>JANIVJ010000014.1:0-185324 GCA_030555785.1 Yamadazyma kanchanaburiensis | reverse complement strand
AACAATCAACTTATTCTATTTTTTAATACTTTGAATGTATTTTTAAATTTTTGTTAAAATAACAAATTTTTTTTAAAAAAACATTTTTTTTTATTTTTATTTTTATTATTTAAAAATTTTTATATTATTTTTTCCCTTAAATTTTTTTTTTTTTTTTTCTCATTAATTTTTTGTTTTTTTTAAATTTTATTAAAAAAAAAAAAAAAAAAAAAAAAAAAAAAAAAAAAAAATAAGGTGAATCCTTCGTTTATGCGGTGAGTGTTCTTTGTTGTGAGTTTCAGCTTTTTTTTTTTTATTTAGTTAATAATTATTGTAAAGAGAAGATTTAAAAGATTTAAAATACCACATAAATCTCTTGAATAAAATCGATTTTTTTGTAAATTTTATGAGATATCATAAAATCCCAAAATATGAATGAAGATAAAAACCAAAGGTGCCTAGATTCATCATCTAGAGAAATCTTTGATAAAATTATTCAGAAAATATGGGAAACCAACCAGAATGTATTTTTAAATTTTAGAACTTTATGTGATATTGATTTATATGAGAAATTATCATTAAATAAAGAACAAAGAAGAGGTATAAAAATATCAGATTTAAGCATTTTCCCCTTAAAACAAAAAAGTCCGTCTTCGCCTGTTGCTTTAGTAATTAAAAGCGCTTTACATAATATCCCTCATTATTATGGCTGTATAAGAGCTAAAAATGTTGATAATTGTCTTCATACAATTATTTCAATCTATTTATTTGTTAGACTACATATGATTGAACTGGATGAATTTGAAGGAGTAGATGCAAAATCTACTGTTTCTTTCAGTGAAAGTTTTTTATTAAGAAAATTTGAAAAATCTGAAAAAATTGATCAAGTTGATCAAAATAATTGTATTGAGCATAATTTAAAAAAATTAGGTATACCAGAAATTCCAGAGATTGATAACAATTGTTCTTCATCAACTATTGATAATTTACCAGAAAGATGTCTTTATGAAAAGGCAGGGTTCGAAAATAGTGAAGATTATAAAATTAAGAGGGATATTTTAGAACCTCCCAAAGAATTGGTTGAAAAAATCTTCCCATTTATAAATGACGAAAATATCGAAAATTTTGATATCTTCACAATCCGTGTAAAGAACGTACTTGATCTTTTAAGAAAAAGTTTAATACAAGATATGGTAATTTTGAAAAAAAGGTATCCCGAAAGTCCTATTTGTCGACATGAATTTTTTAATTGTGATTTATTTAACGAATTTTCACAACAATTAGAAAAAATTGGAGGTAGTTCAGATCAATTAAGTCCGAAGATTACACATGCATTTACAAATACAAATTTTGAGTATTTACTTAATCTACAACAAAAAAATGAAGGAGAAATAAATTTTCTTCGTAAGCAAATGAATGATTTATTAGCTAGACAAAAAGATGTTTTAAAATATTTACAAAATATGATAAATTCTAATGAAGAATCTTCAAGGAATGATGCCCTTAACCTTATGGCAAAATTAAATATTGAAAATGATTATGCCCCTTTTAATGAGACTCAATTAAGTCCATTAGGAATGACACATCAAAGATCAAAAGACGATGAAAATTCTTTTGGGAATACCAAATCTCCGGTAGTTACAATTTCTAGAAGACCATCAATTTTTGGCAAGAATCTGCCTAATCAAACAATTAATAACCCAAGCATTCAACAACCACAGATTCAGTCAAATCAAGTTTCAGCACCTTCATCAGTTCAATTAACTCCTGTACCAATACATCATCAAGTTCCCCATTCTGCTCCACTTCTCCATCAAAGTACCAATATTAATCTGGTGCCAGGCCAACCACCAGGATCTGCACCACCACTACAACATTTTCCACCACATATGTCAAATTTCCCACCCATGCCACCACAACCTATTCCAATTCCAATGAATGGTATGCAAATTCCACATCATATGCAATTCAGTCATCCACCTCCAGGGCATCCACATCATCCACCTCCAGGACACCCACATCATCATCATCCAGGAACTCAAATCCCAGGGCAACAAGTTCAAAGCTATCCCCAATCTGTTCCAAGACTTACACAACCAGTTATGCCAGTGAAATTCCTACAAGAAGATGATAGATTCGTTAAGAGAAGGCAAGCCCTCAACAGGCGTCTTTCACGTCAAGCTATTAATGTTTTCGAAATGTGGGATGATTTCAAACTGTTAGAGAAAGAATTAGAAGATAATGAAGTCCTGATAACCGAATGGTTGAAACTTCATGGATCATCAGAAAGACAATTTAGACATACAAGACAAAAAATAATAAGATTTATAGAAGAAGAAGCTGAAAGGTCTAATTCAACAGTAGACCAAATTAAAGAGAAATTACATAAAAAAATGAAGAATAGAGTTAAGCCTTGGACACTAGATGAAGTTCAAAGAATGTTAACATCCAAGAAACGCATTGACTTAGCATAAACAAAGGTTAATTCCTAATCTATATAATTTTTTTTTTTTTTAAAAAAAAAAGAGAATTACATATTTTTTTATATATTGTGTATTTTTATTTATGACATTAACGAATGTAATATTTGCGTGGCGGCTATTTTTTTTTAATCTAGACAATATTTCTAAATTCTTCTTGTTCACGTGTATTGTTTCTCTAAAATATAGAGCGATTAGATTACAATGAAAAAAAAAAAAATGATTCCGCTCACAATTACCTAAATAAGTTAAAAAAGTTTTTTTTTCTATATTTAAACCTACATACCAGCCAGGCCCACGGAAAGATACCATTAGTGAAAGGCATCAAGGCATCATACAATATCATTCAATGTGAATGGTTCATATGCATATCCTTCACCTTGGAAAAATTTAGACATTGCTTCAACCCAATGTAATCTCAATGAATGTAACATAGCAGATGTACCTTCCATTAAGACTAAAATACAAACGGTTAATACAAACCAAAAGCCAAATAACACAACTGACATGATAACTCCGACAGTTCCAGTTGGGCCAAAGGCTTTTTGGATTGTCATTGACCATAAAACAGTTGATAATTGAGCATGAGCCAATGATAATGCCCATAACCTTAAATAAGATGCCGTATGACTAACACAATTTAAACAAAATTCAATTGTATGAATGACTTGATGTATAACAACTTCACCTAATTCAAACTCTTCTACCTCTTCACCACCACTTGTATTATTCATTGGTTCTAAATCATTTGGGAAATTAAAAAATGAATCATCTTCATCTTCATCTGCTTCTATATGTCTATCTAAAGCTAATTCTTCTTCGTACAATTGCATAGAATGTCTTGCTTCTTCGTGTAAATTTTTATAACCCAATTCAATCGCTCTTTTATTTTGATTTCTTAATGTAATTGGTTTATATAAAAGTAACCAAGGTACACAAACCAATGCAATCAATATTAAAACTACTTGAACAAAACTTTGTCCAGTATACAATTTTTCATCGACTTTTCCAGGTGATAAAAACATATTAATCAACATATTTAATAGACCTGGTGGGGATTTGTTTATACCATTCCAATCTACTATCCATTTATAAATAATTGTCAAACTAAGGTATCCAAAGATACTTTGCATAAATAAAAATCCAGGAATAAAGTTACCAATAATATCTACCTTAGACTTAAAAAAAATATAATTTACTAAACTGAACATCAAGGAATAATTCATATGAATATATCCCATAAGAATAGACAATTTCATTTTATAAGAATTGGTGAATAAAAGATTATTATCAGTTCCATGCCATGCCCAATCTAATCCAATTGGATATGTAAAGTTTGGGATTTTTTTTGCAATCAAAGTAATCGGACCGTCGGATGATTTATAATCTTTTGGAAATTCAAATTCCCAACCTGATTTAAAAAATGAAAGAGATTTTGAAAAAATATCATTATAAATAAAACCTGTATAAATAGAGAATAACCCCATTAATAATAATACATATCTTCCACCGAAAGCCATATCAAAAACTTCATCTCTATTTCTCATTTCACCGAATTTCCGTTCATTTTTAACGAAAAAAAATGCAATTAATGAAAGTATTATTCCATGACCAATGTCTCCAAACATAATAGCAAACATAAAGGGGAATGTAATGATTGTTGCCAAACCAGGATTAACTTCTTGGTATGTAGCGACTCCATAAGCATCAACAATCAGTTGAAAAGCAGATGTCAATTTATTTGTTTTATGATAAGTTGGAGGAGTTCTATTTGTTGATAATTCATTGATTACAGCGATCAATTGATCAGAATCTGTATCGAGATCAAATTCAGTATCATCATGATCATCATTATTTTCACCAATTGCAAAAAGAGTTGATGAAGATGAAGGATTTAAAGGAATTTCTTCAGTTTCAACACCATTGGTTTTACTTCTTATTAAGTTACGAAGACTTGTTTTAATCAAATCAAACTGATTCGTTGGAATCCATCCTTCTCCAATTAAACATCTTCTGGTTCCGTCAATATCAAACTTATTCAATACATCATAAATCAATCTTTCTCTTTTGATACAATAGTTCCAGTCTGTATAAGATTCTTGTAAAATCATCAATTCGGTTATAAGATGATTTTTAGTATTGGAAACAACCAAATCCAAATCATTGATCTTATTATTGATATCTTCAAGAATTGAATTTCTAACGGAATCTGTACCTTGTACATCAAATATTTTTCCATCAAGAGATCCGATAATTTTTTTAACACGATCTTTAAGTAAATCACCATGAATATATATCATATAAACACTTTGGTTCTCTTCGAACAACTTATCTTCAATGGGTATTTCATCAAATAATAAATTACCTCTTAATGTTCTCCAAAGGATTTTTCTTAAAAGTGGAATTTTTGATGAAGAAATTATACCTGAAATACCACTGAAAACTTCTAAATCTGCTTCTTCATATTGCGCTTCCATATCATCGTCATTATCATTATCATTTAATAAACCAACATGATCCTCATTAATTGAATTTCTCTCACGTCTAATTATATCTTTCTTTTTAAATTCGTTAATACTGGTTAAAACATACCTATGTTCAATATACTCGATTCTCTTGTTTTCAAGATGATCAAAAGAATCATCTAAATGTTTAATTTTTTCGAAAAATCGAGTAATTTTATCTTTTAAATCTTCAATTTCTGATACGCTTTGAAGTGGCTTAAAATCCATGGTTAAATTCTTATACAAATCTCCTTTGACGGTGTCGTGTTTGAACATGATGGTTTCGAGGAATTGCAACTTTGTATCTATCTCATCAATGTTACGTAAATCACTAAGAAAAGTTCTTTGAAATGATGTCAATTTACTATTCAAATCTCTAAAATGGACATTATTGAGTTTACCTAAAAGATACACCAAATCTCTTGCTAATTCGTTTGTTACATAGAATTGAACAAGAGACATTGGCGCTGATCTGAATATAGATTCCTCTTCAATCGGATCGTTATTACTTAATTGAATAGGCGGCATAGTGGGATCTGGAGATTGGAGATTGGAGATTTGTCCCGCGATTCGCAGTTGACAGGAGACGTAAGCCTAGGCAAAGTAGAGTCTTGAATCCGCTAGTACAAAAGAAAACGTTTAGTATAATTGATATACTTTAGCACGATAGAGTTAGAATTGATAGAAATACGAAACAATTATAAAAGCTAGCAGAAGTCTGTCTCGTTATAGAAGTAGAAATTGACACCTCACAAGACCACTCAACAATTCCAATGAACAAATTCATCACACTCATACCCCTTTTCATACTACTAAACCTCGTCTGTTCCATTGATATACCCATCCAGTCCAATGATCCGGATCTTCTCTATTCTTATGCTTTGAATCTAATCAATTCATACAGCTTTTCAGATTTATCATATGAAACGTCTCTAGAAGACTTTGATTCCAAGGTTCGAAACATCCCAGAATTCGATACAAATACCCATACATACCTCAAAGAACCAATTTATGACATTCCTGCAAGAGATTTTTTTAATCAAAATGTCCTCCCAATTTTAGAAAAAGCTGCATCTTTAAATCATTCAAAATCTCTTGTGGTTCTTGGAGATATCTATACGTTTGGTAATTTCTCTATTGAGTCAAACTACACAAAGTCACTAGGATATTATGAGAAAGCCGTTGATATCGAATCAAATGGACATGCTTATTTCATGCTTGGACTTTTTTATTCTACAGGAATGTTTGGAGAACTCGCTTCAAATCAAGCAAAAGCTCAAATCTATTACCAATTGGGTATGGAAAATAATGATATTAACTCTTTACTCGTATTGGCTTATAGACTGGCATCAGGTGTTGGATGTCCAAAAAATTGTGAGCTTGCAATGATATACTATTCTAAACTTGTAAAATTAGGATATGATTATCTAATTAAACATCAAGATCAAATAGAACCTTCGGAAACTCATTTCGGTATAAGAATCCCAGACTTCAATGGTGGGATTTATGGGGATTCAGTAAGTGAAACTCCAAAATCTGTTACAAAATTAAGAAGACAAATCTTAGATGAATATGAACAAGAATATAATTTTGATGAAGTCGATAGATCGTTAATGATTAATTACTTTAATGCTTTAGATGAATATGAAGGGTACTATCAATCACCAAAAAATTATTCTAAAGCCAAATTTTTACTTGAACAATGTGTAGATTATGGTAGATCTCTAATTGAATCAAATTCTATAACTGATAGGAGACTTAGTCAATGTCACTCGTTACTTGGACATATGTATTTTAAGGGCCAAGGTACAAAAAAAAATTATGCTGAAGCTTTGAATCATCTTCAAAAACTGTCAAAATTATTCAATGTAAGTGATACAGTTACAGATCTTGGTATAATGTATCAGAATGGTTATGTTAATGGTACGCCAGACATTGATGTTGCAATTGAATATTTTCAAAAGGGTACAAAATTAAAATCTGCAAGAGCTTCAAAACATTTATCATTAGCTCTTTGGTCTCGTGCTCCATTTGGTGATTTACATGCAAGTCCTGAAATACAAGAAATTTTATCAAGTATGTCAAAAGCAGCAGCAGGTGGTGATTCTGAAGCTCTTTATCATTTTGCAGAATTCATTCAATCTGGTTATTTAAAAGGTAATAAAATTTCTTGCTCTGATACCCTTCTTTATTTAAGATCTTTCCTTTATAATCTTCAATTTTTTTATTTCCCGGATTTGAAATATTCAATCGATCAATTGAGTAGATATAATTACAAAAATGCATTACTTGGATTCCTGATAAGTGCAGAACAAGGATTTGTTAATTCTCAAGTATCAAGTGGTTGGTTACTTTATCAATTGGATCCGTTTCCTTTGAAAGATAAAAAAAAATACGATCATACTAGAGTTAAAAGTAGTATGTCATATTTCAAAAGAGCAAGCGATCAAGGTGATATAGATTCTACAACTTTTCTTGGTGACATATATTTTTATGGAGTTGAGTCTGCAAACATCTCACCAGATTATGAAAAAGCGTTTAATTTATATAGGAGTGCTGCTTATCATCGATCACCTCATGGCTCTTTTAACTTAGGATATATGTATGAGCATGGATTAGGTGTACCAAATGGAACCGTTGATTATTTCATGGCCAAACGTTATTACGATCTTTGTTTAAAATATAGAGATGATCTATCTGAAGGAGGAGCTAATCAAATTCCTATTTATTTCACATTATTCAAATTAAGAGTTAAACATCTTCTTTGGGGAAAGAAATCAAAAATTGACTCTGAACCATCTTCGTGGTTTACTACCTTGAAGAATCTTGGATCAACAGATCCTGAACCAATAGATGATAGAGCTGATCAAAGAGCTAGGCAACATCATGAAGGAGAAAATGTGGATTTTGCTGCCGATGAAGAATTGGTACTTGGTGATTATTTGATGCTTGGTATCACCTTTTCTATATTTGCATTTGTGGTTTTGAAGAATATTTTACAGCAATATAGACAATTCAGGGGACGTGGACAACCACAAGATCAGCAGCAACAACCACAAGAACAACCAGAACAAAACCAGCAACCCCAAGGATGGAATTTTAATGGAGCTGGGGTTGGATTTAGAAGAGGTAATTTCGAATTCCAATTCATGGCTCTTTAAAATCTACGATAATATAAATATGTATATATACTAATGAATATCTAATGCTAATTTCGTGCGTCATTAATTACATCTCTAATTAATGGATTATTTTGTATAACTTTTGATTGTGATGTAATTCTATTTATTTTTGGAGATCTTCTTTGTGAACCCTTTTGTGTATTATAAATCTCTGGTACCTTATAATGACTTGTTGCTCTTGGTGGTAATTTATATACCCATTTTTCTCTAATAATTAAATCTAAAAAATCTTTTAAAATCCCTCCTCCTTGATATAATGTACTTCTACTTCCTAATATAATGAGTTTAGATTTGGCTCTTGTAAGCGCCACGTTAATTCTTCTCCATTCTTGTAAAAGATCACCAACTTTTTTATCCTTGTTTGATCTTACTAAGGATATAATGACACAATCTTTATCTCTACCTTGAAATTGATCAGCTGTCATGATTTCTATATCTTCATAGTTAATCATTTGTTTATTAAGTAACCTTAATTGTGCTCTATAAAGGGACATGATTCCAATACTCAGTTGAGGAACTCCACATAAAATCAAACTTTCTATAATCTGGGCGATTAGTAAACATTCAGTATGGTTTTCAATTTTTTCCCCAATTGATGTTTCGACCGCTGGTACTAAATCATGATCTAAAAAGATCACTTTATTCTTCTCATTTAATATCCATTTCATCCAAAAATCTTTATCTCCAGTAACTAATGATTTATAACCATTTGGATCGGGGATTTTCAAAGATTGGTTAGCTATTGATTCTGACCCACATTTAAGAAGATTATCATAAATCAATTCGTTGGATAATTTCATTATATCTGAACACATTCTATATTGATAAGTTAACTCTACTACACTAGAAGGAAATTTATCGTTTAAATATTGAAACAAAGAACATGAAAGACCTTTTTTGATCACTGGTGAAGGATGTGTAACTAGTGGTGGTAATTGATTGTGATCCCCCACAAGGATGAATTTATCACAAAATCTTAAAGGCCCTAAACTTATAGGTAAAGATACTTGAGATGCTTCATCTATGATACAATAATCAAAATGATTCCTAAGATTGAAAACTTGATCATTTATACCTAAGCAAGTTACTCCAACAACACTTGGTTCTAAGAATCCTTTAAGATATTCTTGATATGATTCGATTTTAGAAGGACAAAATTTTTGGATTTCTTTATGAACTCTTGAACGATGACCAATTCTTAATATTGATGAAGTGAACTCTTTAAGTTTAAGGAGAATATTGTCGACTGCTGAATGAGTGTATGAAGCTAAAAGTATAGTTTTACCTTGATTAATGAGATGATTAATTATCCCAGCAATTAATGTTGTTTTACCAGTTCCAGGCATTCCTAGAATCAATGAATAATCTTCTGTTGAAAGTACTTTATTGAAAGCCTTCAATTGGTCTACGTTGAACAGTTTATCTTCAGATGGTTGTACAATTTGATTTCTAAACTTTGGTGGTTTCAAATCAATAATTAATTCTCTCGTTTTAGTATCCCCACTAACGGTAAGTAAATTCAATATATTGAATCTTGCTAACCCCATCCCATGAAACATTTCATCTTTATCAAGTCTGAAGGTACTCTTGGAGTGACCACTTGATTCTAAAACACTTCCCCAATTCGAGGTCTTTCCAAACTTACTTTTAGAATCAATTATCCTCCTATTTGTTGATATCATAATTCTATCATTCCAAATACTATTGATAACTCCACCTGCTATGGTAAAATGACCTTCTTCATCGCTAACGATTATACGATCATGCTTAGTTAATTGGGACATTTTAAGAGTCTCTGATGATAAATCACTTGTCGCTGATCTTGTTAATGTATAATTATATTTAAACCAATCACTTGAATTTTCAGAACTTTCAATAATACACATATTTGCTAAGGCTCTTCCGTTTGTTTTCTCTCGTTCTTTTGCTGTTAATATCCAAAGTTCCTTAGTAAGTTTTCTTATAAGTTGTTCTTCTTTCGTTATAAGTAAATCCCAATAATTATAAAAATCTTTATAGATTGGATTTGTTAAATGGCTTGTTAATTCATCAAATCTGTTCTCTGATATACCACTCAGTTTACTATTACCGTCTTCTAAAAGTTTATGTAATGTCATACATTCAGTTTGTATTTCACATCTATCACAAATCTCCCTTTTAACGACTGTCGGAAATGTTCTAACTCCTTCAACTAAGTATTCCGCTGCTCTATTTCTAAGATTAATCAAAGCCCTTAAATCATCTGGTCTAATTTCTCCTAATTGTGAAAGATTCTCTTTGGTATAAACAAGTAAAAATGAATTGATATCGACATTATATCTATCTTTAAAAAGTAATGAATAAAGTGATGATTGAGCATGATGTGATATATATGGTCTACCAGTTTTTATTTCCATAGGTATAAGAGAATGATCTTTGGATCCTATTTTTGTGTCTAAAGTAACATCAACTTTACCTTTGATACCAAATAATGGTGACCAAATATTTTCTTCGATATCCAATGCCTTATCAACTTTAAATAATACATTACCTTTATTAAATGTTCCTACTGGTCCTGAATTGACATAATATTTCTTAAACCAATCTTCTAGATTAGATAACTTTGGTATGATTTCATTCTCTATATCCTCTCGTGATGCTTCGATTGAAAATATCGATATAAGGTTGGCCTCTATTAATTCTTTCATATAAATTACCATTCTTTCTTGTGACCAATCCTTTAAGATAAAGCAAGATTGGAAAATCTCATGAAGAATATTACCTACAATAAGTGGGATTGAATTTTCACCCGGAAAATTAAATCTACTATTCAATACTTGTTTCCTTGGACAAGAGAGTTGTTGGGAAACGGTTGTGGCGGAAACTAAAACATCCGGATGCCAAATTAGAATGTTTCTGCTATTATCAACTAATGTAGGGGTGTCTGGATGTGTAATAATTACATTGATGATATCACCAATTTGTAAATTCAACGAGGTATATTCACCTCTAAGAATAATTTTTGAATTCTTCTTGTTAGAGTTTTCAACTGATACAATGAGTTGATCACCTGTTGAAGTACCAACTTTGAAAGATGTTTTCAACATATGGAGGATTTTGAACCGATTCAAATCTGGCCTTGAATATGAGAGTTTGGCATCTAAAACTTGTTGGTCATTAACGCTTAAGATTTGGTTGATTTTTTCTGTGTACTCAGTCTTTTGGGATTCTTTTCTTTTGTTTGATTCAAGGTCATTAAAGTCATCAGAGAAGTCGTCTGAAAAATCAGAATCAAACGGATCTTTGGATTCTTCAGGCTTATTAGACTCTTCGAATTGGGGGTCTTGTGTATTCAAAACCGGTTTAGTCTTTAAGTTAGGAACTGATTTACTTTTTGATGCAAATGATTCTAAGAATCCATCATCATCTGAAAATGGATCTGATGCTAATTGAGATTGTGAATCACTTTTCACTTTGATTGGAGAACTTTTCAATGCAGTGGGACCAGGTTTGGTTTTTATCTTAGGATCTATCTTCCCTTCTATATTAAGCTTTGTTCCTTCTTCAACACTCTCTTGTTCACTTGGACTGGCACTATCTATCTTATTGATCCAATTACTTAACCTCGAACTATTATCCCCAGTATTCTTTCCGAAATCTCCTAATGATTTTGTTCTTTGGAAAGATGGTTTCAGATCTAAAGTGGAAAATGATAGATCCGAAAAAGTTTGACCCATTTTAGGTGTCCCGCCATTCTTCAAAACACCTCCATTCCTTATTTCAGATGAAACATTTAAAAACCCAGCGCCATACTTGGAAAGCATCAGCTCTGCTTGGTCGGGTATATCTATCAGTACATCAGGATCTAAAATGTTCTTTAATGGTGATGAAGATGGAGTTCCAGCTCTTTCTTTATATTTTACACCAGTAGGACTTACTTTCCATTTTATACCTTCAAAACTCTCATCTGAACTCTGATTCTGATTCACAAACGTATCATAGGTATCCTTTTCTATGTCGTTGTCTTTTACAAAGGGCTTTATATCATCTGATTGTGATAAATCTATATTAGGTTGAATAGGTTTTAGTACATTATCTGAAGGTCTAGAATTTGCAGTCAAAGTATTTTGAGGTTTAAAAAAGTAGGTAGTTTTTTTTGGTTTACGCTTAGCCACTGGGCTCTTCGAGCCTATGGGTCTTTCGCGTCCATCCCTCTTCATTCTAGAATCAATAGATCTTTCCTTAGGCTTAACCCCAGATCCAGACCTATTTCCATCCTTTGACTGATCCATTAACGCGTTTAATTTGTGCGAGACAAAAATGATGTATCTCAAAGATGGATTTTAGTTTTGTGTAACAAGTGATTTTTTTTTTTTCGTCCCGCAGCTTCAACCTCATCGAGGAAATAAATTTTTCAGGTCAAAACTAATAGAGATGTCATACGTTTTAACTGAAACTGCTGCAGGGTATGCTTTATTAAAGGCTACAGACAAGAAGATCTACAAGTCATCTACATTACTTGAAGATTTAAACAGTGCCGAAAAAGTTGCTGAACAATTCAAAGTTCATAGATTTGAAAAATTTCAATCAGCTGCAAATGCTTTAGAAGAAGCTAATTCTATTATTGAAGGAAAAGTTTCTGATAGTCTTAAAAACTTATTAGAAGAAGCAAAGACTGATAAGAAAGTTAACTTGATTGTTTCAGAAACTAAATTAGCAAATGCCATTAATAAATTAGGATTAAATTATTCAGTTATTTCAGATGCAGCATCATTAGATTTACATAGATCTATTAAAGAATTCTTACCAGATTTATTACCAGGTTTAGATGATTCTACTCTTAAACAAATGTCTTTAGGTTTAGCTCATTCTATTGGTAGACATAAACTTAAATTTTCAGCTGATAAAGTTGATACTATGATTGTTCAAGCCATTTCATTATTAGATGATTTAGATAAAGAATTAAATACTTATGCTATGAGATGTAAAGAATGGTATGGATGGCACTTTCCTGAATTAGCTAAAATGGTTGTTGATTCAGTTGCTTATGCCAGAATTATTAAAGTTATGGGAATTCGTTCAAATGCTTCAGAAGTTGATTTATCAGAAGTTTTACCAGAAGAAATTGAAGAACAAGTTAAATCTGCTGCTGAAATTTCTATGGGTACTGAAATAACTGATATTGATTTAATTAATATTCAATCATTAGCTGATCAAATTATTGAATTTTCTGCTTATAGAGAACAATTATCAAATTATTTATCATCAAGAATGAAAGCTATTGCACCAAATTTAACTGTTTTAGTTGGTGAATTAATTGGTGCAAGATTAATTGCTCATTCAGGTTCATTAACTTCTTTAGCAAAAGCTCCTGCTTCAACTTTACAAATTTTAGGTGCAGAAAAGGCATTATTCAGAGCTTTAAAAACTAAACATGATACACCAAAATATGGTTTATTATATCATGCTTCATTAGTTGGTCAAGCTACTGGTAAAAATAAAGGTAAAATTGCAAGAGTTTTAGCAGCAAAAGCTTCTGTTGCTTTAAGATATGATTCATTAAGTGAAGAAAGAGATGATTCTGGTGATTTTGGTTTAGAAGTTAGAGGTAAAGTTGAAAGTAGATTAAGTGCGTTAGAAGGTCGTGATTTAAGAACTACTTCAAAAATTGTAAGAGAACAACCAAAGATTGATATTTCTGAAGCTCGTGCTTATAATGCTGATGCTGATGCTCCAGTAGTTGAAGATGCTGATAGTGATGATGAAGAACCAGTTAAAGAAAAGAAGGAAAAGAAGGAAAAGAAAGAAAAGAAAGAAAAGAAGGAAAAGAAAGATAAAAAGAGAAAGAGAGATGATGATGAAGAAAAATCTGAAAAGAAGAGTAAGAAAGAAAAGAAGGAAAAGAAGGATAAAAAGGAAAAGAAAGATAAGAAAGAAAAGAAGAAATCAAAGGATTAAATGTAGTCAGCATTGTTCATTAATAGTCATTCTATGTATATTTTAGTATAAATCGGATAAATTGAGAAGGATCTGTAGTGCTCTAGTTCCGTGGGTTCTGCCTACTTTCCCTGGCTTCTCTTCTGTGGTACCTCTTCTTGTTCCCTCCACGTTTCGATGCCACAGTGCGTGAAAATTTTAGTACCATGTCAATCGAACTTGCAAAGAAAGATAAGTATCTTAACTTAGATGACCCTTCCCACCCTGCAAACCTAATCTGTGAATTGTGTAGATTGTTCTACGATAATAATTGGGTCACAGGTACTGGTGGAGGTGTATCAATTAGAGACCTTGAAGGAGAAAATAAAAATCTCGTATATATTGCACCATCAGGTATTCAAAAAGAAAGATTACAACCATGGGAAATGTTCGTTGCAGAATTACCAGAAGAAAAAGTCTTAAGAACTCCGAATGAAGGTGGATATAATAAAAACTATAAATATAAACCAAGTGCTTGTACTCCATTATTTATGAGTTGTTATCAAATGAGAGATGCTGGTGCATGTATTCATACTCATTCACAACATGCAGTGATGGCTACTTTATTATGGGAAGATAAAATCGAATTTGAAATCAGTCACATAGAACAAATTAAAGCCTTACCAAAATTACAAGTAAATGAAGCTACTGGAAAAATTGAAAAAATCGGTAGTATGGAGTACCATGATAAGTTGATCATTCCAATCATTGAAAACACTCCTCATGAAGAAGATTTAACCGATGATTTACAAAAGGCTATAAGGGATTATCCAGGAACCACTGCTGTTTTAGTTAGAAGACATGGAATTTATGTTTGGGGAGAAAATGTATGGAAAGCTAAGGTTTATAATGAAGCAATTGATTATTTGTTGGAGCTTGCCATTAAGATGAAGCAGAATGGAATTAAGTTAGTTAGGGATGAGTAGGAAGAAGTAAACGAAAACCTTGTATGTCCGTTCTCTGTTTTCTGTCCTCACAACGGATTCTTGGTCCCCTTCAACTTTTCTCCCTCTAAACTCTCCCACTCTGTCTCCCCCTCGACATCTCCAATACAAACAACACTACCCCCTCTCACAACATATAACCCCATCTCCAACTCTTTATACTCTTGATCTTTTGTTTTTAATATCCTCTCAACGCATCCACTCAAAATAACATTGGTTGAATTATCAAATCCTTCAAGTTTCCCATCGAAAACTCTAGCATCTGTTGTAATGATTCGAACCGGTTCTACTACGTTAGTATCATTTCCATTGACTTCTATTATCATACTTACTATATAGAAACTGCTTTAAACTTGACATTATATTACTGCGATGTCTGCGATGCCTTCAAAACTTTCCTGTCTACGTCGATAGTAATATTCATACCTCCATTCTTACCCCTGAATTCTCTCACATCTCGATAATAGATCTCATACATAGTCATATATCTTGAAATAAATTCTTTTACCTCTTCATCACTCATTCCTTGTCCCTTTTTTCTAATCAAATCATGCTCTTGTTCTACTCTCCATATATACACATTATTTATATCTTGTGTATGGAAATTGACAAAATAATCAAACGTTTCCCATACCTTCAAATAATCACCAAGTAAAGTATTGATTTCTAACACGTTTTCAAAACTATTTTTATGACTAGCAGAATCTAATGATAATTCATCATACCTCGATCTCAACTCTTGTTCTGTCACTGGCTTATATCCATTGAACCAACCTTCTACTAATAGAATATCGATCTTTTCGTACCTTGGCCATGTTTCCACAGCATTTCTATCACCTAAACCCCCAAATTTCAGTTTATCATAAACTGGTATAGCAACCTTATCACGTGATGTCACATCTTTAATTACATCAAAATATAATTTCAAATCATGTGTTCCCGGGAGACCTCTTCCTTGAAGTAGTTTGTTGTTACCATTTTCAACTGCATGTTGAGTCAAGACATTCTGTTGGGCATTTGTAAGATAGATATCATCTATAGACATTGGAACTATGGTGAGATCAGGGAATTTAGATGTAAAATATTCCAGGGCTTGATTTACAGCGAAAGATTTCCCACTACCTTGAGGGCCACTGATTCCTATGATCAATGGAGGAGACTTGGGGTTCCAATGGGTTATAATGTCATTAAGATACTGGTAGAATTGGGAAGGTCCTGGTGGATTCATTGCGAATTTCAATGATTGGTTAATGTGGAGAAAAAGGTCTGATCTGACCACCTCTCCTTCGGCCTACCCGAGTCTCTCTCCTACACTGTCCCTTACCACTCTCCTACTGTCCCTCTCCTACTGTTCCTCTCTTCTCTCCCTCCTGCCTTCTCCCATTTTCATTCTATTTATTCTCCTATTTACCCTCCTACACTCTCTAAATACTACCAACCTCCTTTAACTTACTTACCAACTCATCAACAGAACCAACCTTAATACCTTCAGGTCTTTCGGATGGTGCTTCAACCTTAATTGTCTCAACTCTTTTACTACCATCGATACCTAAATCTTTACCTTTAAGTTTTTCTAATGGCTTCTTTTTAGCCTTCATAATATTTGGTAATGAAGCGTATCTTGGTTCATTTAATCTTAAATCAGTTGTAATGATCATTGGTAATTTTGCCTTCAAAGTATTTGAACCTCCGTCGATTTCTCTTGTAACACTAACAAATTCACCATCAACTTTAACTTCTGATGCATTTGTGGCTTGTGGCCAATTCAATAACCCGGCCAACATTTGACCTGTTTGATTAGCATCATCATCAATTGCTTGTTTACCTAATATAACTAAATTAGCATTTTGTTTTTCAACCATTTGTTTTAAAGTTTTTGCAACTGTTAAAGGTTCAATTTCATCATTACCAACATCAACAAGAGTTGAAGAATCGGCACCTTTAGCTAAGGCAGTTCTTAAGACATCTTGTGCTTTAGTTGGTCCGATAGAAACGGCATGAATAAGTTCGACTAAATCTTTATTCTTTTCTCTGAGTCTTAAAGATTCTTCTAATGCAATATCACAAAATGGGTTCATACTGAATTTGACCCCTTTAGTTTCAACCCCAGTTTGGGTTTTGTTTATTATAGGTTTGATAGCAAAATCAATTACCCTTTTAACTGGTACTAAGATTCTAAGTTTAGTGCTCATGTAGACTAGATACCGAAACCGGAGTGAAAAATTGATGCGAGGATGAGAGAAGTTGATACACGACCGGACAAGACTCTGGTCTACCCACTCTCTACCCTCTACCCTCTCCTCTCTACCCTCTACCCTCTCTACTTTTTCTCTCCACCTTCTCTCTACTTTTTCTCTCCACCTTCTCTCTACTTTTTCTCTATTAACTACTAACTACTCACATGCCTATTAGCAATAGATGTCCTTGCCTTCATCTTTTGAATCCTCTCCTTCAATTGATTAGTTATATCCGCTGCACTAGTCCAATCTCTATCTCTATCTCTATCTTCAAACGAAAATTGTGTCTCGTACTTCCTTGGACTTTCTTCTCTTTTCCCATCAATTGAAAGTCTCGTAACTCTTGAACTTAACTCTCCTGATGTTATTCTTTGATTATCATTCACTGGATTTGGTTGTAACTTCATCATATCAATTGAATTATTCAAATCTTTGACTTGAAGTTTTAGGCTTTCTACTTCACTTGTAAGTCTTGTAATTTCAAAATCTTTTTGTTTGATTCTTGAACTTGAAGATTCTCCATTTCTTTCTGATTGTTCAAGTAAATCTTTAAGACTATTTACTGTTTGATTTATGGATATGTTTTCCTTCTTTATTCTTTCAATTTCATGTAAATATGTTTCTTCTTTTGATTCCCATTCGAGTTTTTGTTTTCTTAATTCTTTAAGTTCGTTTAAATCATTAGAATCAATTTCCATTAGGTCTGGGGTTGATATTGGTGGTGAAAGTTTTGATGATGCTAATGATCTATTGGTTAGTTTATTATGAGATGATAATTTGGGTAATTCACTACGTTTGGCTGGTGATGTAGCTAAACGTTTTGAAGGGATAGAAGACGTTGGTTTAGTGAATCCTAGTCTGTTGTCTGGTCTTTGAGAAGAGACGGGTGCTTGTCTTGGTGCTGGGGCTCTAGCTGGTGCTGGGGCTCGAGCTTGGGCTGGTGCACGGGCTGGTGCACTGGCCGATGCTTTCCCTCCCCTATACTTCACTTCAACACTTTCATAAAACTTATCAATCTTAACCCGTCTTTTATTATCCACTTTCTCTAAAAATCCCTTTAATTCTCTTTCCCCAGTTATTTTCATTAATGTACCAATCATATTCCCTCCCGCTTCTCTAACTGGCTCTTGGGATTCACTTAATAACTTAACTCCAACTTTCATAATTTCATCAATTTCACTCAGTGATGGTTTAATACTCGTTTCACTTAAACATCTTTGTAAATAATTTATAGCAGAGATTTTAACTTGAGGAGTTTTATGACCCATGGCTTTAAGAGTAGATTCAAGAATATCTGATAATGAAGTTGTTGAGAAGATTTGAAATAATGCATTACTTATAGCTTCAGTAACTTGAGGTTTTTTCTCTTTATTTCTTTCTAGTAAAGGCTCTAAAACAATTTGATAATATCTTGAGAATTCATTACGAATACCTTTTGCTACAAGATCTATACATATAGCAGCTTCTTGAACTACTTGGATATTAGCATCTTTCATACATTTACCAAAAGTTCGTATAAGATTTGAATAATCTCCAAACGAGTCTAATTTAGATGTTTTTGAAAGAATTGAATGAACATCTTCAATTGCAGCTTTTCTTGTTTTCCAAAGAGGGTCTGAGATGTTATCAAAGAAATCTTCAGGAATCTTACTCAAGACATCAACTGGGTCCATTAACTCGTATGGATCAGGAGGTGCAACAACTGGTGTTGGTTCTACATCCATTGAATCAACTTGTGTTTCTTGTTTTTCTCTCTCTTCTCTTTGGCTTCTAGTGAGTCTTTTCTGTTGAGGAATTTCATCAATCTGTTCAAAAGCTGCTGAAAGGTCTTTCTGTTGAATTGGTTTTAAATTTTCAAACACCCTCTTTTTCAATTCATCTTTAACCCATTTATATAATTCAATAGTTAACTTAGTAGTCTCGGCTCTTACATTCTTATCTCCATGGGAGAACAATTTCGGTAAGATTTCAATTATTGGTGATGGGTTTATAACTAAACAACCGAAATTCTCAATGATTTGAGTTAAGGCCGTTACTGTGTTAGTAACTAAACGTGGTAGTTTATGGTTAGTAAACGGTAAGATCTCTGGGATGATAGTGTTAGGATCATCTAATAACTCAATCATTAATAATATACATTCAATTGAATTCTTTTTTGTACCAGGTCTAGAAGATGAGATACCTTTCTCAAGTAGTGAAGAAACAATACCAGCTGTTTTGAGCTTTTCGACTACTTGAGGGGTTGAACCAAGTTCTAAGAACTTAATGAATACAGAAATCCCCGTTTCTTGGGCTACAACATTTTGATCAGTGATGGTTGATCTGATTAAATTTGGGTCTTTTTTAAATGAGGAAAAACATGGATCATCTGAGCTACGAGAATTGTCAAAGATGGAGATGTATTCTTCGTAGGCACTAAGACGGGCTTTCCAGACCTTATGGGCTTGACGATCTTCAAGGGGAAGCTTTGAGTAGTCTGTTGATTCTGGTTCCATATGTAAACAATGCGAGAAACACGAGTGAGGATGAGGACAGGATGAGGCAGGATGAGGAGGGGGACCAGGGAGAGAACAAGAAGAGGAAGAAGAGGGACAAGGAAGAAGAGGAAGCGGACAAGAGGGACAAGAGGGAGAGGACAAGAGGGACAAGAGGGAGAGGACAAGAGGAACCAGGGAAAAAAGGAAGAGGGTACACACCCACCTACACTCATCACTATCTATATGCATTTCTAATTAATTTCATACTTGGCCTTAATCTCATCTAATGGCTTTAAATTATTAAACCCCCACTCTTCTTCACCAGGTCTTGTTTCATAATATTTCTGTAAATTAACTCCATGATATGGATGATTTACAAGATTAAACCATGGTAATATAGCCATTGTAGTAAAAGAATATTGAGAGTTTCTATTAGCAACATCCTTAAGTCTATCATCTAAAACACTCTCATTTTCATGGTATGGTAATTTTTCTTGTGATAAAAGTTTTTTTATTTCATATCTATCCTTTTTAACTTCTCTTTCATTTTCTGACCAACCTAAAAATCTTTTTGATGATCTTACATATGATAAATAGAATCCACCTACGAACCCTAAGACTGTGGCAACTCTTAAAGCTCCACCTGGTAATTTTTGTGGTGAAGTATAAGCACCAGATCTTGGTTCAAGTTTTTCCCATAATTGTAAAGATAATGGGAATGCAGCGGTGGTTAAACCCCAATAAGCATAGTCTGAAGGTCTTAAGTATCCTAAGACTCTTTTGAAGTGTGGGTCAACATCGATGATTTCATAATCTGCTTGAGGTGGGTTTCCTCTTATTGGTTCGTATTGCTTAGTGTAGGACATTGTGAAAATTGTAATGTTGAATTCGCGATTTTTGATTGGCAAGAGAGAGACTGAGCTGAGGAGATTGAGACTGAGGACTGAGCTGAGACTGAGGAGATTGAGGACAGACTCAGATCTCAATCTTATGCCCATTCAATTACCTGATCTTGAAAACCAATATGACTCGGATCATCTACTAGCCACTAAGCTCGCCAATTGTGTCAGGATCCGTAACATCCCTGCCATCAACTTCTCCATCATGGGCATTCTAACCTTCTTCCTCCTTAAATTAACTACTAAATATACTGGGTTATATATGAAAAATTCATTAATTACTATCATCGTAACAAATCTCGTTCTTTTCGGTATTTCTGAAACCTTAGCTCAATCTATCTTATCTTATAAACCTAATGAACCTTGGTTCTCTATCAAAATCAATTATACAACTCATACGGTTTCATACTCAAGTCAAACCCCAGATTTAAATCCTTCTCATTCAAATGACTCTCTTGATGATATAGATAGTTTTATAGATTATGTACAACAAGATAGACTGGAAGATATATCTATGACCCCATATGAACCACAAATCATACATCCTGTTGAATTGACTTTTTTCAGTTTTAATAGATTAGCTGGTTTTATGGTTTGGGGTTTTATATTAGCTTTTGCTCAATGTTGGTGGTATAGATTTTTACAAATTTATGCTAAAGATCCAAAGTTCATTGAAGTTCTTCGTAAAGTAATGACTGATCAATTTTGTTATTCTCCTGTATCGCTTTTTTGTTTCTTTACTTATGGTACCATGGTATTAGAGAGTGGGAGTTGGGATCAAACAAAGGATAAATTATCCAGGGTATATTTAAAGACATTGATGATAAATTATTCGGTATGGTTTCCTGTACAATTTATAAATTTCTTGTTGATTCCGAGGGATTTCCAGGTACCTTTTAGTTCTTCTATATCAGTTTTATGGAATTGTTTTCTTTCGATGAGGAATTCAGAATAGGTAATAAATGAGTGATGTGTAAGAGTATAGTTTCCTGTCCTACTTCCCTTCCCTACTTCCCTTCCCTACTTCCCTTCCCTACTTCCCTTCCCTACTTCCCTTCCCTACTTCTCCTTCCCTACTTCCCTACCTCTCCTTCTCTTATTCATTACTATATATACATTCCTGAATTAGAATAACTATTAAATTTCCTTGCTGATAAACTAACCTTCTTCAAATATTCTTCTTCTTTAATATTTAAAACTTGCTCAATCACATGGCTAGCATCAATTATACTATCATTATCAAGTTTCTCATACCCTGGTTGCCCTTCAGCATTAAGAATCAAGGTCAAAAATTTCTTATCACTTAATGAAAGATTTGATGTTAAACGTCCTGAAATACCTGTTATAAAATGTGGTGGTTTTACTACGGGAATAAGATCAACATATTCTCCTGATACACCTTTCCCAATCTTATTTATTGATTGTCCATTATTCAATTGACAAGGTGAGAGTAAGACCCATTTATCTAATGAGAGAGACTTGACCATCTCATCACCAATTACGTTGATTGCAATGGTGTTGGTGATGTGTGGTACTACAACCAAAAGACTCGTTTCGTACTGATATATAGGAATAGAAACTTCTTGGAATTTATCTCTTAAAGATTTCTCCATAATAGCAGAGTATAATTGTTCATCTTCATCGTATTCGTCTGGGACCTTTTCGGCCGAAATCTTTGAAACGGTTTCTTTTATCTCTGGGTATGTGACATTTAAAGTACCAACTTGTTTCTTTTGTTGGATTGACTCGATGATGACTTTAATGTTTGAAGGGCATACTAAGATTTGAGATCCTGTCCCATTATATTCAATTGAGACTGTAGGGATGAGGTTTTGAGTGTCTTCGTCGAATTCTTCTTCAAGAAAATGACGTGGGGCTTGAGTTTCTGACCAAGGTTTAATCTAGAGTTAGTAGTGGTTGGAAGAAGGGGAAGTTACATACAAGCATGTTGCCACAGGAAATGAGAATTAGTGTGAAATGGTGCGGGAGTGGTGCGGGAGTGGTGCGAGCGGAACAAGTGGTGGCGGTAAAAAAGAGAAGAGGAAAGAGGAAAGTGAAAAGAGGGGGATTATATGCAGGTCACGAACGTCAGGAAGATAAGGAGGATAAAAAGGGAGATGTTTTAGGAAAAATGGGGGGAAAGCGGGGGAATTAGAGACGTTTGGGGTGTAAGAGTAAAAGGCTATACAATGGAGTTCATAGCTATTAATTTGATTGATTTAATCAAAGCGTTGTTTGTGGAAGTAGTTACTGCGAGAAGCGGTACCAGCCCAGCGCAAGTGCACATCTCAATCGTCGTTTTGAAAAATCATACCATGTTCAAATCTCTTGCTTTTAAATCCAAACCCCTTGGATATACTTTCCCCAAATCCCTTGGAACCCCCCTCTTCCGTAACTACCACTCAGAAGACCATATCAACACAAACCTCATCATCGACCCAAGTAAAATCGAAAATAAAATTCTCTCAAAATCATTAGAATTCGTTCCACAATTTGGATTTAATGATATTTGTATTACAAAAGCTATACGAGAACTCAATTATTCCGACTCTATCCAATCAGTCTTGACCACCTCGTTCAACGGGAATTCAACCGAGCTTCAATTAATGATTCATTGGCTTAAAACTCAAAGACAAAATCTTGAAAATGAAGTAAATAATCCAGACAGTGAATTACATAAGATTTCGAATGAATATGATAGAGCCAGTTATCTTATCAATAAAAGATTGAGTTATAATGAGCCAATCATTGATCAACTTTCTCTGGGAATTGCACATTTATTAGTTCCATATAATATGACCTCATCTATGGAAGAATTATGCAATTTAGGTGATGATATAGCATTTCATGCTGGAGACAATTCTAATGATTTTTCATGGTACGCAAAGAGATTCAGTGTTGCTACCATTTATGTATCGTCAGAATTATTTATGATACTGGACAGAAGTAAAGGGTTTGTAAATACTAAAGAGTTTGTAGAGGATAAGGTAAGAAACATTGATCACTTGGGTAAGGCATATGAGAGTACAGAACAGTGGATGTTTTTTAATGCTGTGGGGGTATTTAATTTGATCAAGAGTCAATTGGCCAGGGGGTAGAGTGAGTCTACGTAAATAATTGATTATGTATATACAATACTACGCTAGTGTATCTGTGTTTTGCTTGTCTTCCTCGTCTGTCTAGTCTGTCTAGTCTGTCTAGTCTGTCTAGTCTGTCTCTCTTATCCCTGCATCTTGGATCTTATAGCCACCAACTTATTTCTAGCCGTTTCCATTGTGTTCTCTTGGTCTTTAATCTTTTGCTCTGCCCTCTTGATCTCGTCTTGTATGAATTCTATTCTTTTTGTGACGTTCATCTTGGCTTCTGTATAGTCTTGTGGCATAAGAACTGGACCCGTTAATTTATAAATCTTTGAATCTTCATTGAGATGATCAAATTCTTGTAGGACAATTTTATTTTCTTGGTATTGGGTTTCAAGGGTTTGTCTTGCATTGATTAGGGTAGAGAGTTGAGTTTGAGCAGTGGAGAAAGCTAATGAAGCTTTTTCTATTTCGTCTGACATGGTGAAAAATGAGAAATGGACTGAGATCAATGGACTGAGAGAGACTGAGAAATAGAACGAGAGAGACGGGGAATGGAGAATCGAGAGAATCAGAGAGAATGGACGAGAGACAGGGAATGGAGAATCGAGAGAATCAGAGAGAAACACTCTGGCCATAGACTTCTTTCAGTGAATTCTTCTTTACATTATTCCTTTATTGCCTACCTATTACCTACCCCATATACCATACCCTTCCCTGTGGTTCCCTGTCGTTCCCTATATTTAGCTCTGTTCTCTCCCTTAACTTCCCTTTGGCTCTGTTCTCTCCCTACTTAGGATATATATCCTCGTCTTCATCAACTCTTATCTCTGTAACATGTACCTTATATATCCCATCCTCCTCTTCATCCATATCATCATCATCATTCTCTATCCCAACCTCATACTCAACTGTAGTATTATCAAATCTATTAAAAGCCTCTCGAATACTCTCATCATCGTCATCATCATCTATGGCACTTGAATCCAAATAATTCTTAAATGATGGTTTCATTACGTTAGTTGTGGTGTGTCTTCTTACTTCATTTTTACTACAAAAAGAACTAGATCTAGATTTAACACCTGGAGAATGACTCATTGACCTAAGTTTCTTCTCTTGTGCTAATGTCCGTTGTTGCTGGTAAGGTGATGCAAATAAGTCTTGATTAAAAATGAATCCTTGACATTCTTTAAGGGAGATTATATTATAACTAGAACAGTCATAATGATAACTTGGTGATTCATAAACGGAGATATTTTCACTTTGGATCATGGCTGATGATAAGAATGAGTTTCTTCTGAACCAAGGAGATGAAGGGCTTGAAAAGGAGGATGATCTTTTATCAAATGATTTGGTTCTAGATTTCCTCTCGGCATCTGATTTGCTTCTTTTTTTAGGATTAATATGATCTGTCATTTAGTGTGACTGGTATTATGGTACTTGTGAGTGTGCTGTGTAATTAACGACTTGTTCTAGGGTATATTCACTTGCTAACTGTGGTCCCTGAGTCTGATATGCGGATTCGCGATAAGACACAATCAGTGGCTGGAATGCCGGATGAGGATGAAACGGGAAGGAACAGGGGAAAGAGAAACTACAGGTTCTATTGTATGTCATATACTATTTCTGGTTATGTCATATTCTATTTACAGTCATAATTCATTAAATACCCCAGTTCCTTTACTACCCTGGTCCTTTACTACCCCAGTCCCTTTACTACCCTGGTCCTTTACTAACTCCAGAACTTCTTCCTCTCGTTCATCACATAGTTTAACCCATGACGAGACTTATCAAGATTCTGCTTGAATCTGTTCTTACTCCAATCTTCGATTCTTTGCTTGAACCCAATCAAATTACTTGAAAAAACAACTTCATTCTTAACGTGGGTCGTGTAATCATCAACTTTGCTATAGTTAATATATTCTTCAACTTTTATAAATCTACGATGATCAATATTTGCTGAATACGTTAATAAGTTTTGGGTCTTTGGGTTTATAATGGTCTTCTCAATGATCCAACTATTAAGATTTGGTCCTAAGATTGGCTTTATAAATGCTGGTAATCTACCAGTCTTTACCATTAATTTGGTGATGATGAGATTCCCATTATCATCGACATAATTATCAATGGTGTCGATACTTAACACATGCTTAGCATATGGATTTGGATACCTATTCAAGTATGCTAAACTTACTGCCTTAAAGTCATGGTTATAGATATATTCGTTTTTGAAAATTTGAACCATTGGATTATTTGCGATAGTGCTTATTGGACAGATTTGATGGACTTGGAATGAAGACTTGATGCGATGATTTTGATATTACAGTTACTTAATAGATTAATGAATCTTACTGTATGATTGTATAGCGGGGAAAGATAAGTCCGAATAATATATCACTTGAAGGGGGTTCTGTAAAGTGAAAAATTGAACGATTTTTTTTCGCACCACTGCGGAGGTAAGTATGCGACTAGCACGGTCCGATTTTGATATCCGATTGTACCCAATAATTAGTCGTGTGATTATGTAAGAGCGGGACAACTACTAGAATTTATTTTCCGACATTGACGACATTATCCTTCAAAAATTTACGACATTTTTCTCCGCTAAAAATTTTCACTCTTCTTTTTTGCAATCGCCAATTCTTATCTTTATAAGTCCGAATTCCATTTAAACTTGGTATGTAAATCAATCTTACATTCTCTCCTCATTATCGTACCTTATTCTTTATCTGTTAAGCTTTAAATTTAAACCTTAACGGGCACATGACCTCGCCCACACCTACTCTTAACTTGATATTGCGCAAACTGTACCGGGGTCCTGCTGCATCTCATCTCCCGTTCCGCACCGCCATCTAATTTTCATTGGTCGGCTTTATAGTAAACTACAATAACCCCACGTTAAAATGCCACTTATGGCCGACCTGTCAAATTTGAGTGTTCCGTTATGTTCCTAACCTCTTCTAGAATACACTGGTTTCCCCACTAATATATATTAACTCCAGTATATCTCCATCTATCCCCTCTTTCTAGTCTACATTCTTTGCCAACATTTTTTGCAGACGTCATCGCGCAATTGGATGGTTTCTTTTTCAACCTTGTTTCACACTAATTTCAGGCCCGTCTTTGTAGTATATCTCTGACCAATAAATTTCTTTATATTTTCTAGTATCAATTCTTATCTTTTAATAGCGGTAGTCCAAATAAGGTATATCTTTATGGAAATCAGATTTGCTGTCAAAATTTCTTTTTAGCAAATATTCCGAGATTTTGGACCCCTGAATATCTTATAATACCTATTGATTCGATTTTTTTTAGTTCTTAACCTCTATTACCCCAGTTTAATTTCTTTGTCACCAATTATGACTTATGTAATTCACACCACTTTTACCTCCGGTAACGGGTGGCTCGCTACAAATTTCTACTAGTGGTTGAAAAATCTTGCAATGGGCTACCTGCATATAAAGTTGCGGCAATAACTTTCTTCTTGTACAGTATACAAACCATTCCTATTAACAACCCATGAATCTCCGAGATTGTTTTTTTATAAATACCTTTTACTTGTCTTGATTTATTCTTTAGCTTGTTTCGAAAATGCAACCAGAAAAAGAAAAACAAGTCCCACTTAATGTTTATAGTAATGATGATACTGTAGAAGTATCTATTGGTTCAAAGAACAACTCATTCAATTCTGAGCCAATGACAAAATGGGAATCTTTTAAAGATTCTTTTAGAAGAGCTGAACCAGGTGATGTTCCACCTCCAAAACCAATTTCTAAAAGACATCTTAATTTAATGGCTTTAAGTACTGGTTTAGGTACTGGTTTATTAGTTGCTTCAGGTGAAAAATTAAGTCATGCAGGTCCATTATTTTTATTAGTTGGTTATGCAATCGTTGGTTATTTAATGTTAATTCCAACAATTTTTTCTGCTGGTGAATTATCTGTTGCTTATTCTCAATTACCTGGTGGATTCCAAAGTTATTATAGTAAATTTATTGATGGAAGTGCTGCTTTTGCTTTAGGTTATAATTATTTAATTCAATGGATGTCTGTGGTTTCCTTAGAATTGGTTACTGCAAGTATGACCATTAAATATTGGAACACAACTATTGATCCTACTGTTTGGGTTACAATTTTCCTTATTTTAGTTGTTCTTATTAATTTAGCTGGTGCAAAAGGTTATGCCGAAGCTGAATTCCTTATGAATTCTACTAAATTAATAATGTTAACTGGTTTCATTATTTTTGGTTTAGTAGTTGATTTAGGTGGTACCAAACATGGATTTATTGGTGGTAAATACTGGAGAGATCCTGGTGCATATACAAATTTTAAAGGATTATGTTCAGTTTTTGTTGCTTCAGCTTTTTCATTCGGTGGTACTGAATTTATTAGTTTAAGTATTGCAGATCAAGCTAATCCAAGAAAGGCCATGTCAACTGCTTGTAAATTAGTTTTCTTTAGAATTACTGTTTTCTTTTTAGGTTCTTTAACATTTGTTGGTTTATTAGTTCCACACACTTCTGATAGATTAATGGGAAGTGGTAGTGCTAAAACAAATGCATCACCATATGTTATTGCTGCTCAAACTTATACCCAAGTTCTTTCCCACATTATTAACTCAGTTATTCTTATTAGTGTTACATCAGTTGCAACATCTGCTATGTATTCATCACCAAGATTATTATTATCTTTAGCTCAACAAGGTTTAGCACCAAAATACTTTGACTATGTTGATAAAAGTGGTAGACCATTAAGAGGTTGGATTTTAACTGTTATTGCATCATGTTTCTGTTTTATTGCAACTTACAAAGATCAAGATGCTGTTTTCACATGGTTATTGTCAATTAGTGCTATTTCATTTATTTTTGTCTGGCCTGCAATTTGTGTTTGTCATATCAGATTCAGAAAAGCATTAAAACTTCATGGAATCCCAGTTAACTCTTTAGGTTATATAGCACCAACTGGAGTTTTAGGATCATATTTATCCATTTTAATTAATTCCCTTATTTTAGTTGCACAATTCTGGGTTGCTTTATTCCCAATTGGAGGTGATGGTAAACCAGATGTTAATTCTTTCTTTAAGAATTATTTAGGGGTTGTTTTCATTGTTGTATTTTATGTAGCCCATAAACTTTGGACAAGAACATGGAGATTCTTAATTCCATTAGAAGATATTGATATTAATGGAAGTAGAACAATTTATGATCCAGAAATTTTAGAATTAGAAAGAAACGAAGAAAAGGAGAGATTAAGATTAGCTCCTTGGTATAAAAAGGTTTTAGCATTTTTAGCATTGTAGTTTAGTGTTAGATAAATAGATGATAAATGATTATTAAAGGATAAGTGGTGTAGATTAACGGAGAAGAGAGAGACAGAGAAGATCTGCAATGTGAAGAGTATCAGGGTACAAGACCAACTCGATTTTGGTCGGACACGAAAAGGTACACATCTCCGAATGCAGATATCTCCGTAATGGAGACATGAAGTTGTATTTTAAGAGTTTTAAAGAGCGATACCAAGGAAATAAGAAACTAAGAAGGTAGGGCGGGTAAAGGGGGTAGAAGGCAGTAAGCAGTAGTGAAAAGGCTAGGTTTCAGGGGCTTGAGGAGGCTAGATGCTAGAGGAGGTTAGAGTCAGCTAGAGTCCAGAAGGTAGAGCCAGAAGTTCAGAGTCTGGTCCAGAAGACTTCACTATGGCAACATCAAGCCACACTCTGAGTCATAGTACGGCTGGAGAAGTAAAACCGAACGTATCAGTAAATGTACGGGAATTGAACCAGTACCCCGATACTTACTATTGGCTGTAAGAGTTATAACGCGTTATTTAACGCGTTCACGTGAAGAAATTAACCAGTCATACCGTTAAATCCATAAAATAAGTCGCAAAAGACCCTTTTGTCGGTAGTATCGATGGAGGTTTCGGTATAACTAAAAAAGAGGGAGCGAAACTAAGGCGAAAATAGGGCGAAAAAAAAATTTTTACCACGAGGATTACACCAGAATTTTTACCGCACAACATCTCCGAAACGGGATCGATAACTCCTTAAAATATTACACAAAAGCTGCGAAAAATCGGAAATACCGTAGGTGTATATATACAACTTAATCCCCAAATAAACCCCAGTAAAATGACAACCAAAATAACTCAAGCAGAAATCTTACCATTGAAAAATGATATAGGAGCATTAGCAAACAGAATCAATGAAGAAACTAAAGTAATGCATGATAAAATCAATAAACAAGTCACATTAAAAATGGCTATTGCATTTAGAGATCCAAAGATTTATAGACAAGGATTACAAGCCTTTTATCATATCTTTCAAGCCATCGAAATAGCAGTGGCAAGAGAATTTCAAAAACCAGACACTGATGAAATGACCCATTTACTTAAATCAATCTGGAAACCAGAAATGGAAAGAACTACTAATGCTGAAAAAGATTTAATGTTTTATTATAACGGTAGAAGAGAAAAATTTGTTAAGCCAATAATGCCAGAACAAATCAAGTTTGCAAATCATATTATTGAAGCCACAAAGGAAAAACCTTACTTATTATTAGCATATATGCATGTAATGTATTTAGCACTTTTCGCTGGTGGTAGATTAATGAGATCAAAAATTTCAAAAGCTACAGGACTTTTCCCACAAGTACCAGGTCATAAATACGAAGAGGTTGTTGAAAAAGGATCTAATTTCTATAAATTTAACGTAGAAGATGAAGATTTCTTAAGAATTATATTCAAGAGAGATTATGAACTTTTCACAAGAAATTCATTAACAGAAAGTCAAAAACAAGAAATTATTGATGAAGGTAAATATATTTTCACACAAAATAGTGTTGTTGTATCAGAATTGGAGAAACACAATTTGAGTAAAATTCAATCAAAATGGTCATATATTGCTGTTACAAAAGGATATTATGTATTAATGGGATTTTTATGTTTGGCAGTTTTATTTTATGTTAGAAGATTATTTTTACATTTAATAGTTTAATGAATGGGTACGGAACGTTATTTCTGATTGCTTCTTCGCTAGGCCTGTGTCGGCCTGTCTCCTTACCCTTACCAATACTCCTCTTTATTCCTATACCCTATATATATTCTATAATACCTTATTTCTTTTGTCTCTTTTTATTTTCTTTGTCTTTTTCTGCTTTCCTTTTGGTTGGTTTCTCTTCTTCACTACCAGATTCACTCTCTTCACTTTCTACACCCTCTTCGCTGGATTCTTCTTCTTCTTCGCTGGATTGTTCCTCTTCACTAGATTTTTCCTCTTCACTGGATTCTTCCCCTTCACTCTCTCCTCTCTCGTTACTGGCCCCTTTTGGATGATCCTTTACCCAATTCTTAACCCATTCTCCAATCCTATCAACATTTCCCTCTTTATCTTCTTTACTTTCAGATTGTAACACCACTACAACCTCTTTAGCATATGATTCTTCTGCTTCTCCCATCACAACTTGCATGATCTCTGCATCTAAATTCTCTTGAATCTTATTATCTTTATATCCTCTACCTTTAAGTCTATCGAACAAAATAGAATTATCTGTTCTTAAAACAACAACCAAATCGATCAATCTTTCTGGGAATATATCACAAACATGCCAATCAACTATAACTCCTCCTTTACGTAAAATTGGCTCTAAATAATCTAAAATTTTATCTTCATTAACTACTGAAGTATCTAATTTTTCATCAAAACTGTCAATAAAATTCTTTTCTTTAGCTAAATCACTGATTGAAAGGTGTTGATACTTTGATCCTAAAAGTTCTTGAAGTTCTTTGGAATGACTGGTTTTACCACACCCTGGGGTTCCAGTAATAATGATATTTGGTAATGGTCTGTACATGAGAGAAGAGATGAGATCGCGATGGTAGGATTAATGTGTTAGTACCCCCATATCACTGCTTATAAACATCTTCTACCACTCTTTCAATCTCTATATCAGGGCGTGGGAGTAAGAGTTTCTATGACATTCACTAGTTTTATTTTTGGGGTGATTCTCTCTTATCGTGTTTTTCTACCCTTTACTCTCGGGTTATTCTGTTCTAAGTGTCTTTCAGGAGTCTGAATTTTGCAAAAATTATAAATTAAATAATTTACTGCAAATCGAAACAACCATATATATATGTAAATACATACTCAATACAAGCTACTCGTATTCAACTCAGACTAAATACACATGCCACCTCTAAAATATCGAGTTCTCAACACATTGCAGCCACTAGTAGACTGTTTCATGTGAATGAAAATGCAGTGAATTTTACCGTGGTGAATTGTAACACACACCACAAATTAACAGATAAGTATTGGAAGTCCATTTCTTATCTCTCTCTTGTCTCCAACTGAATATACCGATATCTAAGGTAGTACATCTACCAAGGAGCGCAACTCGATTAATCACCAACGAAAATTATCCTTATATATGTCTTCCCCATTCTCTGAATTGCCAGCTGAATTGGTCCAAAGAGTTCTCTCTTACTTACCAAAGAGAACCCAGGATATTATAACTAAAGGAATTGACGAATCAGATTACTCAAAGTCTTTCAAATATGAAGAAGAACCAGGTCCAGAATATTACATTTACCCGTACTACAAGTTCCTTTTCAACCAGCTAAAAGAATATTCGGCTTGGTACCATCCAAAAAACAAATTTGGGGAATTGATAAGAAAGTGCTTTTATGACGTGGACTCTTTCGTTAGACACATGAACACTCCACCTTTTGTACCAAATGAAGGGTGTATAATTAAACTATGTGATATAGAAGTCCTTCAAGAGTTACATGAGAAATACCCTCGTATTTTGGAAAAAGGGCTCATATCTTTTTTTTTTGAGGAGGGAGAATACCATGAACATTTAAGAGTCAAGCAATATAAGTATGATTTTAATATTAATATCAAACCATTAGAGCGTCTCGTGGAGCTACCCTCAAACACCAAGAAATTGAAATTAGCCCTGAATGGATTTTCTCTTCCAGATTCAATTGAAGAATTGAATATTAGAGATCTTCCAAGTAGTAATTTTCACCTAGGAAATTATCGATCAGAGTCTAGTTTCAACCATTTGCCACACCTTACTTGTTTGAAAATGCTTGGTGCTCATTGGAACAAATTCAGTGGAAAACAGACTTTTGAACTTTCTCAAAGGCTTGAAGTACTTGAAATTCGTCAAATTGAGAATAAAATTGATTGGAATGTATTCAATGATTTTCCAAACCTTAGAAAGCTTAGATTGAAGTTCCGCTCAAACAGGGGAAATCCATCCAAGTTTGATATTTCAGGTTTAGAGAAACTTCATACTTTAAATGTAGGTGGCTCATATGACAGTGACAGTTCATTTCTTCAATTCGAAAGTGAAGAAAATCTATTCCCTAAGAATTTAAAGAACTATCGTGTTTCAGGATTCAAGAATTGGAGACAATTACCAACATCAATAGAAACCTTAGAAGTCCCCACCGTTGCTTTTGGGACAATAGATCTTTCTGACATGACTAATTTGAAACGTTTGTGTTTTTTCGATATCTATTTAGATGATTTCGAATTACCAAAATCCGTTGAACGTCTTGAATTGCACGGAACTTTTCCAGAGTATTTGGACCTTTCACATCTAAAAAATGTGTCTGAATTACACATTTATGATAAACATGGGGGAGACTCAATTTATCTGTTAGTAATTCCACCTAACTGTAGGGTTTTCAAAAGTGACAAAATCATAAAAGAGTTGGATGTTGGGGAGAAATTAAGAAAATTGAATCTTGAACTGGAGGTCGAGGCTATTGAAGGTGATTTATCGAACCTCAAAAGTTTCAAAGGACGGGAAACCGACTCTATGTTGGGTAAGATATTCAAAAAGTTACCTAAAGGATTGGAGTGCTTTAAGTATAAAAAGGATAATTTTACAGAAACACCAGATTTCTATCGAATGTTTTCCACATTAACACAAGGCTGGAATACGACTAAGTGTTTAACCAGATTAAGCCTTGAAGGAGTTGAAGTTTTAATTGATCTGTTGAATCAATTACCACACACTTTAAAGTTACTCAAAATGAATGGTGTAAGAATTTTGAAAAACAAGAAACAAATAACATCACCTGAACCAAATTGGTCAAGAACAGAAAATGAAGACTCTTTAGATGTTGATCTTACAAAAACACAAATTAGATTTATGCGTATGTATAGTATATCTGCAGTTCCTTGTAAAATTATTTTACCGAAATCTCTTGAAGTTTTAGATACTTCAGGGGGAATGAAAAGAAAGAATAGGAGTGCAAACTTTACTCAGACTTTTTATGGTGATTTGCTTTATGACTTTTCTAAGGTTGTTCTTTGCGATGTTTCAACAGATGATCTGAATGACTCGAGATTGATAGAACCTGGGGCCAGGATTAGGTATACCGGATATGATAAGAAGTGGAAGAGTGAATGGCGAATGGCACATAAGAGAAAATTTAAGGGGGACAATAAAGATTGGCCAAGTGATAGTGATGACGCAGTGGTGGACTATGTAGGCGATGGTGATAATTTTGGAGGCAGATCATATGGATATGGCAGTGTTACCCAATCATATGGATATGGTATTCCTCAATCATATGGATATGGTGTTCCCCAATCATATGGGTACGGGTATGGATATGGTGACGATAGTGATGAAGAGGATAGTGAAGAAGAATATAGTGATGAATATGATAGCGATGGAGGAGACGATGGTGAAGAGTATGATAGTGATGAAGAAGATAGCGACAGACCCAGAAGATCTATGTATGGACCTGAGAGTGACGACGAGGATTTATATAGGTTGATAGGAAGATTTAGGTACTAAAAGAAGACACTAGAAATAAAGGGCACAGAATTATCTATAAACTCTAAAGTAGGTATCACTCTATTACTATACCACTCTATTATGTCATCACTGCCAACCCAGCTACCCATAGATCTCACTCAGTCTCAGTCTCAATTTTCACCCCCAATCATGTTACCACCAGGACTAGCGACCAACACAAATGAAATGTCTAAATTCGGACTACAAGGTATATCGTCTCTTGCCAAGATGGAACAAAGCGAAAAAACCGCCTTTGCCATAGGACAAGATTTAAATCTATTAGGATTAGATTTAACACCAAAATCTCAAGTATTGAAAAATTTATCATCACCATGGTCAGAAACATCAAGAAGTGAAGTTGAACCATATTTTCAAGTACCAGAGTCTATACAATCCAAGAGTATAGTCCCAGCACCAGGACCATCAGATACAAAGATTCAATCATTTTCTGATGAAACCCTTTTTTACATATTTTATATGAGACCAAGAGATACTCTACAAGAATATGCAGCAAGAGAATTGGTTGCAAGAAATTGGAGATATCATAAAGAAATACAAGTATGGCTTACAAAAGATAGTAACATAGAACCAGTGTTAATAAGTCAAGATGTTGAAAAAGGGGTTTATATATTTTTTGATCCACATAATTGGGAAAAGATTAAGAAGGAATTTGTGTTACATTATTCATTAGTCCAGGCATGATTAGTCTTTTGAGTATGTGACTTTATCGACTTTTACTTCCTTTTCTAAATATGTATAAATATATAATGTACAGGTAGATCCATGAGTTTCTAATAAGCAGAAGGAGGGGATATTTTGAGTTTCTTCATGGATGTCTTGAAGATCTTGTAGGGTGATTGATTCGGGATTAGGGTCAGAGGTAGTTTCAGTGGTGTTGGCCTCTTCAGTGGCAGATTCAGTAGTCCCAGTTCCCTTCTCTTCATCTTCCACCTTTTCCTCTTCTCCATCTTCCGCTTTCTCTTTATCCTCTTCCCCATCTTCCACTTTCTCCTTATCCTCTTCTTCATCTTCCACTTTCTCCCCCACTGCTTCTTCCACCTCTTCTTCCTCCTCTTCCTCCTCGTCGTCTCCCTCGTCTTCACCCTCATATCTATCAAAACTAACAGCCCCAGTACCACTACCAGGATTTATGAAAAATTTCCCATCAAGTATATAAGCTTCTACCTTATGAGTCCCTCCCCATATCAAAACATCAACATCCAACTCTCTCGCTAAAATCAGTAAACTCAATGGATCATTCTTTGGTATCACCAGGTATCCATTTGTTATACCAATTCGAAGGTTATCATGGGTGACGATTTTATAATTAGGGATATCATCGACCTTAACATCGTTCAATTGGGTCAAATACTGGGTCAAGATATTAGTATCATCGAATTCTCCCTTAACTAATTGCAATGAAGGGGATAAATCGTGTAAGAATTTCAAGGTATCTAAAGAATTGGTTATATTACCTAAACATAGGACCTCTGAGATTTTACTGTTTGTTGGGATTGAGTTTGGATTTGGTGCTAGAAGTTTCTGGAACTTATCAGGAATGTCTGTGGCTCTATCTGGGATATATAAATCTCCAATAGCTAAGGAAAGCATGGTGAGATAATGAGAACTGAGAGCCTCATGCCTCACAATACCTACACCCAAATTGACTATCTACTTACGCCTGCCTACATTATACGCCCTCTTGACTCTACTCATACCTGCCTACACCATACGCCTACTTGACTCTGTCTACCCAACTACAAGGCTCTGCCCACCATCCGACATAAGTATATGTATACAATATCTGCACTAAATAACTGTACTAACTGTACCACTGTATCATTTTATCTTCTCTTCCACACTGTCTACTACCCCATTTCTCTATCCTCCTCCTTAATGATCAGATGTAATCTTTTGTAACACTTGTGGATAATTTCTAAATATCTCATCAAATCTTTGTCTATTTGTCATTTGGAAAACTTCTGGATCTTTAGCCAATGCAACAAAGAATGTAGAAACTCCACTATCAATTACAACCAATGCTACTCTTGTAATTTGTCCAGAAATTAAAAATGCAAATGCAATCACTGGTGCATAATATGATCCATCAGAATTGTATCCTGGATTAGTAAATTTCAAATAAAGATAAGCCAATAAAGCAACTAAATATCCTACAAATAATGCATACAAATTCAATGAAGTACCAATAAAACAATCATTAATTAATGCATCCATACCTTTAAATCTCAATAAATCAAAAGTATCTTTGGCACTCTTTAAATATGATTTACCATATAATGCAACATAACAATAAGCATAATGATTGAAGTATTTAACAGCCCATTCTAGAATTCCAATTATAAAATCAAGTATTAAGTATCCACATCCAGCACATACATTACCATCAGCAAATGCATCTTGTTTTAAAATTTGAATGAAAGCCCTTAATAATTGAATCAATGAAACAATTAAAGATCCAAAACAAATGGATCCAAAACAGTATGTTAAAGCTCTTTTTAAAGCACCTAAAGCTGGGTGTTTTGGTTCACCTTGATCAGATCCTGATAAGTAATACCATGTACCATAAACCCCAGAAATTACTACATGAATTACATTTCTAATAACTTCAGATATAAAATATCCTGCAAAGAAAACATAAACTAAAATTCCAATTAATTTTGCTTTTGAACAACTTCCTCCTCCAACATTACAAGCTTCATTACTTGAATCTGGACTAAACTTAACATATGTACCAACTACTACAACGGAAAATAATACACTAAATCCAGAACTAATAATAATACCAAAAAATGATGTAATTAATGTTGAAGGATATCTTTTCATTACATCAATTGTAATGGTTAAAACGGTAGCACTAAAAGGAATTCTACTTCTTGCTCTCCAATAACAAAATGCTGTGAATAATGTAAAGACTAAAAATACAACCCCAGCTGAATAATATCCAACTGCAAGATAATAAATTGCGGTTCCTAAACCTAAAACCACATTCAATATAAGTCCTGAAGTAATAAAGAATTTAGGAGCCATTCTAGCATACACAATGATCAATGCTGAGAGTACAAACGCAAGAACAATGATAAAAGCAAATAAAATAATTGTATTTGTGTTTAATGAAAAATTATTACCTCCATTATAAATTGAAGTACCTTGAAAGTCAAAGGTTTCTCTTAAAGCATTCAAGGTGATTCCACCAACGGCAATGAACCCAGCAACAACAAGAAGGAAGAAAACTGCCAATGGCCAATCGTTAAATTTAGGTCTAGCTACTTTGAAAGCCTCGTCGAAGTTTTGGTTTCCTTCTGGTTTCTCATATGCACCCTGTCCTTCATAATCATTCTGTTGATATCCTTGATTATCTTGTTGGTATCCTTGTTGATAGCCTTGCTGATATCCTTGTTGTGGGTACCCTTGCTGTTGAGCAGGAACAGTATAAACTGGAGGTTCGTTGTTGTTATAACTCATCAGTGTAATTACAATTGAGTTTCAAGTGAAATTTGGTGCGGCTGGATTGCTAAATGATCATCGCAACAGTATTTCTATTTTGGGAAGGTTGAGGGGCAACAAACTAAAAATATTTTGACAGGTCGATGCTGAAAGGGTAAAAAGAGACGTGGGGAGGGTATGAGGTGAATTGTCGACAAGGGATAAGGTAGAGATAGGTGGTGAGAGTTGATATATATAATATACTCTTTGAACTGTTGTTGTTATTGTTTATAATTTCATGTATCTTTTATATGCACAACGTGCGATTTCGGGGAACTGGGTGCAAATGTAGTGTAGATATAGTATATGAAGGTTTGGCTGGATTGGGAGAGAATATACTTATTTGAACCTATATCTCACTCGCTTCCTTATCACTTATTTCTTTCTCTACTCTTTTATTTTCTTTTTCTTTCGATTTTTACTCTTATATTGTTGGCTACATGTTTTTCTTTATGTTCATATCTGATAAGGTAGTAAGGTGTATTTGAAGAACAAAACTGTTATGAATGAGGTATGAAGGTGAATTTTTGGCTTTCTATTGGTCTCTCTTTTTTCTGCAATATCCGTTTTTATACCTTTATTGATATAAAACATACGAACTATATATTTAATGTCTTTGATGGCTAATTAAGAGCATGGAAAACCCCGTATGATATTCGTATATTTACTGAAAATATTGGAAGTCATACCTTATACTTTTCTGTTTCTTATCTTGTTTTTTTGCGTCAGATATTTATTAAACTAAACATGAGTGAGATACTTTCCCTTAAAAGACCTCTAGGATAAATACAAGGATTCTAAAGAACACTTTTCCACATTTTAAACACCCTTTCACTTTCTCAATTAGGTTTAACACCCCTGTGAATTCAAGAAGAGCGCCTTTTTAGAGATATTTTTAAACGATTTTGGCTAAGCTTGTACTTTAAGAGATAATGAAAATAAAATCAAGAATTCCAGAACAAGAATATCACCCTGGAGCCTATTATTTTTCTCATAATTCTATTCTAACGCTTTATATCTCCGTTTATTCTCAAAATCTTCGCTCCACATTTACTACAATAAATGAACCATTTTTTATCTTTACAAGCTAGAAACTACTGATTTACAACCCTGAAACTCCAATCAACACTATGATATTAATAATTTATTAAAAGCTTTAAATTTCAAGGTCACGTGACTTTGAAAATACTCTTCGAGAGGAACTTTGTCTTCCACTAACACAAGAAGTCCGATATAGTGTAACGGCTAGCACGGTTGCCTTTCACGCAGCAAACCCGGGTTCGACTCCCGGTGTCGGAATTACTTAACAACATTTATTTTTTCAGTTATTCAACTAAAGAAGTTTTTTTTGCTGGTTTGAAAAGAGCGTCTGCGATGTGAGCGGCTTTTTTTGGAAGGAGCTGCGAAGAATTGATTGGTTTAAAGTGTGGGTTTTTAATCTGTAAATGAAATGTAAAGGGTTGAAGATTTATTCTTTACATTAACAGAATGAGTCTACAATTTTAATAAAATCACTATTATCTATTCACTCTAAAATATAACCTCTATAAATTCTATAATCTTAATTTGCAAATTTAGACCTACTTTGGAAGCGAGTTCCATACTTTTTGAAAGCAATTGGAACTAAATTCAATACTAAGAAAATACATCCTAGTACTGTACAACCCCATGCTACCAGAAAATTCTTAACAGCTAAACTATCATACATAAGTTTACCATACATTGGAAAAGTTCCACCAATTATTGATCTACAGAGTCCATTACCTCCTAATACTGAAGCAATGTATCTTGGAAACATAGTTGTTAAGTAGTTAATGTTACTTTGTAATACAAATAAAGAACCACAACCAAAGAAGGCCCCTGCGATTAATGGTACAATCCAATGGATAGATTCAGTGGATGTCCAACCAAACATGAATAATGAAATGGTAACTAAAATAGAACCAAAAAGAGAAGTATTTAAAAATGTTTCTGGTTTGACGGGTTCATTTCTGAATACTTTTTTCGTAAAAATATGATATAATGTAAAAACAAAACCGATACCACCAAGAATAACACCAACATTGATTGTATTATAAGCAGATACAACACCAAGAGGAGAAAAATGATGGACTTCACCAAAAACAATTGGGAATGCTTCAAACCATAAATAAAGACAACCATAGCATGTTGCTTGATAAATATCAACTAAAAGAACAATTGGTTCTTTAAACATTATCTCAAAACATCTCCAAGAAACTACCCAAGCTAAATCTAAATTAGATATTTGATCTAATTCACATTTGGCTACAATGTTAGGATTACCAGTGACTCTTCTAAGTCTTTCTGCTTTCCAATAAAGTAAAGTACTGTGATTTGTTTCAGGACATGTAATAAATAATATTAAAGTTAATCCAAGAACCAGAAATCCTAAGAACCAAAAGATAAACCTCCAATTTGAACTTTCCATTATTCCAAAACCAATCAATGGACCTAAAGATGGACCACAAAAAGCTGCAAGACCCCAGATGGCTAGAACTGGTGGGATATATGCAACTGTAGTAACATCTGCATATGTTGCTGCTCCAACAGATAATGGAGGTGATGCAAATAATCCACCGATAAATCTGGTTATGGTCAAACCAACTATGTTATTACTTAATGCAGTTGGGATTTGGAGGAGAAAAAATAAAATTCCAGTGTAAAAAAAAATTGGAGTTCTACCAATAGTATATTGTTCACTTAAAGGAGAGTAAAATAATTGTGAAATCCCATAACCAAAAATAAAGAAACACAATGGGAATGTTGCAAGAACATGACTTATACCAAAATTTTCAATTAAATAATCAGTTGCTGGTGTAAAGATAGGACCACCCATATAAAGAAGGAAAGTTAATAAAGTCATTTGTGTTTGGACAATAAACTTAACATGTCTAGGCCAATTCCTTGGGAATTCAGGATCGTTATCCTCCCACTCTAACACAACACTATCTTCCTTATACATTTTTGGTACTTCATAATCGTCATAATCCTCAGGAAATTTAAAATATTTATGATTCGAAAAGTGGTAGACTAATCTTCCGAAATAACTAAGCTGGATTAAACGATACATTTGATAATGAATTCATTAAAGAAAGGTCCTTGAATTTATACTTAATCGTCAAGGTTTGTATGACAAATTAATAGCTGCAAAATAGGGCAGAAGTTTTGAGCCGCACACTACCATTATCATAGTAACTTTCAGAACAGCAGGATGTTTGGCAGAATATTTGGTACCGAGGAAGAATTTTCTGACAAATAATGCATAGATTACGTGGTCGTGGATACCCAAAAGTGTTCACAGGCAATATAATTACGTTATGTGATTCACTACAATAAAAACAACTTGTGATTGCTTTTGGACACAAATCTTATCTCTGCTTACCAATTGTAGTTACTGCACACTCTGTTCTGGAGTTAAAAGGGGTATTAGCATGGATAGATGAAGTCTGTAATGGTTTCTACGTGCTATTGCAATCGATAGCACAACTGTAAAACACACTTACTCTAAGGTATTACTGATGAGAGTACTCTATTATCCATGGATGAAAACCTACGATTTCAACCGACTGATTTAGTACAATGTGTGCTTGCTACCTAAGATTATAAATAGCCCTTAAAACTTAGGCGGTCTACGCAAATCCCTTCTAACTCTTCATAGTAAACTCTCTTATTTCACCCAATCAATCATGTATAGAAAAATAGAAATATGTCTTAGAATATATATATCCTGCATACAGAAAATACGAGATAAAGTAAATCAAATAAGATTTCTCCTTCCCCAAAACCAACAAATGGTTTTAGAACGCATCTGAAATGTTGTAAGTATCAACAAAAATTATTTTGTCATCACTACATGACCCACAGCTTCCCCACAAAAACTGAAAATTTTGAAAAATGTGAAAAATGTGAAAATTGCGGTAACCAAAAAATGATCAGATACGGAGAGGCTTTGTGTTGTAGGTTGTGGTTAGGTGTAGATTTAAAGTTGGTGTAGGAGGAGAAGATAGACTCAATTGACAGTACAAACTAAAAGAGGAAAGAATAGAGGTGACGGGGTTATCAGATTCAGGGGTACTATTACATCATAGACACAGTTTTTGATAGAACAGCCCCACAAAATATTTTACAGGTTAGCAAGAATCAAGTTCGGAGTTGATTTGATGGAAGGTGGTAGAAACCCTTTGGTGAAGACAATGAGACCGATAAGGTTATTGTGGGGTATCTATGTGTGCAAACCATGTGTGGCTACCCCTATTATTGCATATGTGAGTGAATGCAGGTGGGTTAGAGAGAAGGGGAGAGGATGGAGACAGAAAGAGAGAGAGATAAAGAGAGAGAAAAGGAAAGGACGGGAACAGAGTAGTAAAGAGAAAGGATGGTCACACGCCGATGGGGTATATCTATTATCACGCAATAAAAAACCCTGGATCCAGAAAGGGGGTCCCCACTGGTTGCGATTAACCTGTAAATCAATGTAGCCCAAATAAGCAATTCTTCAGATAGTGGATAAAGAAGTCCGAAACACCGGTTCCGAGACGGCCAAGAAGTTAGAGATAAGGAAGTCTAGGGATAGAGAGTAGAGAGAGAATAGAGTAGGGGAGAGGGAGGAAAGTAGAGAGGAGGAGGGAGAGGGAGGAAGAAGAGACAGTGAGAGACAGGGGAAGTAAAGAGACAAGGGGAAGAGGTTTGAGAGTGGAATATATCCAGAGTGGAGATCTTCTTACTAATATCTACATTGTTAGATAACCATTTTGTGTCATTTATATCATTTATTTTGTGTCATTTGTAGCCCCTCCGCGAAGACTATAAAATCACTTCAGATCCTGAAAAATTTCAACCATGTCAATTAGAAGCTTCGGATTAAACAATACCTTTTCAAAAATCTTCAATTTTTCAAAGCCAAATACGGGCTTAAGAAGTGTTGAAACCATCATCGACTTTAAGCATAATCCACAATATTCATTAGAAAATATTATGACTAGAAGTGATGCAGAAATTGGAGGATATTCAAAGGTTAAATTTGATTTTAATAATCAAATGAAATGTGGTCAATTCAGTGGATATTTGAATTTGGATTTACCAAAGGATAACCCTGAAATCACCAGAAGTGGATATGCGATGTTTAGAACTAAAGATCAAAAGGAAAGTTGGCTTAGTGGTAATAGTTATTGGGATTGGTCAAATTTCCACTCTTTAGTCATGAGAGTAAATGGTGATAGAAGAAAATATTTAGTTAATATTCAAGCCAATACTCCACTTGTAACGGATTTATTTCAACATCGATTATTTTTAAATACTCCTGGTCAATGGGAGACTGTTGTTATACCATTAGATGATTTTGTAATGACCAATTGGGGTGTAATTCAAGATGCATGTCTGATTAATAAGCTGGAAGTTAAAACCATTGGGGTAGGTTTATTGGATAAGCAATATGGTCCTTTTGAATTAAATATCGATTGGGTAAAAGTTATGACAAGTGATGAATTGGTTAATTATAGTAAGAATATTAGTAATAAGAAACATAATGAGCTGGATATTAAGGAATTGAATTCTAGTGCATTACATTCGAATAAGTTTGAAGATCCTGAAGCTACAGTGTTTTAGGTGAGATGAACAGTACGTTAGTTTGTAGTTTAGGTTAGGGAATAAAGGAAGGATAAGGAAAAGGGAGTGAATGTAGGTGATGTAAGCGTCAATGGTGGTGTACTACAATGTGGTGTATCCCCACACTCAATCATCTCTCCTCTCTATTCTCTTCTCCTCTTACTACTCCACATCTCTTATCTTCTCCTCTAGTTCTCATCACGTGCGAAAGATTTTCCTAGGGCTCAAGCCCCAGTGACCATCCCTCACCCTCTATAAGTTAATTCTCAAACCTGAAAATTTTCTCTTCAACTCATTAATCAATTACAAAATGGCAAGAGGCCCGTATGTTTAAATCTAATTTAAACTTGACTATCATGATAGTAAATCCATGACATCCTCTTATGGAACACATGGTATCTAAACTTTTGTTTAGATTTCCTGGAAGATCTTGGTCTTTTCCTTGATTTTCTACGGACTTTTCCTTGAAATTCCTCGATTTCTATGGACTTTTCTTTGGGAGCCTTGTCATGATTGATTAATTAAGAGTCTTTTTTCAAGCTTTGTTTATACCTGTAGTTCTGTATAAACAAACGAGGGGAGAATCTTAATTATCAAGTAAAATATTGACCTTATACTAACTATAATAGAAAGAAACACTTGAAAAGATTAGCAGCTCCATCCCACTGGATGTTAGACAAATTATCTGGAACTTATGCTCCAAGACCATCTGCAGGTCCACATAAATTAAGAGAATCATTACCATTAATTGTTTTCTTAAGAAATAGATTAAGATATGCTTTAAATGGTAGAGAAACCAAAGCTATTTTAATGCAACAACATGTTCAAGTTGATGGAAAAGTTAGAACTGATGCTACTTTCCCAGCTGGTTTCATGGATGTTATTACTTTAGAAGCAACTAATGAACATTTTAGATTAATTTATGATACTAAAGGTAGATTCGCAGTTCATAGAATTACCAATGAAGAAGCTTCTTATAAATTAGGTAAAGTTAAGAAGGTTCAATTAGGTAAAAGAGGTATTCCATATGTTGTTACCCATGATGGTAGAACTATTAGATACCCAGATCCATTAATCAGAGCTAATGATACCGTTAAAATTGATTTAGAATCAGGTAAAATCACTGATTTCATTAAATTCGATACCGGTAGATTAGTTATGGTTACTGGTGGTCGTAACTTGGGTAGAGTTGGTGTTATTACTCACAGAGAAAGACATGAAGGTGGTTTCGATTTAGTTCATATTAAAGATTCTTTAGAAAATACTTTTGTTACAAGATTATCTAATGTTTTCGTTATTGGTACTGAAGCTGGTAAACCATATGTTTCTTTACCAAAAGGAAAAGGTATTAAATTATCAATTTCTGAAGAAAGAGATAGAAAGAGAGCTCAAAATGGATTGTAAGGTTAGTAGTGTATATTAAATAATAAAATTGCGAACGTGGAAAATTATTCATTATGACAAGTAGATATAGAGTAGAATATGCATTGAAGGTTCATAGGAGAGATGAGTTCATTGAATGGATTAAGTCTCTTTTAGCAGTTCCATTCGTTTTACATTCAGATGTTGAGAATTATCAAGGGTCTTTTGAGGACTTTGAGGAATTTATCAGATCAAAAGAATTTGAAATTTCCAAAGAATGTCAAAAAAGATATTATGAAGTATTTGAAGATGTTGAAAGAATGATTCTTAAAACAATTGATCTTGAGTCAAGAATTGATAAATTTGCTCCAATTAGTAGATTAAGAAAATTGGTTCCATCTGTTGGTACATTTTTCACTCCATTACCTTTAACTGATGCATTTTTAATTGAAGATAGGAAAAGAGGTATTAGTAAGAGAAGATTTGTTAGTCCAAGTTTTAATGATGTAAGACAAATTCTTAATACTGCTCAAGTCTTAGCATTAGCAAAAACATATAAAGATTCAGGTATTAATAGATTAAAATTAATTACTTTTGATGGTGATGTTACACTTTATGAAGATGGGAAATCTCTTACTCAATCAGATCCTGTGGTTTCTAGATTACTTAATTTGCTTAATCTAGGTTTTTTCATCGGGGTAGTAACTGCTGCTGGATATCCTGGTCAACAAGGTTCAAGTCAATATTATACCAGATTAAAGGGTTTAATTGATGCAATGAATGAGAGTGATCTTAGTCCCGAGAAGAAAGAGAATTTGCTTGTAATGGGAGGTGAATCAAATTATCTTTTCAGGTACAATGATGAAATGAAGACATTTAAATTTATTGATGGAAATGATTGGTATTTACCTTTAATGAACCAATGGAATAAAGATCATATTGAGTTTATTATGGAAAACATGCATAAACATATGATCAATTTAAGAGAAAAGTTTGTATTAGATACTGATGTTAAAACTATGATAATTAAGAAAGAAAGATCTATTGGGATTATACCAGTTAATGGATTTAAAATCGTAAGAGAGACTCTTGAAGAGATTGTCTTATCATGTTCTGGTAGGTTGACTGAATTATTAAATCAACTTGGATCCAATATTAAAGTATGTGCATTTAATGGAGGATCTGATGTTTGGGTTGATATTGGTGATAAATCTTTAGGAGTTGAAGCTTTACAGAAGTATTTATGTAGAGATGAGACATTAGATGTTTGTCCAATTTTAAAGAGTGAAACATTACATGTAGGGGATCAATTTGCCAGTGTTGGAGCAAATGATTTTAAGGCCAGATTGAGTGCTTGTACTGCATGGATAGCTAGTCCAGTAGAGACGGTTGAGATATTGGATGAGTTGATGAATCAAATAGGGAAGTAGAGGTGATGTATAGAAATAAACAGCATACAAGTATACAAGTATTAAAATCAGGCTAGATATATTAACTACTTAGAAATCTTTTAAGATTTGATTCAATTCATCTCTTTGAAGACAATTTTCTAACTTGAAAGAAGCAGCTAATTCATCTAATTCATCAAAATCTAAACCAACGAATAATTCAGCAAATTCATGTTGAGCATATTGTGAAAATAACATATCTTTTGTAACTCTATAAACATAATCTCTCATGCTCCAATGATGTGGATAAAGAGCTTTTTGATGTTTTTCAGGAATATTCTCTTTAATATGATCAACAATATTATCATATAATTGAGCATATTTTGGATCAATATCATTTCCCCATCTATCTAAACCTAATTTCTTCTTTTTTAATAAGAAATCTCCAAATACTTTATACCATTTAGATTCTGGTGAAACATAAGCTAAACCTTGATATCCAATATCTTTATAAACCCAAATTGACCAACTGATTGGTGCTCCATCACCTGATGGATCTCCATGCTTGTAAACTTGTAATTGATCTTTAAGAACATTGTATCTATGTTTATTAATAGCATCAGGATTAGAATCACCACGAACTTCACTTGCATAAACTGGACCAAATTCTCCATTCCAAACTGGTACATCTAATTCTTTCATAAATTCAACTTTTCTTTGATATTGTGATTTAAGCTTAGATTTTTGCTCTTCTGATCCTTCATATTCTGTACCTTGTAAATTTGGGAATCCAAAAATTGAATAATCATGAATGGCATAAACAGTGTTTGGCCATGGTTTCTTTGGGAATTGTCTAAAGTCCATAGCATATGAGTTACCATCAAGGAAGAAAATATGATTTGGATCAACTGCTCTAATTTCTTTATCACATCTACTATAAAAGTCAACTAATTTTGAATGATCTCCAACTGCTGGTTCATTTAATGGGTTATATCCTGCAACCCAGGTATTATCTTTATAATACTCGGCAATCTTGGTCCATAAGTTGATAATAGCATCTTGGAAGACTTTAAACTCCCAAAACATTGCAATATGGATTCTTGAATCTGAATGCCAGTCTTGATTTTGTCCTCCTGGTACTGCATGTAAATCCAAAATCGTGTAAATACCATGTTTTGCACAACTGTTAATTATCTTATCTAATCTTTCAAAACCTTTTGGATTAATTTGAAATAAATCTCCATTATCATCCAAGAAGTGTCTGTAGTTGAATGGGATTCTGAGACAGTTGAAATTCAATTCTTTAAATAATTTGGCATCACTTTCGGTCCAAAAGTAATCGTAAAATTTCTCAAAGAAGAAATTAAATTTTTCTTCACCAATTTTACTCTTTATAACTTCTTTATGTTCTGTTTCATGTCCTGGATATCCAGTAATGAAATTTTCCATATTCAAATGACCACCATTAGATGAACCTTTAAGAACAACTGGTTCACCATTTTCATCAACAATTTTTGTACCTTTAACTCTTAAAAAACCTGCCATTGCGAATCGGATTTAAGCTCTCGTATATTGAAAAATTTATAGATGCTACTTATGGTATATTTATAGTTGTTTGGGATTTCTAATCAACTTTACCGACCCCACCACGCGATTAATGGTTACCGCTCCAACCAACTCTTTATAGCCCGACAATATAACCGATCTACTACTTATATTGAATAATCTCTTACTAATTAAAATTTGTATATAACGTAGCAGGGACGACGAAGGGGTAGAGGAACAAAACTTTTGACGAAGAAATACAAATAGGAGAAACAAAGGAAGCAAAGACTAAGACATAAGACAATACTATAAAGTAGATTTACTTCACTATAGAATGATAAACAGTTTCACTGCACGGATTTATGCACTTCACCCCAGTAACAATTCCATAATTTCATAAAGCCTACTTAGCTCAAAGATTTACCAACGAATTTTGATCGACCCCCACATTTTTACAACCGATTCGGGTTTCTTAGCCGACATACGATTTAATTACGAGCTTCCCCACTATAGCAAATTTTCCACGGAAATTATTGCGTCTACTCCAACTTTTCGTGGGGTATTTTCGTGGGGTCAATTTTACATTTCCGTGTTTCTTCCCGTATTTTTTTTGTACCTTAGAAAGAATCATTGAAAGATCTAATTTCCAAAATGGGATTTTTATCCGTCCCGAGGTCTGTTTCCTAGGATTTTGTTGTTTATGTGCCATAATTTGTTGCGTCATGAGCGCTTGGTCATTTTACGATTACTTCCAACCCAATAAAATGAACTGGATGTTAATACTTCTCCACGTCTCCCCCACAGATTCCCCCAGAATGTTGCCTCCACATATGAACATGAAATAATTTAACAGATTCGATTGAAGATTTACGGAAATCCTACTAACGCCATGTGTGTCCATTCTCGGTCGATTTTCCACGGAGAATTGTACCGTTTTGGGAATATTTTTAGATTAACTATCTAAGAGACTGCACAAATCATGTGATGAATGTATAGAGAATCAGCCATGTGTTGGATCCAAACTTACATTATGAACAACTGTGTGTCTCTTTGGTCTCCCTGTTCTTCCTTGAGGTTCAGCCTTATACTTTCTCTTCACGTCTCCCTTTCTGTGTTTCTTTCAAATGAACTGAACATATGAAATTCTTACTCCCTCGTAAATAGTAACATATCCAGATTTGGATCAAATATTTTCCGTCAAAAGCCGTGTCATTATGAAGATCTCTTGTAGACGATTCTGGTAAGTTTTCCGTTAAGAATCTGGGGAAATTAGAGCATCTGGAGATCAAAGTTGACTATAAATACTCTTGAAAAATACCAAAATCTTCATCATGTCTAGTTCAGATCTTGAAAAAGTATCACCACTCGAATCGAGTGATATAAAAATTGTTGATGTTAAAACTTCTGCCGTTCATATTGATGAACCAACAGTTGCAAATACACCTGATTTAACTAAACCTTGGTACAGTTATAGTCATTTTAGATTACTTTATTTTGCAGTATTTTTAATTACTTTAACTTCTACCAACAATGGGTATGATGGATCTATGTTAAATGGTTTACAATCATTAGCATCTTGGAGAAATGCTATGGGGAATCCAACAGGTCAAGTTCTTGGTGCACTTTCAAATGGGAACACATTTGGAGTCATTTTAGCTTTTCCAGTTGCTCAACTTATTTCAGATTCTTGGGGTCGTAGATGGTCAATTATTGTTGGTGAAATTATTTGTATTATTGGTGCAATCTTACAAGGTGTTTCATATAATTATGCGTTTTTCTTTTGTTCAAGAGTTATTCTTGGACTTGGTAGTGGTATTTCTCTTGTTGGTAGTCCATCATTGATTTCAGAAATTGCTTATCCACAACATAGAGAAGTTGCAACAGCATTTTATAATTGTTGTTGGTTTTTAGGTGCAATCGTTGCCGCTTGGGTTACATTCGGTACAAGAGTTTTAGATGGTAAACCAAGTTGGTCAGTACCATCATATCTTCAAGGATTTTTCCCAGCTGTACAAATTGCATTTATTTGGTGTATCCCAGAATCTCCAAGATTTTATGTTGCAAAAGGTAAAATTTTTGAAGCAGAAAAATTCTTTAAAAAGTATCATTTTGGTAATTCAGAAGATCCTATTGATTTGCAACACGTTCAAACCGAAATTGAAGAAATTCAACAAAGTTTAGAACTTGAAAAAATTGCATCAACATCTTCTTATATGGATTTTTTCAAACTTGCATCATTTAGAAGAAGAATCTTTTTATGTCTTTTTGTATCATTTATGATGCAATTATCAGGTAATGGGTTAGTTTCATATTATCTTAATAAAGTACTTAACTCTATTGGAATTACCTCAGAAAAGAAACAACTTGAAATTAATGGATGTCTTATGATTTTTAATATGGTAATTGCTATGACAGCAGCTTCATTGGTTGGTAAATTTAGAAGAAGAAGTGTATTCTTATTATCAATTAGTTGTATGTTAATTAGTTTTATTGTTTGGACGGCATTATCAGCAGTTGCAAAAGAACGTAATTTCCCACAAAATTTATCAAATGGAGTTTTAGCATTCATTTTCCTTTTTAATGCTAGTTATGCTATTGGATTGAATGGGTTACCATATGTTTATGTTACAGAAGTATTACCATATTCTCATAGAGCAAAAGGTTTGAATATTTTCCAATTATCACAAATGATTATTATTGTTTATAATGGGTTTGTTAATCCAATTGCAATGGATGCAATTGATTGGAAGTATTATATTGTTTATTGTTGTGTAGAAGTTGTTGAGTTGATTGTTGTATTCTTCACGTTCCCTGAGACAAGTGGAATGACATTAGAATCAGTTCAAAAGGTTTTTGAAGAGGATGGAAGGTTTATTGTTAAATGGAGAGGAGTTAGGTAATTATGTAGTGAATTTATGATTAAAGAAATGGGTTGGTATAGGTTAACGCAGCAGAGTAGAGTAGAGTAGAGTAGAGTAGAGTAGAGCAGAAGGTAGAGCCATGGAGCAAGAGTACCAGGGACTGCACTAGACCTTTTTCCAAAGAACTCTGAACCGTAGAGCTCCTGCACCCAAAGAGACATAGAGTATTCTACCCTAGACCCTAGAGACATAGAGCAATCCACCATAGACTTAGACAACATCCATCATCAGAATACCCCAAACTATTCCGTCTATAACTTTATTACTATACATTTTGCATTTCAATATTTCTACTACTACCCTCTTGTGTCTCAAGCATATTATCAAAAAAAGTAGTTCTAAGTTCTTTCCATCTTGTAGAATATGTAGATAGCGTTACCAATACAACAGCACTAAGAACTTGTAAACACCACCATAATGTAGAGGTTGGAAACTTCCCACTGTAAACCCATACAACTATCAAATTAATAATATGCACAGTTAAAGCGAAATCCCAGGCCAATTTAGATCTACCCACTATTATGGTCACAAACAACACACACAACAAAGAATCAAATAGCCACATGGCAAATAAGATCAATCCCATTGCGTTGTCCAGGGTGATCAATTCCCACAGAAATATGAAATCTAGTTTGAAATCGTATCCATTGAGTGAACTGATGAGATAAAATATGATGAAGGCTGTTAAGTAGTAGAAGCATTGAAGGATTATGATTTGAAATATGAGTTTAGTTGGACTCGTTATGTCCACGTTATTGTTGAACAATTTTGTATATCCGTTCAGAAACATAGTGATCTGAGATAACGAGGATGCGAAGAGAGGAAGAGGTAGGAAGAGGTAAGAGGTAGGGAAGGTGACAGGGAGGGGTAGTGAGGGATTGAGCGAGAATGGGTGTATTAAGGGAGAAGATATTACCAGATAGGTTTAGGGAGACTGGGAACGGGTAGAATAGATGTCCAGAATAATGTATTTCGTCATCTGGTGTTTATTTACAATGGCTGCGACACAGTGAGTCTATTGAGATTTACTCCTGTGTGACTAACACTAACACTCTTCGGATAATTGCCATGACCAACAAAGAAGTTGATTATTTCAGCGAAATATCACTAGAATTACTAGAAAGCGACTTTATGAATTCTTCCCCTACAAATTCTACATATTCTCTTTATTCCCTATCTACACTATCTAACCTATCTCTTATCTCTTACCCTTCTTCTTTCCCTTTCCCTTCTTTGGCTTATTATCACTCATTCTATCGGCTTTTGTCTTTTTATATGGTCTTGCCACTTCCTTTCTCTCTTCATTTACCTTTCTTTGATTATGATTAACTTTTTTACCACGTTTGGTTAATTGTTGCATTGCAGCACTCTTCTTTTCAGACTCACTTTGGAACCAAGTTCTTTTTGGTCTTGATTCAATTTCATTTTTATGTTTTAAAATATTCGATGCTTTATTTAATTCCATTTCTGCATGAATTAATTCTTTTGCAGATTTTTCTTCTTCTTTAACTTCTTCTATTATATCGTTTTTGGATTCAATGATTTTATTTAATTCTTCAACATCTTTCCAATCAACAGATCTTGAAATTGCTTTACCACTACCAGGATTTTCACTAATTGCTTTAATTGAGTTTTTAACAATTGATCTATCTTGTGAACTTTCTCCAACAAATGTTATAGATTTACCATCTCTACCAGCTCTTGCAGTTCTACCAACTCTATGTAAATAAATTTCATAAGATTTTGGCATATCAAAATTTATAACTAATTCAATTTTTGGAATATCTAAACCTCTAGCGGCTAAATCTGTACAAATTAAAATTGGAACAACTAAATTTTTAAAATTTGAAACATTTTCCAATCTTTGTTCTTGAGTTAAACTACCATGTAATTCTGAAACTCTTAATCCTAATAAACCTAAAATAATTCTTAAATTATGAGCAGTTTCTTTTCTTGAAACGAATACAACAATTCTATTCATTGCTTGTTTAGATAAATCTCTTAATAATTGATATAATAATGCCATTTTCAAATGTTCTCTCTTTCTAATTCTAATAAATTCTTGTGTTAATTTATTTGATGCTGCTTTTGGTGGATCAATCATAATTCTAACAGGTTTATCTAAAGATAATTGAATTAAATCTTGAATCTTGGTATTCATTGTAGCTGAAAATAATAATGATTGTCTCTTATGTTTTGGAATCAATGATAAGATTTCAGTTAATTCAACTTGAAATCCTTCTTCTAACATTCTATCGGCTTCATCAATGACTAAAATTTCTAATGAATCAATTGAAAAAGATGGAGAGTTTCTTATATGATCGATTAATCTACCTGGGGTGGCAATAACAATATCTGGTCTAGATTTTAATTGTTGTTCTTGTTGTCTTAAATTTAATCCACCAACTGCTAATCCAAATGAAATATTTGGTACAAAATGGGCAATTTTTTTACCAACATCTCCAACTTGAATTGACAATTCTCTGGTTGGAGTTAAAACAATAACTCTCGTACTTGCCACTTTACTTGGTTTATATAATAATCTTTCAATAATTGGAATCATATAAGCTGCTGTTTTACCAGAACCTGTAACGGCACCGGCAACAATATCTTTACCCATAAGTGCTACTGGGATAGATGCTGATTGAATTGGGGACGGTTTAATATATCCCAATTGGGCTAATCCTTTTAAAACTGGTCTTGATAATTGAAGATCAGAGAATTTATCAACTCCTGTATCTGATTTAGATGCTTCATAGAATTCAGCAATAGCTGCTTCTGAGTCTCCATCTGATTCGGCATCTGATTCATTACCATCTGCTTTCATTTCAACTTCTTCAACTTCTGGCTCAGGTTCTTCTTCTTCAGGTTCTTCTTCCTCTTCTTCCTCTTCTTCTTCTTGTGCACCCATTCCAAAACCGTCCATGGCTAACTCATCTTCATCCTCGTCACCACCAGCAGTTTCTTCTTCTTTTTCTTCCTCTTCTTCTTCTTCCTCTTCTTGATCAGCACCAACTAAATTGGTTAATCCTCCTTTTTGCTTCAAAATCTTATCTAAATCAACGGTCTTTCTGGTTTCTTGACTTTTTTCAACTTCAAAATCCCACCCAGTAAACTTAGTATTGGATTCGTCATCAAAACCGAAATTAAAATCTGGATTTAAGTCATTATCATCATCTTTAGTTTCCTCATCGCTCTCATCTTCACTTTCACTTTCTTCTTCTAAGTCTGGTACTTCTTGTTCTTCGTCACTGTCAATGGTTTGGACGAAATCAAGATTTCTAGACTTCTTTTGGAGTACAGGTTTACCTTGGACTTTATTTGTAGGTTTTGTACCTGTCTTTTTTCCTTTCTTGTCACCAGTCTTCATTACTATTTTTTTTGCGATGCGATTTTGCATATAAAGCGATGAGACAGTAGGACATGGAGGGGGAGGAATTATGGAGATGAGAAGGGAAGAAACTAGATAGATGATTTTGATATAGGGTAAGGACATATAGAGACAGTACCTGTGGTATTTGCTGTATTTTTATTGATTTGGAGAACATCTCCATAATATGATGGTTGTTCCTGTATATAACAACATTATCTGGAGAGGAAATTGGACAATTGGGCCGATCACTTTCGTATCCCCTTCCTACCCCCATTCTCTCCATGTCTCCCTTCTTTTCCCTCATTCCCCTTTTCTCCAGTATGGGTATTCTCCTCGACTCCCAATTTTCCCAATTCCCCCTTATCTCATGTATTCTTCTTTATGCGTAATTCACACATCTCAATGTAGCAAAAATCGCAATTCCACCTAGGGTGGTTTTCTCTACTAGTTGTCTCTACAGTTTTCTCTACAGTTTTTCCACAACTCTCTTTATACACTATAAAAATAATCATCATTTGTCACGTTTGTCAACTCATTAAGATTATAATATTCCTCATCACTTGCCAGAGCATCAGTCTCTTTAATATTAACATGATCAAGAGATTTAATATCTTCTAAATTTAATAATTGAGTATTTCTTCTTAAATCAACCAAATCATCCAATTGTTTTTCAGTATCTTTTGATAATTGACCTGGTTTAATCATACCCTTCAACATCTTTAAACCATCTAACCAAACATATTTATTGACTTGAGTATCAGTATAAAAACTTAATAATTTTTTATTGTTTGAACCAATTAATGTGATTTTTTCATAAGAAATTGTACCTTTAATTGATATTAATTTACTATTTCTCTTTTTATCTTCTTCACCAATTTGATCACCAATTTTTATAGATTTAAAATCGGTTATATCACTTAATTTAATTGCTTGTTGTTCCATTTCTTCAAATGATGGTGTCTTGATAGTCTTTTCTGTGAATTCTTTATAATACAAATTTTGTCTATTTGGTGATAATAATATGAAATAATATTTATTAGAAATTCCTCCAAGTTTTTTAGTTGATTTCAAGAAATTTTCTCCATGACTTTCAGTGAAAACCCATGAACCCTTTAAAAGTTGAATAACTCTTTGTTCACAAACAAATTCCATTACTTCAAATGCCAATTGTTTATTGAATTCAGTAAATCTTGAATCCCAAATATCTGAAAACAGGGTTTTAATTCTTTCAATTTGATGATGTCTTAATTCTTCATTATTATCATTCTTTGTTAAATCAACACATTCTTCCATTGTTTTAGAGGTATTTGTTGTTAAATTGGATTCAATTTTATCGATATTATCATGAATTAAAGTAACGATTTTTTCAACATCATTATCATTTAATTGAGCCTTTAAATCTTGCCATAATATAAGACATGAATTCATACTATAATAAATCATTAATTCCCAACTTAAAATGTTATTATGAATATTTGGATAAGTTGATTTATCATGATAAATATCAAGCCATAATTCTGTAATTTTGTTAATAAATAAATAAAGAGGAAATGTTCTATTATGATCACTCATCATTAATTCCTCATGAAACTTCTTTTTAAATGTCATATTTGGATCTTTCAAGAAAATCTTCAAGTCCATCGCAAGTAAAATACTAAAATTATCTACAACAAATTTTCTTGGGTTATCAGTAAAACCTGCTTTAATATATTCTTCAGGTTTTGCAGGAGTACCAAATTCATTTAAACTAATTTCTAAAAAGAAAAATAAGTTATTTAACATAATTTGATGAGATTTTATAGATAAATCAAATTTGGTTTGATATAAGAAATCATTAAGTCTTCTATAACTTAATTTTAAATTTGTAATACTTTCAAGGATTTGTTTATCTTCAGATTCCAATAAGTTCCCTACGGTACTAAAGAATGTAACATGTTTCAATCTACCAGCAATTGTAATGATCCCACTATATTGAAATTTTAATGCTTTATCAATTAAATCTGTAAAAAATTGAATAGTACTTAAGGTAATCTTATTATCTTGTAAATAAAGCTTTTGTGTCATGATATCAATAACATCAAGGTATTCAATTAAGCTTTCATAAAGTGGTAAATATTTATTTATAGAATCATCTTTTTGATTAAATAAAATTCCAGAAATTAATATGGTTGATATTTTAACAATTCCTCTATATGTATCATTTGACATATGACTTGATATGATAGAGAATAGGCTATTGAATAAGGTATGGTCAAAGATTTTCGCCAAATCATTGGAAACAATTTCTGAATTAACTAAACCTTCTAAAAGCTTTCTTAATATAACTATTGAATTGACTTTTTCTTGCTTATCATTGCCCAAAATTTTTGGTTTTAAGATCCCAGCATAATTAAGAGCCGTGGAAACATCTAATTTAGGCTTTGACCCATTACTAGGGTTCAATAAATCATTTAATTTCTGATTTAATGATCTTGATGATTCTGCCATAGTGTTGAAAATTGAGATTCGTCAATAATTTTTCCTAAAGCGGATGAGACAGGACACAGGACGGCTGGACCGTTGGGTATAGGTTGGGACTGAGAGGGTTAGACACTGATTGGAGGATGACTGGACACTGGGTTCAAGACCAGAGTGAATATGAAAGTGATGGGCCAGGAAACTGGGGAAGAAACTGGTCATAGAAAGACTGGTTCACACCGTAATTGTAGAGTGTATTAGAGTTGCAAAATGAGCATTTTGACTTGATACAGATTTGCTGATGAAGATAGAGAGACGGGAGAGACGAATGAAGAAGGATGATATGAATTCCAAGACAAACCAACCAAAAGAAGGAAACAGCAACTCTATTCCTCAACTCTACGTCTGAAGATCTTAGGCTTCATGTGATCTAGACTTAATAGAGTTATGAGAAATGAAACTAGGGCGATTCCGTACATCTGATTTTGCTTGACTGTTTTCAAACTGTCACACACTTTATGCACTCTAATATTTCTTTCATCTCATTGATCTATACTAACGTTTATACTATTGTTATGATTTTATGTACCTACATAGAACTGTCTATTGTTTAGTGAAATTAGACACATCCAGACGCACCAGCACCAGACATCCAAAACGAAAGCTATACGGTGTATTGTTTGAGTCTACTACTAAACGTCCCAGCCATAACTATATTTGTAAATATGTATATAGGTAACTTGGACCCTTCATCAACTTTTCCTCATCCCTTTCCCTGTGTTGTCCCTACTCCCTCATTGTACTCGTTCCTACTCCTAATTCAGTTCGCGAGATCGAATTTTTCACTATTACCAATATAAATTGGTATTTAATATGAGCCAATCTTTTACCTTCAATACGAAGTTTGATAACTTCAAAGATAAGAAAAATGAACAGAGTGTCAATGACAATTTCGAAGTGAATTATAGTCCAAGATCATCAGTTGTTTATGTTCCAGAAGATAATGAAACCTCAAATCAACCCGAATCAGAACAAAATGAACTGACTGGTGTGAGTAGTGATTATAAAGGATTTCATCATAGTAGAAAATCAGCTACAAATGTCCCACCATTATCACATCCAATCAAACCAAGATTTAAGAAAAAAGGAAGTTCATTACTTGGAAAATTAATTTATTCTACTAGAAAAGATAGTGAAGCATCAAATACTTCTGAAACTTCAAATGAATCGACAAATACTCAATCTGATCATGTTGGGAGCTTACCATCTTTTGATAACAACTATGAATATAAAGAAGAAAGAAACCCTTCTGTTAGTTCAACACATTCATCAGGTAGTAATAAATTTAAATTCAAATTATCATCATTATCATTTGATCATACAAGTGGGAAATCTCAAAGAGGTTCAACATCATCAAGTAATGGAAAATCAAGAAATAATAGTGGAGATTCAAATGGCTCTGGTAAGTCACCTAATACAAAAGAACTTAAGAGAAATAATACAGGATTTGATATTGATATTAATTTGAATGATTTAGATGGAATCGTTAAGACTCCTCAACCAATTGAAAATGAAGGTCAAGATTATATTAAACCTGTTGGAATTTCACCATTAAGAAAATCACAATCTTCAGGAGGAGTTTCAAGATTAGAAGGATTAAGTGGTGGATCATGGAAAGCCCCAGATAGTTGGGATGTCAAAGCATTTAATTTTGAGTCGCCAAAGGAAACTGATGTAAATTCAGACTCAGATTCAGATTCAAATTCTTATATAATTCCAAATTTAAAGAATTCCATATCAAATAATCTGTTAAAACCTAAAAGTCCACCAAGAGTACAAAGTCCTATTAAAACGTTACCAGTACTTTATGGATCCAAGAATGCATCACATGTTGTTTCAAGTGATCATAAAAGTCTTAAATCAAATAATCATATTGTAAGAGTCTTTCGTGAAGATAATACATTTGCAACAATTTTAAATTCTCTAGAAACAAATACTACTGAATTACTTCAAAGTGTTCAAAAAAAATTTTTTTTAGAATCAACTCAAAATTATCAATTATCTGTTCATATTGGGAATTATGTTAAAATTCTTGAACCTTTTGAAAAGCCTTTAAAAATTCAAATGGGGTTACTTTTATTAAGTGGTTATACAGAAGGTGATAACTTGAAAATGATTGGTAGTGAAGATTTATCGTATATTTGTAAATTTGTTGTAGAGAATGTTTATCTTAGAAGTTTAACTCATGAAGAAGAAACAATGTTATCAAAAGATTATATTGATGTTGATATTTCTGGATTAGGATTAAAGAACATTCCGATTATTTTCCATCAACATACTTATGAAATAGAATCTCTTAATGTAGCTGATAATCCTTCTATTTATATACCTCTTGATTTCATTCAATCTTGTACATATCTTAATAGTTTAACTTTTGCTAGAAATGGATGTTCAAAATTCCCAACAAATTTCCTTGAAGCAAGAACTTTAAAATATCTTGATATGGAAAAAAATTTCTTAGATGAATTACCTCCAAAATTTGGTCATCTTAAATTACTTAAACATTTGAGATTAAATTCTAATCAATTAACTTCTTTACCAAAATCTTTTGCTAAACTTCAACAACTTGAAACGTTGAATCTTTCATCTAATTATTTTAATTCTTATCCTGACCCTATTAGTGAATTAGTCAATCTTAAAGATTTAGATTTAAGTTATAATGATCTTTCATCACTTCCTAAATCTCTTAGTAACCTTGTTAAGTTAAGTAAATTAAATCTTTGTACTAATAAATTGAGTCAAGAATTACCAGGGTTCTTTAGTGAATTGGTTTATTTGAAAAGATTAGATATTCGTTATAATCATATAACGAATATTGATGTTTTAGAATCTTTACCAAGATTAGAAGCTTTATATGCTTCAAAAAATTATATTTCAAGATTTAGTGATAAAATGGAAAATTTCAGATTATTACATTTTGATAGAAACCCAATTACAAATCTTAAGTTTAATAATATTTTATCTAAATTAACAGTACTTGATCTCTCAAAAGCAAAATTAACAATTATTCCAAATGATTTTTTCGATAAAATTTTCAATATTGAAAAATTGGTTCTAGATAAAAATCATTTAGTTAGTTTACCAGAAAATTTAGGTTGTTTACATAAGATTTCTTATCTCTCAATTTATGGTAATAATTTACAAGGATTACCCAAATCAATTGGAGAATTATCATCTCTTCAATATCTTGATTTACATTCAAATAATCTTCAAGCTTTACCTGATGAAATTTGGAATCTTAAATCCTTATCAAATTTAAATGTTAGTTCAAATATTCTTGGGGCATTCCCAAAGACTCCTTTGAGTGTTGCTAAAAGAATTTCATCATCAGCTAATTTTAAATCAATGCAACCTTCAACACCTTCAATTTCTTCATCACTATCAGATTCTCTTGAAATTTTAACCCTTGCTGATAATAGTTTAAATGATGATTGTTTTAATTCTCTTTCTCTTTTCACTCAATTAAAAAGTTTGAATTTATCATATAATGAAATTAGTGAAATTCCCGAAGGGGCCCTTAGAAGAATGTCGAAATTAACTGATCTTTATCTTTCAGGTAATGAAATAACTTCATTACCAAGTGATGATTTAGAAAGTCTTAAATCTCTTAAGTTACTCTTTTTAAATAATAATAAAATGGTATCGTTACCAGCAGAATTAAGTAAACTTCAAAAACTTAAATCTCTTGATGTTGGTTCAAATCAATTGAAATATAATATCAGTAATTGGCCATATGATTGGAATTGGCATTGGAATGAAAATTTAAAATATCTTAATTTCTCTGGTAATAAAAGATTTGAAATTAAACAAACTCATGTTAAAAACCCTGAAACTGGTGAATATTTTGATAGTTTATTAGTACTTAAAAAACTTAAAGTGTTAGGGTTAATTGATGTGACTTTAACTACAACTTCAGTACCTGATCAAAATACTGAAATGAGAATTAGAACCACTGCTTCTGAATTAGATAATATTGGTTATGGTGTAAGTGATAGTATGGGTCATAGAGATTATGTATCTTCACGTGATTTATTCATTCAAAAATATAGAGGTAATGAAAATGAAGTTTTATTTGCAAGTTTTGATGGTAAAGGAGGTTCAGTTAATGGACATAAGATTTCAGCAATTTGTAAAAATATTATTTCTAAATATTTTGCAGAAGAACTTGATAAACTTAAAGAAAATGAAGGAGTTCCTGATGCTTTAAGAAGAACTTTCTTACAAGTAAATAAAGAAATTAATGGTGCATTAGCAGCTCAAAAATCTGGTAATACAGCAGTTACATCAATTTTAAAAGGAGATATTGCTAATTTAACTCTTAAAGATGATGGGAATGCTGGATGTAGTATTACAGTTGTTTATATTAAAGATCAAAAATTATATACTGCTAATATTGGAGATACAGAAGCATTACTATCAAGAAATAATGGAGATCATATTTTATTAACGTCAAAACATGATCCAACTAATCGTAACGAATTTGAAAGAATTAGAGCTAGTGGTGGATATGTTTCAGGTGATGGTACATTAGATGGGGATTTATATGTTTCAAGAGGAGCAGGATTCTTTAATTATTTACCTCATACTCATTCAGGACCTGATATTAAATCAATTGAAATCACAAAAGCTGATGATATGATTGTTATGGCTACTAAAATATTTTGGGATTATATAGCATATGAAATGGCAGTTGATATTATTAGATCAGAAAAAGATGATCCAATGTTAGCAGCACAAAAATTAAGAGATTATGCAATTTCTTATGGAGCAAGTGATAAAATTGCCGTTATGGTTATTAGTTTAGGAGATCAAAAATCTAATAGACAAAAATTCGGTACTAATGGATTATATAATAAATTAGGACATGAAAACGAATTTTTTTCAAATAAAAGAAGAAGAGATAGAGCTCAAGGTGATACAACCTTACGTATGTTGGATGATGAAATTGAACCACCAGTTGGAGATTTAGCTTTGGTTTTTACAGATATTAAGAATTCAACCTTATTATGGGATACTTATCCAGTTGCCATGAGATCAGCTATTAAGATTCACAATGCAATTATGAGAAGACAATTAAGAATTGTTGGAGGGTATGAAGTTAAAACTGAAGGAGATGCATTCATGGTTTCATTCCCAACTCCAACGTCAGCATTATTATGGTGTTTTAATGTTCAGCAACAATTATTAACCGCCGATTGGCCTGTTGAAATCTTACAAACAGATCAATGTTTCGAAGTAACCGATAATAATAATAATATTATCTTCAGAGGATTAAGTGTTAGAATGGGAGTTCATTGGGGGTCACCAGTTTGTGAATTAGATGTGGTTACAAGAAGAATGGATTATTTTGGTCCAATGGTTAATAGAGCATCAAGAATTAGTGCAATTGCAGATGGTGGACAAATTGCAGTAAGTTCAGATTTCTTAGATGAAACAAAAAATTTATTAGCTTTACATAAAGATATTCTAGATAAAAAAATTACAATGGTTGATGCTTATCAAGGAAATGAAGCATTTGGAAAAATCATTGAAAAGGAAAGTAATCAATTAGAAGACATTGGAATTGTTTATTATCCAATTGGAGAAAAAAAATTAAAAGGTCTTGAAGCTCCAGAACAAATTACTTTAGCATACCCTAAAAAACTTCAAATTAGATTTGAAATTTTTAATAAACAAAATGATAGTGCTGTTACTGATTCAAATAGAATTTTTGGTGCTATACCTGTTGATACAATTTATAGATTAAGAACTGTATCATTAAAATTAGAAAGAATTATACTTACACTTAATGGACTTACATTTAATAATGAATTCCAACAAAATAGTTCTCAACAATTACTTAATAAATCAAGTACTTTATTTCAAGATGATGAACTTTTAGGGTTATTAAATCACGTGGTTGTTAGAATAGAAAATAGCGCTGCTTTATTACATATGAGACAACAATTAAGTTCATTAAATGGTACAAATAATTTAATGATGAACGTTAGTACAAATGCCTTGATGGATGAATTGGCAGGGGTTATTAAAGAGTTTAAGAACATTACCCAGGGACTGTCTGAATCAATATAATAAATATATATATCTATATGTATGTGTAATCACTTATCTTTTCTTATCTCCTAAGCTTATCTCTTATCTCAATTTATCCTATTTCAGTAACCCCTTCATTTCCCGATAAGGATTCAATGCGCATGGAAAATTCCAAATCGCGAAGACTTTCTCCATACTCATTTATATACAACTTCAATACATATAATCTATCTAGAATAGAGACCTGAAATTGTGTTATTTTATTAGACCAAATAATCCGAATCACCTCAATCAATCCCCAGGTTTTTCCGTTCATTTTAACCCCCTGAATTCTTGCTTCTAAAAATTTTCAAGGGTTTTCATCAATCGAAAAACTTCAACATAGAGCACAAGTTTCAACACAAAGCTCATAGAGGATTAACATGTCAGCTGGATTCCCAGTATCAATTTCAACAACACCTCCACCTACAACAACGCTGTCTCAAGTTCCGTTGGTTCAAAGTGAAAAACGGGTACCAAGATCAACCCCATCACCAGATATGTATTCCGAGAAATTCTTATCAGAAAGAATAGATAGCTTAGCGTCACCTGACTCATCAAGTCACCTCACTCCCCAGCCTTTGTCCCAGAGTCTGTCCACGGGGTCCCATCCTGGGATGTCTCAATCTCTGTCCACGGGGTCCCATCCTGGGATGTCTCAATCTCTGTCCACAGGCCAGTCCCAGTCTCTGTCAACGGGGTCTCTGTCCCAATCTCAACCCAACACCTCCCTTAACACCCCACTTCGAAGCACTAAGAGATCCTCCTCAACCTCCAATGACTCACTCTATGAAAGAGACAGATTCAGAGCTAGACTCTATAACTTTAATCTCACTTCAGACAACATAGAAGAAGATCAATGTGATGTTTGTGATATAATTGGTACAAAAACCACTAAACTTAATGTCGTAAGAGATCACATATCACCATTAGATCCAGAAAGTTCATATTTCTCTAACCTTAAACCTTTCCCATTAGACCCAAGTCTTGATATTAAATCTATCCACCCTAATGATTTAGAATCAATTTTTGATTGGTACTTTAATCGTCCTTTACCACCGACAGAAGAAGTGTTCCCTTGGCTTCATGGATTAAATAAGAACAACTTTTCTCAAATGAAATACTTTTCCAAACATCAATTTGGTTCTTTTAAACCTACTGTAGTACCTAAACCAAATGTCAGGTTTTTAAATACTGTGAGTTCTAACGAAGAATCAGATTTACTACTCAAAAATTCTACTAGTATAACTGAAATCTTGTGTCCTATAGATATCTCTAAAGGAGAAGTAGAAGAACTTATAACTGATTTGATTAAGAATGTGTTTGAGGAACCAAATCAAGACCTCATTAGAATCTTTTTAGAAGACTCATTCAGAATAAAACACCTTCCAGTATTTTTGAATATTGACCCTGATAGAGGTGTTACATTACGTAATTATCATATTCAAGTCACCAAACTTGCCTTATGTTCAGATTTCATTGTTTATTGCTTTGATGAAAACGATTTACCAAATTGTCATAGTTTAGCTAGATTATTATGGCTCGCTCAAAGGTTCGAACAAGGTACAAATTCTAATGACCAAGAATATAATGTATTCATATTAAAGGATTTTGAAAACCATGAGTCTAATAAAAAACTCTTTTCTCTCTCGTTAAAGAAGAACCTTACATCTAAATCCATCGATCTTAATAAATTAGTAAAGTGTAAATTAGATATTCTTCAAAATTGGGATTCTGAATATGTAGTCAAGGAAAAAATTGAAACCATTAAGATGTCATCATCTTCGAAATTAATAGATTGTCTTTATTCAGGCAACTCTTGGGATTATCAAAATTTCCTTAACTACACATATTCTGAAAAGAAAGAATACCTTATAAGTAAGAAACCGGTTAACATCAACAATCTCTATTGTAACCCATTGAATTCTATAACCACTAGTAATTATAAATCTGAGAATTTGATTCAAACTATTTTACCTTTACCAAATTTGAATTACAAATTGTTTATAAATTGTTTTAATGAATCTGGTTTCCCAGATAAAGCAAGTCTTAGAAACCTTTTAAAATTATTTGATTCAGATGAAAATTTAGGTGATTATTTTTGTCTCTCTTTCCCATCATCTGGATCAATTGGTATCAGTGATTTAAAACAAGATAATATCATTTCTATTGTTAATACGTGTAAATTGATTTATCTTCTTTCATGTGTAAAAGGTCTTGATTGCTTGATCTATTGCTCTGATGGATATACAGAACTGTCATTATTGATTCTTATTTATCTTATTTATGCCAATAACTATAGTATCAATGATGCTATCATCAAGTTACATTTAGATTGTGGTAGACCGTTCTATATCTTCAACACCGATGTTTTAGTGTTGGAAAAATTAGAACCAATTTTAAGAAATTATTCACCAAAATCAAAAGATTTAAATTTTAGTGAATTTGAAAATATCCCAAATACTGAAATTAATCAGCTTCTCTTAAGCCCAAAAAGTCTTTTACAAAACCTTAGATTAGAAATGAATGATTCTTTAGATTATTCTTCTGACTCTTCGGTATCTTCTGATGAATCTTTTATACCTTATAAACCAGATTGGTGTAAAATGGTTGAAGGTTCATTACCATCAAGAATCTTACCATATCTTTATTTAGGATCTTTTAAACATGCAAATTGTTTACCTTTATTAAAGGAATTAGGTATTAAAAAAATTATATCTGTTGGAGAAAAACTTGATTGGATTAAAGGTTCAACATTTCAAAAACATAACGATATAATTGTAGATGAATTAGATGATGGAGGTATTGAGGTTTATGATATAATCCCAAAGAATAAATATGATACTGATTGTCTGATTGATCAAGTAATGAAGATTAATAATCTTCAAGATGATGGGATTTCTCAATTAGAATCTTCTTTACCAACTATACTTGATTTTATTGATAAAGAACATAAGAGATCTCATGGTCAAACAAAGATTTTGGTACATTGTAGAGTTGGAGTATCTAGATCAGCAACTGTTGTAATAGCAGAAGTAATGAGAAGGTTAAAGATTAACTTACCAAAAGCATATTTATATGTTAGAGTAAGGAGGTTGAATATAATTATTCAACCGAATTTGAAGTATATGTATGGGCTATTCAAATGGGAAGAAGAGCATAGAGAGGGTAATTCTGATTATATCAGAGAGATAGATTGGCCGGCGATGTGTAGACAGATAACGTTGTTGAACAATCCTTATTTGAATGAGTAGAAAACCAGAGGCCAGAGGCCAGAGGCCAGAGGCCAGAGAGCCCCACCACATTCCTTATGTAAACTATGTAGATTAATGTAATACTGAACGAAATATTTACACAGACCTCAGTTCCAGCATCCTGTCACTCCCCTCCCTCAGCTTATCAATCCGCACTCTTCGAAAAATTTTCCAGTCAATCAACCTCCACACATACTCTACATCACACATAATCCTTACACATTATGTCAAACGCCCCATCTGATTTATTATCAGACCCTTCTATAGTCCAGATATCTAAGAGCACCACTCAATCCCGATCAAATATCGACCTAACAACTCTTGAACCAAGTAATGCTTTATCAAAATTATTAGATAGTGCAATGTCAAAAGCTGCTAAAGAAACAAGTCCAGAAATTGAATCAAAACCTCCTTCAAACGTTTCAAGTCCAAAGACTTCCAAATATCCAAAGTTTGAGATCATCACCAATAAATCAAATACTCAAAATGTCTACTCAATTGATGAATTATTAGAATTGAAAGATTCTGCTGATTTATCAATAAGTGATTCCCTCCCACCAAAAGAATTCTGGGCTTTAAATGCCTCAAATAAGAAACCATACTTCAACAAGGAGTTCACCAACTCTAAGCATTCAAAAAGAAATGGCCACAGAAAAGATTTCGATTACAAAAAGAAGAAAGGTGAATCTGATTTCTTTAATAAAAATGATGAATCTGTTCCAAATGAAGAATTAGAACCAAAAGAACCTGAAATCGATGAGAAATTAAAACTTGAAATGGGTGATACTGTTGAAGACTTCGAAAGGTGGAAACAATCTCAACGTCGTAAAGATGATCCAAATTATAAGTCTGAATCTTCATTCTTCTCTCAAGAACCTGAACAACCATCAAATGATGTTGACAGTTTCTTCTCTTTTGTAAAGACTTCTAATATAAGCGAAGAAAAGAAAGATACAGGAAAGAGTTCTAGATTTTCATCCTTCTTCACTCCAGCACCTGCACCAATGGCAGCACCAGTTCAAGCACCTGCCCCAGTTCCAGAAATAGATCAATCGAAAGCACAACCATCACAAGTTCCTAGTGAAGGCAGTTCAAGATTCTTTGGAGGTTCTTCTGTAGATTCTCCAGTACTGACTCCAGGTCAATCACAACCAAGTCAATCACCAGTACAATCTCAATCACAACCTCCAAATCAAGAACATAGAAGTGTTTCTGGCCCAGGTGGTTTCATGAATCACTTACCTCCAGGACTTCAACCACAACCAATTCAATCTCCATCTCAACAATCTGCACAACCAGTACAACCAGGTTCATCTAAACAAAGCCCAAGCCAAAGTAAAATGTTTCCACAGGTTCCACCAGGACAAATGCCACCAGGACAAATGCCACCAGGACAAATGCCAGGCCAAGGACAAATGCCACCAGGACAAATGCCAGGCCAAGGACAGATGCCTGGACAATCTCCACAAAGGGCCGTCCAAGGTCAAAGAATGGGACCACAAGTCCAAGGACCACCAGGCCAAGGACCACCAGGCCAAGGACCACCAGGCCAAGGACCACCAGGACAAGGACAAGTACCACCTCACATGCAAGGTCATATACAACGTGGTGCTCCAGGGCAACCAGGGCAACCTGGTAATATTCCACCAAATGCATTTCCTCCAGGTATAATACCAGGCCAATTTCCTCTCATGCCACAAATGAATCAACCACCAAATGCCGCTATGAATGATTTCTTCATATCGTTGATGAGGAAACAAAACGAACAAAATGCTCAAGGCCAACAGAAACCAGGCCAGAAAGGTCAACCAAATCAACAAGGACCAATGAGTCAACAAATGCCAATGGGCCATCCAGGTATGCCACAAGGCCCAATGGGTCAACTTCCACCATGGTTACAGGGACAGGTGCCTGGGCAACAAGGTCAACCTGGACAACAAGGTCAACCTGGACAACAAGGCCAGCCAGGACAACCTAGACAACAAGGTCCACCAGGTCAGCCAGGACAAGAGAGAAAAGAAGGTATGCCATATGGATATCCTCCACCAGGAATGTTCCCACCAGGATTTATGCCAGGAATGCCAGGTCCACCAGGTATGATGGGACAATTCCAAGGAGGTCCTGGTCCAAGGGGTGGTCAAGGTCAAAATCAAGGCCAAGGTCAATTACCACCAGGATTCATGCAAGGTCCTCCAGGACTTATGCCAAAACAAGCTAGCCAAGGTCCTAACCAAAGTAAATAGTGCAATAGTATAGTAGCGCAAAAGAAAGAGTAGTAGGAGTGGGGAGAGGGTAGATGAGAGTGGTTTATAATTGAGGAGAAAGGAGTATATTAGAGTTAATTAGAGTCGAGGAGAGGAGATTAATGTAGCGTAGTGGGGTATACATTTTGCATTCATCACACGGCTAATACTCTTGCCCAAAACTCACCGCCTTGTCTTCATACACATATTCTTCCACCGCTTCAAATCCGTCAACCAATTTTCCGTCTTCATAACTTAGCCTGAAGATTTTCTCGAAGTCCCATAAGGCTACAAAATCAAGGTTATCACCGGTGTCCAGATCCCCATTCACACAAGACCCCGTCTCTCTACTCTCCTGCCTCCTCTCTCTACTCCTCCCCGTCCTCTCTCTACTCGTTCCCAGTCTTTTATTACTAAATAATATCACTAATTTGAAGGAACAAATTCAATAACTGAACATGTTCATCAGTACCACTATTTAACCTTCTATCAGTTGTAAAAAGTAACAGAGAAATCTTATTCTTAACTAAACTTGTTCTAGCATCATCTAATATAAATTTATCATGTAATTGGTCAATTAATTGTTGTGCACTGAAGCCTTCAAGTACAATAGCTTTAGTTTGTGTAATTACTTGACTTCTATCTTTACTCTCAATTGTTTTTATAATTTGATCGATGATATCATCACCTACAACACCTCCAACCTCAAGAATCGAACTCTTGGTCAATTTAGAATCAATTTCCATATCATCATTTGATAATAAAGATTTTTGAAGTCGTGTGGATGATTGTAAATATGTAATTGCCTTTCTAAGATCTCCATTACTTATTCTTAATACTTCATCTAATGTACCCGATTCATAATCAATACTTTCTTGTTCTGCTACATACTTTAATCTTTCTAAAGCATCGTCATTAGTTAAAGGTTTAAATCTAAATTTAGAACATCTAGAAGCTAATGGGTCAATTATACGAGTTATATAATTACATACTAAACAAAATCTGGTAACATTGGAATATGTTTCCATTGTTCTTCTAAGGGCTGATTGGGCATCATTGGTCATACTATCAGCTTCATCAAGAATAATGATCTTATATGGTGGACATGGATATTTTTCTAAATCTTCTGGAGTTGGATTTGAGATGGTTAATCTTGCAAATTTTTTAATTTTTTGTCTAACGATTGAAATACCTCTTTCATCTGAGGCATTAAGTTCTAGAACACGAGATTTGAAGAGATTAGGACCATAAAGTTCTTTTGCAAGGGCTAAAATAGTTGAAGTTTTACCAGTACCTGGAGGACCATAAAAAAGCATATGAGGTAAATTGGCTGAGATCAAGGTACGTTTAAGGACTTTGACGGTATGATCTTGAGATGCAACATCGTCAAGGTTCTTTGGTCTGTATTTTTCAACCCAGGGGGTGTGTTCTATACGAGTTTGTTCGTAGACTTTATTACGGGTACTTCTGTCCATACGCGTTGAGAGAAGATGAGAAGGTGGAAAAGAAGAAAAGAGGGCGAGAAGCAGAAGGAAATGGGGACAATATGGCAGAAGAGGGAGAGAGGAAACGTGTAAATGTACTATTCAAACCCATACTCTCTAGAGATGTCTCTTTCATTAAATATATTACTACATTATTATATCTTAGCCTGAAGTATACCGTGTTTGTTGAACTTTGCAACAAGGTGTAATGAGTTATGCTATGCTTCCAGAATGTCAAGTGCTCACTGCACTCCTACAACACTCAACTCTAATGTCCATACTCTTCTCATATGTACCTTAACCTTCATCTTATCACCATAATCTCCAAATAAACTCGTATCTACTTCTACTTCAACTTGATCATTTGACCACCAACATTTTCTGGCAGGTTTCCTCCAAAATAATAATAATTTATTATTAACATTATCATTACCACGTTTTCTTGATAAACTTCTTGAAGCAGCTCTTGAAGCACTTGATGCCAAATTAGCAATTCTAGATCGAGACCTTGAAGTTGTTGAAGTATTTGAAGTAACAGGATCTAAACTTGGAGATTCTGGTGGAGTTGGGTCACTTTGGTTTTTTAACCTTACCAACAGTAAAGAAAGTAACATACATTTTGATGGTTCCATTGATCTATTTCCCCATTCACTTATTGGATCAAATCCTGAAGAACATAACATATCAAATAAATGTTTTTCAGCAGGTCCTAGAGTTGATGCATTATTAAGGTTTGGATCATATCCTAAACCAGAAAACACTAATTTACTATTTAATAAATGTTGACTTACTTGTAATTTCAAATATCTCATACCTTCTTCATTAATACCTGATATTGGTGGTACAACATAAAAATCAAGATCTTCTCTTAAGACTATTATAGCGGGTTTGGTATTAAGATGATACGATGGTTCGTTTTGATATTTTAATCCAGTTGATTGTGGTGATATAGTACTTAATCTTTCCAAGTCATTATTTGCTTCATTAAAAGTTTGGGAAATATATTCAAAACATTCAGGGTCAAAATTTACATATACTATATCCTCTTCGGTCAAGTTACTTATTACAACGCCTTCAGCGTCTAAAAATACCCCATTTGGGAATAAACATAAAAGAATACTTTCTGGTAAACTCATTAATTCATCACGTGTAATTACAAAGTTTTTACCTCTAATATTTAAATGGATCTTACTATTATAATCAATATCGTTGGTGTCATAGGTTTGAGGGTCATAAGTTTCCTGGGAAACTTGGGTGATTATGTTTTCTGTCATTATTCAAGGGTAGTTGGTATAATTATATTCTATTCGGTTACCAGCACCTTAATTGTGTTTGAGAAATTTTCTCACAAACGAGCATGTCGTGTGTGGTATAATTGCTGAACAATGAGTCCGCAAAGATAAAGGGCCATATGAGTAATACTGAAGAAAATCCTTATGGAATGAATGATGAGATGGTAGAGATGTCGGATGTATGGGATGATGTATCTGATTCAGAGGTAACTACGGCGGATATTAAACGTATCCATACAAAACAAGGGTATTTAGATGGCCTTAGTAGTGCGAAGGAATCTTCTCTTCAACTGGGATTCGATGATGGGTATCCTAAAGGGGGGAATGTAGGGGTAGAAGTCGGGAGAATTATATCTACAATTTTGTGTAATAGACCAGAGTTGTATAAGGAATGTATGGCGGAGCTTAATATAGTGAAGGTGTTAGATAAGAGGTATTTCAATGAAGATTTAGATATGTTAGACCATGATGTATTAGATAAGTGGAGGAGGATTGGAGAGGGAAGTAATGCATAGAAGTGATAGATTTATAGATTTTTTGTACGGACACCTTATTGGTAGTATAATACCGTACTGTATAGTAGTGTATATACATAATGACAAATAACGGTTTATGCGGATAGGGGTAGACCCTGAACGGAGACATGATGAGGGGTCCGAGCAAAATGTAGAGGAAGTAGCAATGTATAGAGGTGAACTCGGGTCAGAAGTGAAAGAAGTAGATACATCAACGTTTTTTGGGATATATCACAAGAGATTAAACAAGCTTAAGGTTTAGGTGCAGAGATGGATTGGTGAATTAAGCTTTATCAGAAGTCATTAAAGTACTTCTCTGATCTCTATTACACGCTGATATTCTTCTGACTATGCATTACCTATATGGTTTAATGTTTATCTACCCATTGGCATCTCATTTATAACACCTCCTTCCATTCTCTCATATAATCCCCCAATTTTACCATGAAATTTACCCCGTCCCTTACACCATTCTACCCACATCTCAGATACTAAATATTGTGACTCTTGAAACATTAAAAACTCTTGTAAACAACACTCCTTGATTAACCAATCTCTGTTCAATTGTTGAAACATGTCTTGTTTATCATTGATTATACTTTGTTTCAATTTAGCCAATTCACTACCTTTGATATCTGCATCTTCTGTACTTAATCTATTATACTTGGCTTCATCATCTTTAATTTTCACTTGTAATTGAGAGATGGTATTAGTCGAAAGTCTCTTGTATCTCTCTAATAATTCTAATAACGAATACAAGTAATCAAGATAATTCTTAAATTTTTCTAATACAGAAGTATTGATCTGATAAGTTTCATCAATAATTGCTTGATTCGAGTTAGTAAAGAATTCAGTTACGCTGGTTAATGAACTATTAATGGCATTAACATCATCTCTATTGTTGGCGCTGATTATAGACTCTTTATCATCTTTATGAGGATAAATAGAATCATTAAGATCTTGAAATCTTGAAATCATCTCTACAAACTTATTATTATCATAAGCTATTTGTTGTTGTCTCTTCTCATACCTTTCAACAAGTATAACTAACTTTGTCCAAACATCAATAACTTTTTGAACCTCTCTACTTACTACACTCCATTTTTTCATGAATTCTTCACCAATTGATGGCCAAATTGATGACATGAAATGTGGTGATATTTTAGTACCACTGAATTCTATATTATAATCGATCTGTGCTTGCTTTTTCCATGTCAGTATATCGGTTGGTACAGACAAAAACGTCACTACAACTGGTTCTGATTTCAAAACTGGATGTTTAATAAGTTGATTTAAGAACCGGTGCAATCCTCTTCGACGTCTTTGTAAAAATTGACTATCAGGGGACGCTCCTACTATTTGTATTAGTAAAAAATTGTAAAGTTAAATAAATTACATACCTGTGAATTTCTTTGGTGGGAGTCCTGGGATAACTCTGAACGGGTACTTCTTAAGAAGGTATTCTAACAACCAGACAAAATCTGAATACCTTCTAAGGACTTTTGTTGGCCCTGCTGGTACATTGTACCCGAGCTTTACATTATGAGTTATAGCATAGTTAATATGCTTGAACACGAATCCTTCTTTACCTGGAACTTCTTTTATGTGGATAGTGTTTTGGGTGTTAAAAAGAGGCTTGAATTTATCTCTGTACTCGGTGATGTATTTGGTAAGGTCAGAAGGATTTAAATCTTTAGCTGGTGCAGACTCTGGTTCCACAGTTGGACTCCAATCATCAGACAATGTGGTTTCCTTCAAGTTCTCAGTTAAAGGGTCCATGAAAGTTTCAGACTGTTGAGCTTCATCATGAACTAATAACTCAAACACTTGTTCTGGAATTTCAGGTAAATCATTGATTTTGAATTGTAACGTTACATAATCTCCTGTACCTTCAAGATCAAGTTCTAAAGCAACCATTCCAAGACTTTGATAGAAATTGGTGGCGTGAGTAAAGTTTGCAAGGTTTTGATCAAAAATTGTATTGACAATTCTTGTTCTTTGAAACCCAGAGAATTTATGATTGGCTACTAATTTATCAAGAATTAACCGCTCAAAGTCATTTCCAGAAACTAATTGAGATTGAAGGGACTGATAGATTTTTTTATAAGATTGGGGGATTCTATTTTCATCGAATTTGAAATCATTTATTGGTTCTTCATCAGAAATTGAACCACTAGGTGGAATGGATCCACCAAGGGTAGACCCTGCTAACCCGAATTGAGACCCTTCTAAAGGACCCAACTGTGATGATGACTGTAGAATACTTCCTGCTAAAGGTTCTGAAGATGGAGTTTCATCGGCCCATCCATTAGCCCAAGGATCTGAATAACTCATTGTATTGATCGAGTCCAGTAAGGAGAATCGTCTAGTGCGAATGTGCGGGATCAAGTCCGTGTCCGTTTCTCACCCGCTCTCGCCCTATTTTCTTAGCGTTGCACCTCGTTCCTACTTCCTCACCCACTACCAAGGTATTTGTCCCACAATGGACATTAAACAAACTTTATTCAATATCATTAATTACTTTCATAAAGACGACCGATATAACCGTGTCACCATGGGCTTAGACCGTAATGAAACAATGAAATCCCTTATCCGCTGGCGGTTCGCTGATGTGATTCTAATGGGTGTAATGTTTATAGTTTTTATGTTCACCTATTGGATTCCCCCATTTCAAAGACAATTTTTTGTTAATGATTTAACCATCTCCCACCCTTTTGCTGAGAATGAACGTGTTACCAATGCTGGGTTGTTTTTCTATGGTGTTTGGGTCCCAATCTCGGTTATCTTAGTGGTTGGTCTTATCTTTACAAAACCTGCAAATAAAATTTATGTCACTTATATATCATTAATTGGTCTTCTAATCAGTGTATTCACCACAAGTATTGTAACTGATATACTTAAAAACTTCTTTGGTAGACATAGACCTGACTTCTTAGCTAGATGTATACCAAAAGAAGATACTCCATTGAATGTAATGGTATTTGCTAAAGACGTTTGTACTACTGAAAACATCGACAGATTAATGGATGGATTCCGTACTACACCATCAGGACACTCTAGTATTAGTTTTGCTGGGTTAGGATATTTATCATTTTGGCTAGCTGGTCAATTGATTGTTAAGCATTATCAGTCTGGAGCTTGGAGAACAATTTTATCGTTTGCACCAGCTTTTGGAGCAGCTCTAATTGCTTTAAGTAGAACTGAAGATTATAGACATCATTTTATTGATGTTTTAATTGGAAGTGTTTTAGGTATAAATATTTCATATTGGTCATATTCAAGATACTTTCCACCATTAACGCATCCAAAAGCTTTTGAACCTTTGATTGTTGTTCATGAAGAGAGAAAGGACGATTATTATGAGATTGATACCACTCAAGAAGAGGTATGATTGTGTAGAAATAAAAGAAAAACGGTAGAAATAAAAGAAAAACGAGAAATAGTAGGAGGAGGAAGGAGAAGGCGAAGGAGAAGGAGAAGGCGAAGGAAGGAGAAGGAGAAGGAGAAGCACACTTAAGAAAGGAGACCAGAGACAAGGCTGGATGACGATTAATCTGGGGTGTTGTATATTCTCTGATAATGGCTGCGAAAAGGAAGTGCAGATAACTCAACTTAATGATGATATCAACAGTGAAATAGAGAACACGATACCAATCGTGTCTTAGCTTTGGTTTCCAGCTTTTCGCCAAATACATATCAATTTTTTGATTTATTAATATGCTGTTCTATAAATATCCTTATCACGTGATGCACTGATACCCCTAAACTCCATCAACATCAACTTAACCAGTAATTACATACCGGTGATTAAATTATCTGACCTTCTATACCATCTTTGAAACCTTCCAGTAAATTGAATCACCTTGTCCCAATACCTACATCCTTACCCAACCACCCCATCCTATCTCGTTCCATGAAATGAAGCACGTACAACGTACCTTACACAGTCGAGATCTGTAAGTACACGTACACATAGACGGCTGAGCATCGAACAATGAGCTTAAAATAGCCCTAGGACCAAACGAATCTGAGGAGCCATCCCCGAACCTTAGTACAGCTCCTCATAAAATACGTATCTCTAGTACATGTACCCCCCTCCAATATGACCTCTCTCTAGTCCCTCTTAAGCCCCTACACCTTCCCTATCACGCGATCATGTGCGACTACCTCAGTCCAATTATCACCAGTCCATCACTAATGCTGTCATCTGTTTACTGCTTCGTATCAGGAGGTAACGTTCACTGTATCCCAGTAAACCACTTTAATGAATTCTCCAATAACATAATTACTCCTGTTGAAATAGAACAGAAGAAACCAACGCCGTACCAAGAAGACCAATTCTTAAGTATCAAGAACAAGAACCTACTCTATAGTTTAAACAATCCTTCATTATCAGATATTGAGTCAGATACAAATGACCATAACGATGATACACACTCCCCAGACTACGTATCCATCATAGATAACTATCTTGCACATGCCTTATACTTCCCAGATTATTTAATAGACCTCTCAAATAATCTTAATGATAATTATTCTCAAATCAAGCAGTTTTTAAATAAAGTGTTTTCCAAGACTTGGACTGATGCAAGTAAGATCTCGGTCAAAAGGCTCACGGGGGGTATCACCAATATGTTACTTCAATGTACTTATAATAATACCTCATCAGTATTAATGAGAGTTTATGGTCATGGTACAAATTTAATTATTGATAGACATAGAGAATTCATTCTGCATTTACTGCTTAACTCGATTCATTTAGCACCTCCTGTATTTGCTAGATTTAAAAACGGGTTGATCTATGGGTTTTTAGATGGTAGATCTCTTGATCCTAATGAGTTAAGGAATGATAATTTATACCCTTTAATAGCTCAACAACTCGGGAACTGGCATAACAAAGTAGATATCGAAGGAGTGAATCAAGGGGTACAAAAACTAAGAGAATATACAAGATCAAAGAAGAAGAAACAATCTGATCATATTCGCAAAGAGCCAAAGAAGTCAAAGGCTAAGAAAAAGTCAATATCAAATCTATGGGATCTTATACAAGATTGGATCAATATTGTACCGGTGATACCACAATTAATTGAATCATTTCAAGAGAATCTTGATACAGATGTTAATAAAGATAATATTAAAGAGTTGGTACAAGCAGAGTTTGATTGGTTAAAAAGTACTCTTGATACATCATCTTCCCCAATAGTTTCATCACATTGTGATTTACTTTCTGGGAACATCATCATTCCTAGTGAGGATCTTTTAACACAGAAGTTTCATGAATTACCTTCACTAGAACTGAATCCAATTAAGTTCATTGATTATGAATATATGTTACCTGCCCCAAGGGCTTTTGATATTGCTAATCATTTAGCTGAGTGGCAAGGATTCGATTGTGATAGGTCTGTAATTCCTGAACCTTCATCATCTAATCCAGTTCTTGTGAAATGGGTAAAAGCATATCTTAATGATTATAATGCGTCTCAAGATGTTGTAAATGAGTTAATTGATGAAATTTATTGTCATTATGGACTTCCAGGGTTTTACTGGGGGATTTGGGCTGTCATTCAAAGTGAAATAAGTAATATAGATTTTAGTTATGCAGATTATTCTAAATCCAGATTACAAGAGTATTGGGATTGGAAAAAGTCATGGGGTAAATAGAAATAGATAAATACGTCTCTCTCTTATTATCTACACATGTTCACTATGAACTATCTATCTAAATCAACTACAACCGTCTCGTTCGTTTTACTGGAATAAACCAATACCCATCTCATACCCTTTGTCTTCTCCTTTATCATGGCATTATAAATATTCATCGCAAATGTCCGGGGTATATTACTTCCCAGTGCATACATCTTACGAATCCATAAATCAGGTTGACTCAAACTTGTAGTTACAATTACTTCCAACATCTCGTCTGTAGCATCTACTGTTATTACTGTAGAATTTGCAAGGGTTTTCATGAAATTAGCTGACGCTATGATAGAATCATTTTCAAGTTCCCATTTATTATTCTTATTTTTTCTACCTCTGGGAGCTTCGTTAGAAACGACTAAAGGTTTTTGTTGGATTTCAACAGAAAATAATGGACTATCACCAAGAATAAATTCATTACTGTTATCATTTTTTGATTCTTCTTTTGTTGATGTATTGAACTCTTCGTTAACTCTCGCTTGTTTAAGATCTTTTATATGGCCTACTACTTCACTCATATCTAAATCAGTATCTTTCCCACGCTCCATATCTCTGATCCTTATAGACTTATAGTTTGTATTTCTTGATTTCTTCTTACTTGTGGGAGTCAGTCTAATCATCAAAACCCATGGAATGCTTTCTATATCTGCTTTATCAAGGTAATCTTCTTGGGACAGAGCTAAATAAATATCTCCACTAATATTATTATCCCATAATTGACTAACTATTTCAGGTCCACAATTCCATAAAATGTCACGATTCAAACTTGTAACAAGAACGTCACATCTACCATTTTTCCATTTATTTGACCGATCTGTTGATTTCTTCTCAAAAGTCTTTAACATGAGGAATAGAAATGTTGAAGACAATGAGAACCCAACAGCTAAATTAGTCTTTCTTTGTGCTAACCCATTCTGTGATAAGCTCTTGATGAAATTATCATACCTACCACCAGTTGCAACTCTTGTAAATGTTCTATTTTTTTCTACTTTGAAAAGCCCTTGAAACATAATACCACCTGAATAATATTTTGAATTATAATTACTCAAAGGATTGAAAAAGACTTTTGTTTGTAGGTTGAAACTTTTAAGTACACTTAATACTGTATCGATGGTCTTTAAAGCAGAATCAACTCTATACATAAGAGGTGAATCCATTAATAACTTCTCTAATTTATTTCTTGCTTTCTCTGGATCAACAGTAAAGTTAAACATATCAAGTAAATCATTTGTTACTGTTTGTGGGACCTTAAACTCTTCTCTAAGATATTTTTTAATCTCTTCTTTTCCACTATCTATACCAAGCTGTGATAAGATTTCCATTATTTCTAATCTAGTCTTGTCATCTATTCCAATATTTCCGAAAGTGTATGTCAAAATAGTATCTAAAATATCATAATGGTTGATGATGATTACAGTATTAGAACCTTTGATATTGAAACAACTAAATGATTTAAGTATCTCATCGATTACCTTGATACATTCAGCATCATACATTGATGAAACTGTTTCATCATTTCCTACAATATCAAAACTAACTACACTAAACTTATCTGGAGCACCAATACCTCTAAGGTTTGGTCTAAACACAAAACTATGTCTAAATAACTTAGAAACATTCGTTGATCTTCTACTTAAATTCCTTGCGAAGGGAAGTAAAAGATCATATGGAAGATGTAATACACCACCGCTTCTATCTAACACTTCATAGACCTGATCTCTAGAATAAGTAGGTCCCTTAGGAATCAAGATATCACTATTAAATTCTTCGACACCACCATGCTTCTTGAATATATCAAATAATAAGTTCATAGTATTAGTAAACAAAAGATAATCTGACATTTTATATTCAGACGGTTGATTTTGTTTTCTTCTATTTGAATCATCAAACATCAAATCTCTAGCAAGAGAATATGGTTGGTTAAAGAGGGTTTCACGTACTTGTTGTTGCCATGGAGAGGCAGGATCAGCAAGAGATTTAAGAGCTTCTTGAATAACTTGATCTTGATGCTCAATTGGCATCCAACCACTTTGAAGTAATTCACTAGCCGATGGTCTATTCTTTGGATTATGATCTAAGAGTTTCTTAATAATTCTCCTCTCTCTACTATGCTTTGATTCTGAGAAATCTTTTGGAAATTCAACAGAAACAAGTCTTAAATCATTGATTTTATGAGCTCTTTCCATCCCAGTACTTAAGGTATAACACATTTCAAAAAGAATTATACCTAATGAATACATATCTACTTTCTCATCATAATCACCTGTTGCTACTTCTTTGGCATTATAAAACAATGTACCTACAACAGTTGATAAATCTTCATCTCTAGTTGATGCAACTTGATTGTTATTCAGAAGAACTGAAGAGAATTGTGAGTTTTTAGCTAATCCAAAATCTCCTACTTTAATATTATTTGATTTATCAATGAAAAGATTCGTTGGCTTTAAATCTCTATGAATAAATCCTTCACGATGAATATACGATACTGCTTCAAGTAATTGTTGGAAAAGACGCCAATATTCTGATGGATTCTTTGGTAATCCTTGTTCAATAAGATTAAGTAGAGTATTATTTTCACAGAATTCCATTTGAATGAATAACATCGACATACTATTATTTACTCTTTCTTCGGGTTTAAATTCTTTGGATTCTTCTTCTTCTTCTTCTTCATCTCTTGAACCGAATTCAAAAGGATCATCATCCACTGTACCAAAAGTGATATTTGGATCAATGGAATTCAGAATGAAATCAACTTGGAAACTATCTGTTGCTAGAAAAGATTTCGAACTCAAAGGGATATCACTCAAATCTGAATCTGAATCTACAGATTCATCAACTTCACTTACACTCTTCTTAGTATCTATCTCTTCTACCCAAGTCCCATAGTATCTAACGATATACTGATGATTCAATCTTGCTAAAGAAAGAACTTCACTAAGTAAAGAATCTAATTTATGACTTCTATGTTTAATCTTTTTGATAGCATAAAATGTCCCTTCCATTCTATTACGAACTTTAACAACTTCACCAAATCCTCCTTTACCTAATTTACCAATTTCTTCAAAATCTCTTTCGTACCTTCCGATGGGTTTTTGACTTGGTTCAATCTCTGGCTTATCATCATAACTATCAGATTTATCAATATTTTTAAAGTTCCCATTTATAAATCTCATATCATTAACAAGAACTGGACCATCTCTAAGAAACTTAACAGCGTTTAATTCAAGTACTGTTGGTCTTCTACTCAATTTTTTTTGCAACATTTTACTCAACATATCATAAAAATCAGAACTATATTCTCTATCATCATCAATCTTATCATTTGCAACATCTTGAAGAAATTCTTCTGGGGTAGAATATTCATCTTCAAGATCAGAATCTCCAATAACAATCTTTAGAAATAATACTCCTAAATCCCATACATCAGTTTTCCTTTGATAATTATCTGGTTGTTTTTGTAATTCAGGTGCTAACCATTCAATTCCTTCATTCTCAGATATCCAATTCCCACAATCTCTCTTCTTCATAGATACTATCATATGACCATATGAAGGGTATAATAACTTAATTACTTGAGACTCAACTACTGCAACAGATAGAGGATTGATATATCTAAAGATTCTACCGATATTATGAAGATATTCTATAGCTGGTAATATTTGAATTAACCAAGCTCTTGAGATGGAATAATCGATTACAGCCTGCTGTTCTAATACTTCATCTAATGATATTGATGCTGGTAAATGTTCACTAAGTATCCGTATAACCCACCCTTGATGAGATTTATCGATTTGAAATCCAAGTAATGTTACGATATTAGGATGGATCTTTCCTATAAAAGACTCAAGTTCTCTTTCAAGATTTTGGATTTCCCTCTTTCCTTGATCTTTAACCCAATAAGAATCATTTAATTCAATCTCTGATAAAACATATTCTATTTTAACTGGACCAAATTTCTTCCTTAATTTATCGTTGAGATAAGGACTTACAATCCATTGAGTAGATATTGAAGAAAGAAGATCTCTACTCTTATAATTTGATTTCTTTCTTACTGCACGGAATTGAAATTTAAATCGAAGAGATTCTTCAATACCAACAATATCGTTTTCAAAAACAAAATAATCTTCAAGATTTGACGGTAAACTAGACTCTTCCAAGTTTTCAAAATCTCTTGATATCGAAGAATATTCACCTTGAATTTTTTCGATTTGAGCATTCAATTCCTCAGATTCCTTTGCTTGTTTTAATCGGAGTTCTTGTTCCCGTTCTTGTTCTTGATGTTGAACCTTTTCTTGTTCTTGTTTGAGTCTTTGTTCTCTTTCTTCTTCAAGAGATAAAACCTTTTCTGTCTTTTGTTGAAACTCATCTAATGCATTTTTTATATCACTTATAATTATATAACAGATTTCTTGATCTGGGTAATCAGCAATTGCTTGTTTAATAATCTGATTTAGTCTTTCTACATTTGATCGAAGGATATTCTTAGGGGTAAGGATCTTGATCAACGGTGGTGATAACGGATAAGTAGAAGTGAATTGAATATCTAGTACTAAAGATAATTCAGGACGATCTTGTTCTTCATTTGAAACTATTGAGATTTGGAAATGGTGTTGTGGTGATTGATTCCAAACTTTTTCATTACCTGTAAGATCTGTTAGGATATCACCATAGATTGAATTTATACTATCAAATTCATCCTGTTGACGTTGACGTAAATCCAGTCTTAATGAAACCATTAACAAGTTGATGCGATGCGAATCTCGTAAAGTATGAATTCAATAGATCAAACTATAACTGATGGTGAACATAGTATATCGATTCTACTTACTACGGATAACCATGTGGGTTACAAAGAGAATGACCCTATAAGAGCAGATGATTCTTGGAGAACTTTCAATGAAATTATTATGACTGCAAAAGATAAAGACGTGGATATGATATTACATGGAGGTGATTTATTTGATGTTAATAAACCTTCAAAGAAATCTCTTTATAGAGTGATCGAATCCCTTAGATCTCACTGTCTTGGTGATAGGCCTTGTGAGCTTGAGTTATTAAGTGATTTCACAAACGACTCAGGGTTCTTCCCTGTTAACTATGAGGATCCAAATATTAATGTTTCTATACCGATTTTTGCAATTCATGGAAACCATGATGATGTCACAGGTAGTTCACTTCTACTGCCAATGGATGTACTTGGAGTCAGTGGATTAGTAAATAATTTTGGTAAAGTAGTTGAAGCAAATGAAATAACAATCTCACCAGTTTTATTACAAAAAGGTAATACGAAATTAGCACTTTATGGATTAAGTCATGTTAAAGATGAGAGATTGTTTAGATTATTCCGTGAAGGTAAAGTGAAATTCTTACGTCCTGATGTATATACAGACGAATGGTTTAATATACTTTGTGTTCATCAAAATCATCATGCTTATTCTTCAAAAAAATCTCTTTTGCCAGAACTGGTGTTACCAGATTTTATTGATTTTATTTATTGGGGTCATGAACATGAATGTATACTTGAACCACAACTAAACCCAACCAAGGGGTTCCATACTTTATTACCAGGTTCTTCGATCGTTACATCTCTTAGTGATGGTGAAGCTCACACAAAACATGTATTTATAATTCGTATAAATGGTACGAAATTTTCTTTAGAACCAATTCCTTTAAAGACTGCAAGACCATTTGTAATCGATTCTGTTTCTTTACTTAATGAAGGTTTTGATCCAAGTCCAACTATGTCAAGTGAAATCTCTTCCTTTTTATGTCAAAAAGTTGAAGAATTAATCTCTCAAGCAATTCAAGAATATATCGATAATAATTCAATTGCTTCAATGGATTCTGAAGAAATTGAAATAATACGTAAAAATGTACCTTTACCTCTTATTAGATTAAAAATTGATGTAACAGGTGGGTTTACTGTAGAAAATCTTCAACGTTTATCAAGAAAATTCGTTGGGAAAGTTGCAAATATTGACGATATATTTACAATCTTTAAAAAGAAAGAATCTGGTGTTAGAGTTAAACCTCATGATGTTGCAAATGTTAATGTAAATCAAACTAATAATGTAACTATAAATTCCTTAATAAAATCATTCGTAGAAGAAGCTACTCTACATCTTTTACCAGAACAAGGGATCTCTAATGCTGTGAATGTTTTCCTTGATAAAGAAGATAAGAATGCTATACAAGATTACATTAAAAGAGAAATTAATAGAGAAACTAAAGTGCTCATGGAAGTTGATGTTGATCAAGAAAAGTATTTTGATGATGATATTGATCCAAAAGCTGCATTCAAATCTATTTTATCAAAGTTGAATCTAGAACAGAAGGAAAAATTAATGAGTGATGATATGGATACTTATATGAAAAGAGTTGAAGTTCCAAGGCCTAAGAAGGAAACAAAAAAGAAGAAGTTGGATGATATAGAACCTGTGAGATCTTCTCGTAGGCCAACTAAAAACAAAAAACCTGTTAGTGAAGAGATCATTGTGAGTGATGATGATTCAGAGGATGCGTATGTAGACGATGAACCAGTGGATGAAATTATAATACTGAGTGAACTGGATTCAGAGCCAGAACCAGAACCAGAACCAGAACCCCCCAAACCTAAAAGGAAGCCACCAGCCAAAGCGAAATCTAAAGCCAAAACTTCCCTGGGGTCCAAGTCGCTGGGATCTAAATCACTTCTAGGTTCATTGTCTAACATGGGTAGAAAATAATATTTATTATATACACGTATATATTTTCTATTCGAATCTAGTAGCCTCTTCTATCAATTTCTCCATATCAAACTCTTCACCTCTGTTGAAAGCTTCTAAAAGTGCTAATTTGGAATCACTAGTTGTCTTCATTGCACCATAAAATCTTTGAATATTCAAAATTAGAAGATGTGCTTCTTCAAGATTAACATTAGCTTCCTTTTCAACATGCCCATTCATCAAAACAATGTCTTTATCTATAGCGAGTTCTTGATGGAACATTAATGTAGTATGAGGTTTAGCATATTCTTTATGAAGTTTATATTCTGCTAATGTTGTAAGCATACAATGAGTTGTTTGTGGACCTACAAAACTCCATTGTACAAAATGCATTTCGTATCCTCCACTTTCTTTTGGTAATGGTAAAACAAATGTTCTGTATTTAAATCCAAGAGCATACATTTGAGAGAATTGAGTAGCACTTAAAAGCCCAACTAAGGCTCTATCATCTTTTTGGAATCTTGCTCTCCAAATGAACTCAATCTCTTGAGAATTAAGATCTTTAATCTTTTCTTTATCTACAAATGAATTCAAGGTTTTATATGGAAGTGTTGGAGAATCTTTATCTATTGGAGATCTGATTTTGATTTGATGATCATGGATGTTTTTCTTCATTTTCTCAGCTTGTTCTTTTTCAAACCCTTCGAGATCTTTAAGTGGATCAATAGCATTAAGATCTTTCTTTTTAGCTTCAATTTCGTCTTTTAATTTTTTTTCAAGTTCTTCAACTGAATTATATCCTAAACTTTTTGCTTTTTGCTCAAGCTTTTCACGATATTTTTTGGCAACATCTGATTCAGATGAATAAAAACGGATTGGTTTGAAGAGATTGTGGGAAGGGGTGAGCTTAGGGGTATTTCTAAAGGCTCTGTAGCTAAGACTTCTTACTTTGAACATTGAAAAATGCGAATCAATATATTTACAGTATATAGTATGTACAGACAGGGCAAGACAGACAGCACTGGACAGCACTGAAATCACTTTCTTTCTTGCCTATTTCTTTCTTCCCTCTTTCTTTCCTACTTTTTTCCCTCCGGCAACCCATTATCATTATCCTCACCCATCTCTTTTTGATACTCTGGTGGGGCATCCTTTGCATGATGGCCGATAGTCTTTTTCAAGCTTTCAGGTATGTCATCAAATACCAAATCCTCTGTTGATGTGGATAATGACTCACCCTTTGCCTTCAAAATCTCTTCCAAGCTAAATTTATTATCTTTAAAGATCTTGAGATTATCTGCGATCAAGTGACGATTCTTACACCCTGGACATTGGATAGCAACGGTTCCTTTGGTATAGGCCTGTTTGGAGAAGGTATGTGATGATCTGGTGGTACATACTTTACATGTAAATGCTATCATTAGTTGTGGATCTTCTACCTTAAAACTAGCAGTTTTATCATCGTTAGTACTATGGAATCTGATTTGAGAAGATGCTGGATTTCTTGATACAAGTCTAGGGAACTGAGTCAAACTTCTGTTCACAGTTGGTCTACTAGTGACGATAGCAAATGATCTTTTAGATGCTAGACTTCCAAGTCTTTTGAAACTAGGGTTCATGGTGATGAGATGTGCGAATGAGTGAATTATGTATTATTAAGTCTATATAAATACATCTCTATCTCTTCTTTTGCTTGCCCTTTCTCTTATCTATAATAGGTATACCCCAGTCATCATCCTGTGCCTGTACTTGGGTAGGTTGTGCACCCCATTGACTTGAAGGCGTCACTTGAACAGGATTTACCCTTGGGAAACTCATCTTCTTAGTCTTCTTTTCAAGGGTAGGAAATTTAGATTCAGGAAGTGCTGGCGTACTTACTGGTTTTGGTTTAGGTGCTGAAGAGGATGAAGGTTCGAGATATGTTGGTTTATAAGAAGGGTTATTTGAATAATTATTAATTGTTACAGATTTTGGTTTTTGTGATGACAGTTGAGTAATTGTTGTATATCTAATTGGATCCTTCTTTGGGGTATTAAAAATAGATTTCTTCTTTTGTTTTGGTTTAGAAAGTACTGGGAACAGATCAGTTGAAGAATTTTGACTTGATGATGATGCCCATCCATGTATACTTGGTGTTGGTAATTTCCCACCAAGGATTGGGAAATCAGAAACGTTTGAAGTCTTTTCAAATTTAACAACAAGTTGTTTTAAAGAATTATGATTTTCATTTGATTCAGGGAATAATTCAGCAAATTCTGTTAATAAAATTCCAATTTCTTCATCAGTTTGAGATTTAAATAATCCTTTATAAGCTTGTAATAAATCTTCAGGATCAATTGATTTAGATTTGAAACTCTTATTGTATTCTAAGAATTCTTGAAGAAGATCGTTATTATAATTAAGATAATGTTTTGCTCTTTCTTCGAATCTTCTCTTTTTAATATTATAACTATCAGTATCATCATTTGATTTATTTGGTCTTTGATAAGTTGATAATTGTGATTGATATGATCTACCAGCACCTATTATAATTCTATTATTAGCACCAGTAATTGACCCATGTTCTTTAAGAGTGTGAGCAGTTAAGTCTAAATCTTCCCTAAATACTATAAATTTCTTATCTAAACATGATTGAACTGTACAAACATAATGATCGATTCTAAAATGATCATATAATTGATCATAATTTTTATAATATGTTGCATTTTGTGGATCATCTTGATCACAAATATGACATCTCTCATGAGAATCTCTAATATGAATATTTAATTCATCTTCTGAATAAAATCTTTTTTTACTACAATAAGCACATGCTGGATGTCCCTTGAATCCATCTTCATCTCCAACTGATTGATGTTGTTGTAAAGTTTTATATGTATATAATCTTAACTCCGAAACAAATGCCTTTTTATTATTTGAACAAATAAGACAAAAAAATTTATTATGTTCTTGCTTTATATGATCTTGAAGTTGTTTAAAAGAGGTGAATTTTTCACCACATGTTTTCATAGAACATCTGAATTCAAGTAACTCATTACATGCTTGTTCAACTTGTTGACTCGTATAATAAAAATTATATTTTTCATTGAAATGTGTCAAATTTTCAGGTGTGAAAAATTCATAATCTTGATCCAGATCAGTGGATATTACGGTTTTTGTCACAGGGGTTCTACATACTAAACAATTATTCTTCTTAAACAATACATGTTGTCTTAAACAACATTTATGACATGTTTTATGATGACATGGTGTGAACGATGCATATTCAATTTTTTCTGCACAAATTAAACAAGATTGACTTTCATCAGAATCTTCTTCTTGATTTGATGATAATGCTGAAAGCATATTTTTTTTATTTTTGGTTCTTGAAACTCGTGATTTAGTAGGAATATTCGACATTATTGTCTATGCCTTTGTGAAGATTTTCAATGCAATTTTCTGTCGCAGTTCGCAGTGTGTATATTTAATTCCTTATCATGTTTAATATTAGTGCTACATTAAATGTTTCAAGATTAGCTACTAATCCTTCTCTTTGTCTTCCTCATATCACAGCTAAATCATTCGATAAAATGACCATTCCTTTTAAGATTCCAAATCATGAAGATGTTGAAATTAAAGGTGTAGTTCTCGATAAAGATAACTGCTTCGCAAAAGATCATGATGATAAGGTTTGGCCTGAATATACTGATACATGGAAATTGCTTCAATCTGTTTATCCAAAAGAACATATACTTATCGTTAGTAACTCTGCTGGTACTAATGATGATATAGATTATAAACAAGCTTTAAAATTAGAAAACGATACTGGAGTAACTGTACTTAGACATCCAACAAAGAAGCCTGGATGTTTTAATGAAATCTTAGAATACTTTGAAAAGTACAATATCAAGAAAAATGAAATCATTGTAGTAGGAGATCGTCTTTTCACTGATATGTTGATGGCTAATATGATGGGATCATGGGGTTATTGGTTAAGTGAAGGGGTTGAAGAATCACAAAAAATCTTCCCCAGATTAGAAAGGGGTGTATATGATAGACTAACTCAAAGAGAATTCGTTCCTCCTACCCCCACAAAAGATTAACGTTATATAGATAATAAATATCTTATCAAATCTCAATTTCTCATTTTTTGCAACCATTACAGATGTATGCATTTCCTAGAAGCGTACTTTTCGGTAGTCCCACAGAGAACCTTTCCCCACTGTTATCACCATCACCAATAACTCCAAGACAAGATGCATTCATTAATACAAGAGTTGCAAATTTTGCTTTACTGGCTTTTTTAATTCTACTCATTATTCAATACATATGTATATTCTTATCTGTACCATTTGATGAAATCGTTCACAGACCTCTGATCTGTATAGTTTCTTCAGCTTATAATGCTTTTATGGTATGTATCAACAAATCCAACTTTTCTTTACTAACATCAGTTCATTGTGTGTTGTTCAATCTTTCCATTAAGCTCAGTTCTTCCTGGATTTAAGCCTTTATGTTATTTGATTGCAACAAGTATTCTACAAGTGATTGGACTTTTACTTTCAATACCCACCACAATATTTGTTCTCAATACAGATAACATGTACCTGTTTGAATATGACAAAGACACAAGATCAACAGTCAAAGTGAATGTTACTACGTATATTCAAGTAGTCACATGTTTTGCATTATTTTGGCATATAATGGGAGTATCCACTAGTTTTTTCAATGTAATACTTGTATATAAAGGATTGGTGAATTATAATAATAGAATTGATAGGAATTATGAAAAATCAAAGTATTTAATCCCATCACCTGAAATCCCACCCGAGATATTCAAAACCCAAGTCAAAGCGTATTTAGGATAGTAAGTAAACTTTATATATACATTTATTACACTATAATACTATTTCTAAAAATAAGCCATCCATAAAGTATCAGCAGCAGCCAAATTTCTTGGATTTACAGCTTGAGAAATTAATTCTAAAACATTTTGAGTTGCAACAGTTGGACCAGAAGAAATATGACCCATTGAAAGAACTCTTTTAATAATTATATCAACATTTACTCTAACAATATCTCTTAATTGTTTATCTTGTGGAATTGGTCTTGGAGGATCTTGTTGAGTACACCAAGAAATTACTTCATCTCTAACAAATAAAGTTAAATATTGTTCTAAATCAGATTCTGGTTCAGTTAAAGCTCTAGCAATTACTAAAATATAAGTTGATAATATACCTTCCATACCAATTTCACCAATTAATTTTTGAATATTTGGAGTTAAACGGAAAGGAACCAATTCAGCATTATAAAATAATGGAGCAGCTCTACCACCTTGAGAATTATCTAATGAAGCATTTTTACTTGCAATTTTACATGGTAACATATCACTTGTCCAAATATTACCAGAATTCTTATTAACATGAATCTTTTGAGGTTGTCTTGTATTAACACACATCATATAAGTTATGAAAATAAATGAAGCATATTGTGAAGTAAACTGTTTACGGAATAACCAGAAATCTTCAAATAATGGATAATTATCAATAAAACAATTTTTCAAAACATTTGATGGTACAAGCATTGTTTGTATAGCACTTAAAATTTCTACACGAATACTCATAATTTCAGGTTTTGGTAATCTTGGATCAAATGCTGCTCTTAATTTTTCAATTGTATAAATAAATGGTTCATCACGATTCTTACCATTCTTTTTACAATAATCTTCATAAATTTTTTGTAAAGATATATCCATTGGATCATCATTAATAATTCTAATATGAGGAGATAAAGGAATAGCAATTGGTAAAGTAAATGAAATATTTCTACGTCTTGTTTCAACTTTTCTTGATAAGGTATCACCAAAGATTCTAAATAATTGAAACAAAGATTCTTCACGTCTACAATGACGAGCAGCAGGAAATTGAACTGCAAAAATATGTTCACTACCATCATGACCTCTAATTCTTAATCTTTTATAACAAGCATTTGTACCTCTAACTAAATCAATTGTTGGTAAAAATCTATCAATCTTAACAAAATGATTATTACTATCTTTATTTAAAAGATATTGACCTGGAACTTCAATATCTTCAAATTTTTGATGATGGAATTCACTTAAATGTGGACATAAATTCTCAAGATTAATTTCTTGAAATCTTCTATCAAGTTTATCTTCTAATCTATCACGCCATTTACGTAATTTACTAATATAAGTTTCTAAGTTTGGTTTTTCTAAAACTAAATCTTTTTCAAATTCTGTTCTAATTTGTTTTGGTAAAACAGTTTCAGCAAATCTTGTTATATTAGCTTCAGTAACTGGTGGTAATTTAGCATCATCTCTTGGATTTCCAAGTCTATTCAAATATTGAACCCCATCATTAAGTAATGCAACACTTAATCTATAAGCATCTTCATCAGCTGTACATTTAAATCTTTGATTAATTTGATCAACAAGTGATTCTAATGAAAGTGCAAGTAATGGATAAGCAGTTTTAAGAATACCCATAATTTCATCAACATGTTCCCAAGATTTTCTTGAACCAATTGGTGTTGTATCATCTTTTTTATCCTTTTCATCCTTTTCATCTTCTTTCTTTTCTTCAGGAATTGATTCTTCCTTTTTAACATCAACAAATTGTCTTTGTTTAGCAGCAAAATCTTCTTTTGTTGTACGAAGATGGAAATGTAAAGCTTGTGGATAACTCTTAGCAATACGTATAAGTACTTGTCTTGCCAAACCAGCTTCTTTATGAGATAAAGCAGAAAGTAATTGAGGTATAAAAGTAATCCAATACCAAACTGGAACTTCACCTTTGAAATTTTCAAAAGCTTGAGTTAAAGTACCAGAATCATCATCTAAACTAATTAACCATAAAACTCTTGTTAATAATTTTCTTGTTTTACCATTCTTATATAATCCAGCAGCTTGTAAATAACAACTTATAGCATTATTAGCATAAACCATATCATTTGAATTTTCTTTAAATCTACGATCATTAAATGCACCCCATTCAGCCCAAGCTTTTGGTAAATTAAGATCAATTTGAACAGATGTTGCAAATGCTTTATTTGCTTCATCTTTTTGATTCAATTTATTCAAAAACATACCTTTTAATGTGAAAAATTCAGCCTTTTGTTGAGTTGCAAAATAAACCAAATTAGTATTACTAATAACATCTAAACCAGTATTTAATTCATTTGAGTTTTGATAATGACATTTAACTTGTTCTTTTAATTTTAAGAAAGCTTCTTGAATTTCAATATTTGGTAATTGATAAATCTTTGTTAATTGATTTATACAAACTTCTGCCATACCATGTTTTCTTGCAACATGAGCAAATCTATTAATTACCCAAGCAATTTCATGAAATCCTCTATAAGCATAAGAATTAGCATTACCACCAGAATTTGATTGTTGTAAAACAGGAATAAATGGCATATAAACTTCATTAATAACAGAAAATGCATGTTGTCTCCAAGTAATTAAATCATTCCAAATATTAATATCATCCCAAGTATTTGGTAATCTCTCTCTCCAAACTTGTAAAACACGTTTTAAATCTTGAGATTTAACATCTAAATTTTGAGCATTTGTTGATACAAGACTTGCATAAACTTGACTTGCTTCCATAAATTCAACATATTGTTGGAAAGTATGTAATAAAGGAATATGAGCATTATTAAATTTAGATGGTAATCCATGCCATTTTCTTAATGCTAATTGAATACCTTCATCACATAATTTTGATAAATCTTGTAATGTTTGTCTTTGTTGACCAAATCCTTGTAAACATAAAAATGTTTCAAAAATTTGTCTTCTTGGAGTTGGTACATCCATAACACTTTTAACAGTTTGTTCTAAAGTTTCTCTATCAGCATTCCAATCTGCAACTCTCCAACCACATTCTAATAATAAATCAGAAAATCCTTCATGTTTTGCTAATTCAGTTAAAATATCCCAATGTTGAAGTTTTTCAGTACATAAAATCCAATGATCTTCCCATAATGCATATTCACTTTCTCCATATGGTAAACTACCACTTCTAGCTTTAATTTGTGCTGATTCATATAATTGTTGAGCTTTATCCCATAATCCAATTTGTTCAAATGATAATCCACTAATTGTTTCAGAATATTTAGCTCTTCTTCTCCATAATCCATAAAACATATCATCTTCTTTTAACGTTGCAAATAATTTAGCTAAAGCATCTTGAGTAACTTCTCTAACTTCCGAATTCCCATTAATACTTTGTCCTTCAATATTTTCAAGTATATGAATACCATGAGACCAAGCATTAAAATTAGATGCTAAACATTCAACTGCAAATGGTGGTAATTGAATTTCTTTACATTTACTTATACCTTCTAATAATGATTGTACAACATTTGGTCTACTATCAATTTGTCTTGTATGATAATCTTTTGATAATAAAACAACTAAAAATCTTGTAAAATCTAAATGTTCACCACGAGGAATTGATTTAAATGCAATTGGGAAGATTGTTGACCAAGCTTTATGAACGGTTTCACTTGATTGATAAAACATATCAATAAGTGGTTCAAGAATTGTACCAGCTTTAAGATTTGAAATATCCTTGAGGAATTCATTATGTTTATTAATAATCATATCAAGATCTTGATTATCAACATCCATATTATTTTCAACTTCAAATGGAAATGAGTTCAATGGTTGTAACTTATGTTCTTCATCAATTAATTCCAATTTTTTATCATAATCAAAAGCTCCATATAACAATTGTAATGCTTGATTTAACCAAGGATAATCAGCTAAATATTCCCAATTTTGTTCTCTAATAACATAATATAATCTTTTATTAATATCTTTTTCAAGACTTTTATTCAATAAAGACATCAATTTATGACGAATTGCAACATCTGCACTTCTTGTACCAACTAAAAATGGTTGTTCCATACGTACAGTTAATTCAGTATTACTAAAAGCAGAATTTTCAAAAATATCAACAATAATTTGATAAAAGTCTTTTGAAAGAGTTGGTTCACCTCTGATTTCAAATACCATCATTTTAGCTAATATAGCAGCTTTTTCTTTGGTGGTTGGAAATAAATCAGTATGATCAAATACCCAATCTTTAACAATTTTAATGATTTTTTCAAGAGTATCTTTATCTAAAGATCTTTCAATTAATTGTGCAAGTAAAGATAAAAAGATTCTTCTTTGATCACCTAAACTTGAAATCCTCATACTTGATAAATTCAAAATTCTTTCTAATAATCTTGTAGTCATTTTAGCTTCACTTTCACTTGATGAATCTCCTGATGAGGATTGTCCTTGATGAGTAATTGTTATATGATCTTTACACAATTTACTAAAAGTTCTCATAATCAATGGTAGTAAAGGATCCAAAGTATTTGGAATATAATTTGCTAAAGTCCAAGAAAGTGTTACACCAGCAGCAACTGAAGGCATTTCATTTAAATCTTCTGAAACTGTTGTAACAAGTAAATCAACAAATTCTTTAACTTCATTATCAACATCATCATTTGATTCATCCTTCTTTTCATCTTGAATAGCTTGTAATATAGTTCTCAAGACTCTTTGTAAAGCTTCTTGAATATCATGATTATCAGATTTAATACATTTTTCAAGTAATCTATGGAAATATGATAAATTTTCAAGAATCCAAGTACTTGATTTCCATTCTAATATAACTCCTAAAACTTCTAATGCATTAAGACAATAACCTAAAAGATTTGAAGAATTAAGATCATTTGATAAAAGAAATTTTTCAAAGATACTTAATTTAGTTGATACACCATTCCAAACATCTAATAAATCACTAAGGATTCCAAGAGCTCTTTGACCTAATTCACTTTCTGATGCTCTTTGTGGACTAATACAAACATATCTTATAAGGAATGTAACACATGCTTCCTTTTGACCATTTGGTACTTTATAATTTGCTGAGGTAGTAAAATCATCATCTTCATTATTATCATCTTCCATAAAGTCATTATTTTTTTCCCATTTTAAAATCAATTCTGCTAAATCAATTGCTAACACTTGATTTTCAACTGCAGGATTTGCAAGAATTGTTAATTTACCCATGGCAGTTATTATATTCGAAATAAAATGTTCTCTTGCAACAAAGAATACATCAGGATGTTGTACAATAAATTGATAAACATTTAATACTTGAGTTACATTAAAACCATCTTCACTAATAACTCTACGAGGCCATTTCAACCAACTTAATTTAGAATCTCCTTCAACTCTTTCTGGCATAACTGGAGCTAAGATTTCTAATGCTTGTTTAACTAAATGTCTTGAATCTGTTTGATGAGTTCTTAATAATGCAACAAATACTTGGGTGGCCAATTTACTAGGGGTTTCATATGATTTAATAAAGTAAGCTGTGGTTATATAAGCAACTTGTTTGGTGATATTATCTTCAAGTTTAATATAATTCCAACTAAATTTAATGATATCTTTACGGAATTCACTTATACGATCAGGAGCCCATTTAAGTAAAATAGCAGTAGCTTCTAAAAGTTGATATCTATATCTATCTAATCTACCACTTGTATGACTTGTGATTATATCATTACTAGATTTCCAAATATCATTATGAATAGATTTTAACCAACTTGGTGATGTTTTACCTTTAAAGAATGCATCAAGATTACCATTTTCTTTAGTTTCAAAAAGAATTATTGAATTAAAGAGTTTCTTAAGAACGAAAATCTTAGCTTTAAGATTGGATTCTGGATCTGATATAAACTTTGTACACTGTTCCAAATATTTGATTTTAATATCAGAATCATCACTTGAAACAATTGAATCAAATATAAAATCTTCAATAGTAGTTGATACTCTATTTCTAAGAGTTAAGAATTCATCAATTATTATAAATAATAATTCAACATCTTGAGGATTTTGTTTCATATAAGTGATCAAGATATTTTCAATTTTTTGAATAGCTTGATCACCTTGAAATAATGAAGCAGATGTTTGAATATCTTTATTTGATAAGATATCTTTTGTCATTTTAAATAATTGAACTACAGAATCTTTTTGTTGATTAAACCAATCGGTTTCATATTTACTCATGGATTCAAATAAATCAACGGTATTAGCATATTTAATAACCTTGATTTCAAAATCTTGTTCATTTTCAACATCAGTTATAACATCACCAACTTTTTCTTTGATTAAATCACGTAATTGTGAACATTCTTCAACTCCAACAAAGTATGCAAACATATTACCTAATTTTCTATTTTTATAATTGCTAATAAAATAAGTAATTGTTTGTTCCGAGAATCTGTTTAAAAACTTTGCAACAGGGGCTCTAAAAGGAGAATTTTGATGACGGTCCAAATGTCCTTCTAAATATTGTAATGTATTAATAATGTCCTCCATGAATCCATAAGCTTTAGAAGGTAATAAATGGAAGATATTAAGTATAGCAATAACAATCTTAACAGTATGATTGTTTTCAAGATCTTGACTTGATATTTGTCTTAATGTATTAATTTGTGCCCAAGCCATAAGATGATCTAATAATTTTTTACCAATTTCAACTCTAAAATAATAAATTAATAATTCTAATAATCTTGCTAAAGCTTCAAGTCCTGAAACTGTTAATTTCTTATGATCTGATAAATTCATCAACATTGGTCTAAGACCATTTTGAAGTAAATCTTTTGGTAATTTAGCATTTCCTTGTAAACTTGATTTTAATCCAAGATATGCAGCATGAATAATTTCAGTTGATTTATTACATAAAGCTTTAAAGAATACACCCAAGATTTTAATTCTTGCCTCTGGGGCTGAACTTAATGAAAAATCTGGTCTACTTAATGCAAGAGATAATAATTTAATACAAACAACTCTTAATTCAATCAATTGTTTTGAAGTTCTATGTTCATATAATCTATGAACATTAGCAAGAGATTCATCTTCTGCATCAACCAATACTAAAGCTTCGAATAAAAGTCTATTTAATTCTTCATTAAATGTTAAGAAATTATCATCAAGATTTAAACAATAAGTAATAGCATCAATATTACCAATTTGCATTGGGAATGGTAATGCTCTTAAAGGTTTACCAAAAATTGGAGTTAATAATAATGATTTTGATGGTCCAATAATTGTTGCAATTGGAATCCCAGTTGTATCACTTAAAGCTTTAAGAGATTTCTTTGATAATTCTCTAACATTTGGATTTGAACTAGCTAAATCATAAACCAAAGCACCAGCAATAGTTTGAATTGGTTTCTCCAATAAGGTTTCTTTAGTAACTTCTTTATTACAATCAGTTATAATTTTTATAACAAGTTCTTCTGCAAGACCCCTAACATTTGATGGTGCAGTATCTGGAGTATCTCTGGTAATGAAAAAGATAGATCTAATAAGTTCAAATTGTCTTTTAGCAAACCATGAAGTTGGAATACTTAAATCTTCAATTAATGTTTTCAATCCTAAAACCCCTCCTAATTTTGTATAATAAAATTCACTATAACAACAATGAGTAAATCTATAAAAGATACTTCTAAAGAAAGGTGAATAAAGAGCATCATCAGTTGATCCAAATATAGCAACCGATGTTGAATGAACAAGTTTTAAAGCATCTATACCCTTTTGTCTAACATCTTTATCCCAAAAACTAAGGGCATAATTAAGTGAATTAAGAAATGAATTTTCACTGATAAATACTTTTCCTTCTTTATCATTTACACCAAAAGGTCTTTCCTTTTTAATTTTTTCAATAACTGAAACTCGAAGATATGAAAGAGTAAAATGAATTGTTATACCATCGATTAATTTATTGGCTTCATCTTTTAATTCAGGGATTGATACTGAAAAGAATAAGATTTCAAGTATACGAGAAAAGAGTTTTTGTTGGTTATCTAATTTTAAAGGATCAACAACAACAGATTCTTCTAAATCAATAGATTCACCTTCAGTCTTTAAGATTTCAATACAACGATTAGCATAAGCAGTAAAATTAGAATCAATAGGAGTTGTATCTAAAAACAATTTGAAAATAGATGATAAATATTTAAAAGCAGAGATTCTATAATGAAGTTTTATCCTTGGATCTTCTAATAATTTAATAGCAGATTCAACACCAGGGGTAATAGACACAGGAATTTCATCATCTAAACCATGAATAGTAAACAAAGCTTTAACCTCTTGATCTAAACAAGATTGAGATTGTAATTTATTATAAGGTTTAAAATGTTTATGATTTCTACCACCTAATTTACCCAAGATTCTAATAGCAGTATGAGAATGTTGATGATGATAAGGTACAGGTTCTAAATGTTTCCATAAAGCAGTCATGATTTCATCAATAACAGGTTCAATCATTGGATCAAAATATTCAGCAGTTAAATTATCAACACATAATTCAAAAGTTCTTAACCCTTGACTAACTAATTCTTGACTACCATTTAATGCATGAACAAGAGGTCTTGTAAGATAATTTAAATGTGGTACAAGTACTGATAATCTAACAGGAACTGTTAAACATAATTCTACATAAATATCTCTTTCATAAGGTCTTCTTGCATTAACAATCATTTTATTAAGACTTTCAAGAAGTACAGGTAAAATTGGCATAATTTCTTTATAAAGACTTTCAAATCTACCACCACTAATGCTTCTAAAAAGTATTCTTACAAGATAAGAATAAACTATTGGTTCTTCTGCACTTGTTGAGAGTTTTAAAGATTCTAAAATCAAATGATTAAGATGTGGTAATATAACTGCTTCATTTGTAGTTGGGAATAAATTAACTGACATGAAACAAAGTTTAAATAATCTAATTAAGATATTTGATTTTACTAAATCTGATTTACCTAATTCACCAAGTTTTGATCTTAAAAATGATACTAATAACCCGGAGAAATTAGCTGATGTGATTTCAGATGCTAAAAAGAATTGTGGTAAATGTAATAAAGCAGCATTTTCCAACATTGAATCAAAAAGAAAAGATAATTCACTACCAACAATTTCATTAAATGAAGCAGGATCAATATGAATGAAAATGGTTGCAAAAATTTCCATTAAATCCTTTTCTTCTTTTGAAGAAGTTATTGGTAAATTTGGACCACCATTTGAAAAATCAAAAGCTTTTGATGGAGGAGTTTTTGGTTTGGAAATTGAAAAAAATCTTAAACAACTTATCCCACTTCTAAACAATTCTCTAAGAATATTAACTTCTTCAAAAGATGTAATCTTTGCACTCTCATTCCATTTATCATAATTAACAGTTTGTCCACCATTTTTTGGATCAGATGCAGTTGGTTGAGGTGGTACAGGAGGGTTACAATTTTTTAACCCAAATATAACTGATTTTAAAAACGTCATAAGAGTTCTAAATAAATATCTTGCATCTTTTAACATATCAGAAGTTGAAGTTGGATTTGAATTTATTGGGCTAAATGATTCAATATTAAACGAGTCAATATCGGAGTAAATAGTTATGACATCTTCTTTGACATCCTTAGCATCAACCATTTCAATATCCTCAACATTTTTCTCTTCTACTTCATTAGCATTTGATTTGATTAATTTGGTTTCTCTAATTGGTCCTTCAATCGCAAGATTCTTCTTTGATGAATATCTTGAAATAGCTTGTTTTGAATCTTCTTCCTTTTTAGCTTTATTTTTTTCAAACTCTTGATGAACTCTCATAATATGATCATACTTTCTATTTAAACTATGGAATCTTTTAGCATATGAATCAACAATTACCATAAATAATTGACGTCCTTCAAGCTTATTTGGCATCTTCATAATCCTTTCAACAAGGTTCAATAAAAGTTTGGCACTCATGATTTGTACTGTCAAAGCCAAACTATCATCTTTTAATAAATCACAATAGATTTTAACTGTTAACCAGATTTGTTTTGGTGTTAATTCATTTCTTACATTATGAATAAAATCTGCAACTGTTGAATAAGCTAAAGGTCTGAGGGTTTCAAATGCTGTTAATCCTTCACCAATTAAAATCTTTTCATCGAATAAAAGTTCAATTTTTGGTATAAACTGACTTCTAAAAGATGTAGATAATATATGTCTTGTGGCATGTAATAATTCTTTACGAGCAACAGAAAGTTCAGCAGGACAATCTTGTAATAATCTTAAAATCACTTCGGGTACGATTTTGGCATGATCTGATGAAAGATGTTGATTGGCATATCCTCTAATAAATACATAAGCAAGAAATGAAGCAGCTTTAACTTGACCTAAGATTAAATCACTAAATGCTTGACGATTCTTTATATCTGGTGAGATTGATGTGACTATATTATTAGGAGAATTCTCTCTATAGATTCTTTGTTGTTCAACTTGTAGCATTAATAAGTTAACGATTTTTGGTAAAAAAATCCCGAGACTTGATTGTACTAATGTCTTATAAGATGAGTATAAAGACACCATTGTAATTGGACATTCAGCCAATGTTTTAAATGAGTACATGGCCTTATTAAGAGTCTTGGAAGAATTCTCTTCCCCAAAATTACTTGGTGACATTTCTTTATCTTCTGGAGGTGTTGAAGTATTTGAATTATTAAATATATTGGTGATGGTTTCTGGCATATTATCATAGATCTTAGCTATGATCTCAACGTATCCACTTGCCTTGTCAGCTAAATTATTCTTATAAGCTTTATGTAAACTGGTTATAATCTTCATACATAAAACTCCATTATCTTCATTCTCTTCAACTAAAATTTTGGTTAATACTTCAAGAACATTTTGTGAATATGGTTGAAAGGCTTCATTCATAATAGATCTATGAAGAATTTCAAGAATTGAATTTCTTAATTTTTGTTCTGGTGCTTGTGAACTAAACACAACTGGTACTTCATTAAGTTTGGTTAAAAAGATTGGTATTAAATTTGATAAAAAATACTCGTATTCTGAGGTACCATTGAAGGTTTCAATCATGTCTAAAAGTTCACTCAAGACTGAATGTGATTCTTTATAATCATCATTATCTTTAAGTCTAGATACAAAAGTATCTAACTGTGCTTTATATGACATATTGAGATTGTTGTGAAAAAAAAATCTCTGGAAATATGTTTTGAGACAATTCGAGATTTTCCCGTGATATTCACGTGAGTACGTGTAGTAGTGTGAAAATCGGTGTGTACTGGACAAAAAATCTATGGAGCTATTACACACTTCTCCCCAGATTATCTGTCACGAAGAGCTTCCATTGTATATTACCTACATGTCTCTATTGAATCTATCACATGTTTATCTCCATACTATCTATTATCTATAAGCTCTCCAAAGCATCTAGTACCTGGAACTCTCTCTTCAGCAACTCTATTGCCTAAAGCTTCTCTTAGTTCACTTGGATACTGAAGACTATCCATTTCCTAAAGCCCCTCTTCAAAATTCCTGTCGTCAGACTATGTATTACCCAAAGCCTCTCTTATGTATGTTAAAGATTATGAAACCTTCCTCCCTGGTTACTGTACATTGACCCCTCCAATTCCATCTTGAATGTGGCAAATGTGGTGTCTGCTTCACTGAACGTTACAGCTAAGGAAAATTCTTGATCTTGCTAATTGTCCTATTCACGGAATAGCCCCTAGACTAGTCGATCTACACGGTGAAGCATTAGCCGTTCAATGCAGACATGCATCTGAACAATGTTTGGTCTCTACACGCTGATCCATAACTGTCAATATATCCTACAATTTAACAACCTACAATCTGCCATTCTACAATTTAACATTCTGCAAGATTTATACCAATGCTTCACATTTTCCTCTCAATGCTATCAAGAAGATCTCCTTCTCAGCTCCCTACTCCTCTACGAATTATTTCTCCTCTACGAATCATTTCTCCTCTACGAATCATTTCTCCTCTACGAATCATTTCTCCTCTACGAATCATTTCTCCTCTACGAATCATTTCTCCTCTACTGTTATCTTTTCCATCAAGATTTTGCCGTTTGGATGACTCACAAGATTCTTCATGTCAGTTGCATATTCCTGTATTCAGCATTTCCCCTCTTGCTCTTATCTTTTTCATCAAGTTGATGCCGTTTGAACACCGATGGCTCCGTCAATATGAATGTCTTTGCTGGTTTAAACTGTGGCTTTCGGTCTCTGGAAGACCCTTCTCCGATTCATCAAAACACTCATCCAACTCCTATTGGAAGTTGATACCAGTTCAAGGAATTACAGCGGAATAAATTAGGTGTCCGTGCCTAAAAATAAATATTGTGGTTATATGAAGGAAATCTTCTTATATCAGATCCTATGAGTAATTTCTCAGGAGCAAAATCCTGCAGATAATTAATTATCTTCGTAAATAATTCCTTGCCCATGGGCTTGCTACTTGTATTGGTGACTCATCCATTTTGAAAATGAAGTATAAGTAGTATAGATTTTAACCTTTCAATATACAACAATGATAAATCATCTCAAACAAAAAATTACTAAAGACTCAGAATATTCAACTACTAAAAGTATTGATAGTGATGCGTCGTCTTTCAAATCAATTAAACAACTTTCTAAGAAAATGTTTTCAAGAAGAAACACAAATGAGCCAAAGCCTATGAAAACACATGTTTCAGCTGCTCAATACCTTTCTTTGAAAGCTACTATGTGATTGTAAGATCTTGTTTAGCTATTTATGAACCACCAATATCTACATAGAATATGCACCTTGATATTAAATTCCAGCAGCATTATTTCACCCTTTACCAGGTACATCTCTTCCTGTCGTTTAATTGCTATACACCTGTTTTTGAACTTCTTGGAATTATCAATTTTTAGTGGAAATTGATCTTAATACACCACTACTTCATTTCATTGGAGTTATTCTTCTGCTCTTGATACCGTTGATCGGATTTATTAGTAGAAAATTGTACAACTTGATATCATTTGTCGTGATTTGATTGGTTTTATTCCAATTATCAAGTTTCTTCATGTTAATCATGTCGATACACCTATCTGGTTATTCCCAGTAAGCACCTGGGATATAGGGTCTGTAAATATTAATAGTTAATGTAAATAGTAAACATATATCAATTACACACTAAATACTCTACACTTTATAATCGAGCAGCTGCTTCTTTCTATTCTGGTAAACACTGAATCCATGACCTAAACTAATTAATACCAAGAACCCAAAAGCAGTCCATGCCATGATTTCAGCTCTTTTGCCTGTTTCAACTTTAATTAAACTCATAGATGCTGTAGGGAGTAAGCTTTTACTAGCCTTTACAGCTTCATGTTGTAACATTCCACCAATTCCCCAAGCTAAAGAGCAAATTAAAGAGATCCCTAATAAAACCTTTTTTAACATAATTTTACCTGGAAGAAGTGGAACCATATTCCAAAACATTAAACCTAAACTAATAATCTCCAAGATCATTACTGCCATTAGAATATATGAATAACAAATTTCGTTGAATTTACCTGCAAGTTTAACAAGATCAAAACTAGTAGAATCCGAACCTTCATTTACATTGATTACAGGATAATATTCTAACTTATCAATGTTATCAAATGTGCTACAAGATATTGAATCATCAAATTCTACACAGAAACTGAGATAGCCAATTCTTATTGAGAAAGAAGTTAAGTCTTCAGCAGTGGCATCTGTGCCATTAAAGGATACAGCACCCATTTCATCACCATTGAAACTAAATTTGGTAAGGAACACATCAGTATAAGCTTTAGCAGTTGTGTAACAACTAAGCAATAAGAAACCGAATAAAAAAGTACTAATAAAAACAGATAAAAATATTAAAAAGCCTGGAACTTTAGGAATTAACTTATTCATAAGAGAAATAATGTAAACCAAGTGGAAATCAACTATTTATATTACATTATCTAGACGAGGTTTCAAATTGTTTCAGATTTCTAAAAGTGGTAGATGTCGTGTCGCAGTTGAAACACTGCGACATTTTGCAGCCAATATGAGGAGTAAAGCCCAACAAATTACATAACACATACATTCTATATAAATAATCTAATAAACCTATATAAACCAACCAACATCAAAATGGTGATACCAGCAGTTCCATATATTGGGATTAACTCTAAACAACTTCTTAATTTAACTCTTCCAGTAATTGTATGATCTTTGACCTTCTCAACGGTATTTATTGTATCACTTTGTGGTGATACGAACGAACCATATTTATAGAAACTTTCCATTAAAGCATCTTTTTCATACCAGACCTTAAATAACCACGCCTCAAAAGCTTTTAATTCTTCTGGATCAACGTCATCTATATCAATAACACTATCATTACCTAATGGGATATCTTTAATTTGGAAAGAACGGAAATGATAACTTATCTTTTCAGGACCTTGACCTAATAAAAATACTTTTTTAAGAGTAAATAAATCTTCACCAAATTCACCAGGTTTTAAACCACCATATCCAGTAGTAATATCATAAACAACTTCTACAGTACCTCTTAATTTTCTAAGAGCCAAAAATAATCCTCTAACTCTCGGAAGTAATACATGTTTCATTAAAGGTAAATTATTTGCTTCACAAAACTCTTTTGATTTCTTTGTGGTTCTATTTGATGGTACAGTACCTTCAGGGTATAATAAAATTTGATAAGGGGAAATTTCATTTGATATTTTTTCCTTTGGCCAAATTTTAACATCATCAACACCTGGGGTTATATTAGCAGATGCTATATGTTTTACACCGGCAGCAGGTCCCGAACCTTTAGCATTTGCATCTATTTCGAGTAATTGGTTCGTTAAAGTAACCTTATCTTGTTCCCATTTTCTTGATAAGAACATAAACTTATAATTGGTCATACCGTACCCAAGAATTGGGAGTTTAGCGAGATCATTTTTCATGATAATAAAGACGAAATCTGCTAGTCTAGCAGTATAACAAAGAAACCATAAATAGAACCAATCAGTATATATTTGATGATTTGAAATCATGATGGAATTTGGGGTTAAAATAGTTGATAAGATATCGCCACTTGATTGTTTGAAACGATTATCTAAAGGTAATTGCAGAGGATCATATGTGATGGATACAGTAGTTGGGTCAGCTATTGATAAGACAAAAGTCATCAATTGAATGAATTGTCGTTTAGTAAGGTTTATCATACTTTGCTTATATGAAGGGTAATCATTTAATAGGAATAAAAATACTACTTGAGTCCATACAATACAGATGATACCTATAAAGAACACCACTAGAAGGGATATGTTCCTTAATAGGATAATTGGAATTGGGAGTGAAGATTTCATTGAAACAAGTCAAGTCAAAGAAAAGAAAAGACTGGGTGTGGATGTAGTATTAACTAAATATATTACTGACTAAATAATAAATGATGGGTGCGCGTAGCGTATGATCCGAACCGTTGGGTACGGCCGAGAGGGGTTGAGTAGTGAAGGTGTAAGGACGATAAGGACCCGGATTTGGACAATTGAGTGCCATTAAGTACCATTGAGTACCATTGTGTGCCATTGAGTAGAACCGACAGTATATATCAATACCTTTAGTAATCCTTCGCCTTCCTTCTACCGAGGTACCTCATCACGCAGCCATTCCTATTGTCTTCTCATACTTGATGCATTCAATATATCGTCAAACAAATAATCAATATTGATCCCCACAGACTTCAAATCATCTAACTGAGGCTTCAATATAGACACAAACGATTTGAATAACACCTCATCCTTGATTAATAATTTCAAATTATTATCATCATCAGGATCTTCTCTAACCAATAAAGTCCCTAATAATTGCTTCTTTATTGATTTAATTAACTTATTTCCCTCTTCTATACACCAATTTATAAGACCACTCAGATCAACATTACCTCCACTATCTCTCTCTAAAATTGGAAATATACATTCTTTATATGTATTGATAGTTTTCTTCATTATCGAGACATAAATTATCACAAGATTTGAAAGATAATTCCCAACATCTGCTTTAGTAGATCCTTGTACACTCACAATAAGTTTCGAGATGATTGTTGAAAGGTTAGTTGTAGTAGCTTTAAGGAACGCTGATACTCCTTTATCTAATACTCCAAAACTGTAAAAAAATTCTAAAATCTCAGCAAGTTCAGATATCTTAAGTTTAGAGATGTTGTGTTGAAGATTGAATGATAAAGAATGTTGAACTTCTTGTTTTCTATTAGAAATCTTGATCTTTATAACATCCATTAAAAGCTTAATTTCATCCAAAGACGCTAAGGTTTCAGGGTCATTAGATTCAGTTCTAGTAATAATCTTATCGACATTTAAAACCTTACTCTCTATATAATTAATCAATCCTACAGCTTCAGAGAATTTATCATGAGCAATTTCTACATCAACTTCATCAAGTCTATCTTCAACTCGTTTTAATTCATTAAAGAATTGACCTTTATCATTTTTTGTAAAACTACTAAATTTACCATTAGCAGAGAAATCATGTGATCTATTTCTTGAATGAACTCTTGCAGAAATATCTTGTAATAACATATCTGCACTATATCTATGACTACCACTTCTTCTTTTTGGGTTTACAGAATCTTCATCGAAAACTCCTGAATTTCTTAATGATTCTCTAAGTGATTTTTTATCATCATCTGCTTCATATAAATCTTCAGAATTATCGTAAATTCTATCCTTTTGTACGAGTTCATGTTTGGCCTTTTCAAATGCTTCAACCACTTTCTTCAAATGATCATATCTATCACTTTGATATATAAATGACACACTCTTGTTTGTGACTTGTATCAAATATGACTTATCTTCAGACTTTATCTCTTTTAATCTTAGATCATGAATTGGCCAACAATGAAGCGCTTGTAATTTGGATTTACCATCACTGTTCTTATTACCATTTTTCTTTGTGGCTATTAATACTAAATCATTTAATATAAATATATGAATAATTCTAATTGCTTTCATATTCCCAATATTAATTTCAAACCATCTACCACTTTCCGCAATCACGTGACGCCCGCTTGTTGATTGTATAAATTTCAGAGCTCCATCTACGTGTTTAAATAATGATTGTAATTCACTTGCCCAAATTTTTTCTAAAATCATAATTGATGATCTATCCTTTTTCTTACCTTTTAATCCATAAGGTGATTTCTCAGGTTTCTCTTCAAGATCTAATCTTCTTTCTGCTGAATCTTTAAACTCTCCAAGAATTTCAATTAATGCTTTAGATGATTTACGTAATTGATGTAATTCATCTTGGGTATCTTTGAGGTCTGTCATAAGTTCTAGAATGTTCTTTTGATTCTCATTAATATTAGATCTAATATCTCTCTCAATCAATGCCTTATCTTTAATCAATTTTTTATGAAATTCGTCGATTTGCGTGGCAGTTGCATCATCTAATCCATCAAGTAAGTCTGGTTCTGTACTGGTTGTTGGCATCTGTGGTACTGGTGGCATATTGGCAATATCAATCATATTCTTTGTATGAGCAGCTGCTGATGCAGATGCATGAATACTCAATCTACGTCTTGTCTTATTATTTGATTGATTCGGAATTGTAAGTTCATTACCATTATTTTCTATAGGATTGGCTTGTGCATATGGATTATTTTTCTTATTACCGCCTGTCGGTAATTGCCATGGAGCTTTACTTTTACGATGCGCTACTTTATTATCGAATTCCATTGCTTGGTGACTAATAGTTCGTAAAAAATAATATAAATAGTGCGAGATCTCAGGTTTTGCATTAATTAATCAGATCCTTAATTTTTTATTTACTCCTTTTATTCCTTGGTTTGTGACTCATAATGCAATCGGATAAGGATCATAGTTATGGTGATACAGACGATTTTAAATTCCGAAAAGATGAATTGAATTTGAACAATAATGACTTACCTATTTGGAATATTCTTCCCTCATATGAATTATATTCAACTTCTTTTTATCAAGAAGAGTATGAACCTCCTGAATATGCTCCCAGCCATGATGGGTCAAGCACTTCTGGGTCTCACATCGCTGGTTCACTTTCAAATTCTGCTTCTGCTTCAGGAACTTCAGGCTCTGTATCTGTTTCTAATTCTACTTCTACATCTAATGGACCATCTAGAGTTACTCTTGATGATACTAACCATGGTCAATGGCAATCTTCTATATTAGATAATATCCACAAACTTAATAATATGACTGATACCGATAACGGATACTCTGAAGCTATTCAAATAGAAACTTTCTTCACTAAAGAAATTGTTGAAATGAATAAAAAACCAACTATTATTGATGCCCTGAAAAATGAATATCAACAAGGTTGTTCTATTAATGGATATGTAAAGATCTCTAATAATGGGGATAAACCAGCAGCTTTCAAGATGTTCTATTTACTTCTTGAAGGTACAATTAGTATTGGAAAAATGAAGAAGAATTTCTTACAAATGTTCGATTTTAATGGGAGTTCTTCAACTAATAGTGCTACTATAAATAGACTATTAACAGAGTATAAATTACCTTATATCTGTCCATTATTAATTGATTATGATGGGTGTCATTGCTGTTTTAGAAGACAAGTTCTTGAGCCTCATACTTCATATAAAAGATTCTTCTCTTTTAAAATACCAAATTTCTTATTAGATAATGAATGTCCAAGTTATACTCTTGGATCTCATATAAGACTCCCACCAACTATGGGGCCTTCTAAAATAAAAGATTTTGGTCACTTAAAAACTTCAATCTCTTACAATGTAATTTGTAGATTTGTTGGTAAAGCAGATCACTATAATTTCAATCCTGAAAAGAAACATGCATATGTTTTCAATGAAAGTGGTGATGAATATGTCATTTTCAAGGATCATGTTCTGCCTGTAAGAATTGTGGAAGCGTCTAGTGAAGTGACTGAACATACAAAACTTTATCAAGATCTTTTATTTAGTAATCTCGTTAAAAGAATAGATGAAAAACTTCAAGTTGGTAAGAAACTTGTCCAAGTATTAAGAGGTCAAAACTATGAAGAAATCGATGGTATTGTTGATGCTTTAAATCAACAAATCCAATTAAATTCTGGTAATAAAATTGAACAATTATATGAAAGAGCACATAATGAAAAAAATCCACAAAAGAAAGATCTTGAACTTATTGTAAAACCATCAAGTTCTTTATTGAAAAAAAGTGGACCTCTAAAATTATCAACTCCTGATACGCTTTATAAGATTAAATATATTCCACCAAAACCTCATCGTGTGAACTCGGTATTACCACAGATGAAAATTCACATCCCATTCCATTTCTCTTCAAGCATTTCAATTCCAAAATTACAGACTATCACTAGTTGTATAACCTGTTTAACTTTCCAATCTAATACACCAATCCCACTTGAATTTAATCATAAAATGATTATAAAGAATGAATATCCTAATGAATCTTATTATAAAAATCCTGATGGGTTTACTACTAATGTAACACAATTCTTTAGATCCAAATATGATGAATTCAATGCCCTTTCAAAACAAGTTAATATCAATAATCTTAAGGTTGAAAAAGATATTATTGATTCTTTAAAGACTCTTTCTCTTATGCAAGAAAAGAGTATTAATATTTCTGTTGAAAACAAAAGAATTTTTCAAGACGGCAAACTTGTTTTGAAGCCAACTTGGGAAAAGGTTGGTGATAACTTTGAAACATCTTTTGATCTTGAACTTGATATGACCAAGTTAAGTCAAGTAGGTTCACAAGATGGATCATATGATCATTTTACTTTGGTTCCAGAATTCCAAAGTTGTTATGTTGGTCGTATGTACTATCTTAAAATTTGGTTCCAATTCCTGCAACATAGTATGGTAGTTCATCTTCCATTATCGATTGCAAAATAATGTATATAATAATTAATAATTAATATCTAATATATGGTTTACGGGATAAAGAGGAGAGATAGTAGAGTGGAGAAGGAAGAGTGGAGAAATAGACTAGCTAAGAGAATTACAGTAGCTGGTGATGGACTACGGCCAGCCATCGACATGTGAGGGTCCAACATCACCAAAAGAAGAAAAGAGATGCAATGGTAAATGGACCAGATACATTTGTGGGACACAGGCACAATTCTCCTCCACCTGTCTCTGCCGTTCCCTCTCCTTCCCTCTACTTCCCTCTCCTTCCCTCTCCTTCATGTCCTTTGCCCTTCCTCCTCTCATCTGTCTCACTGTTCGCATTTTCTTTTAAAAACAACCATGTCTTTATCTAGTGTAGAACTTAACTATTTAGTATGGAGATACCTTCAAGAGTCAGGGTTTGAATTAGCAGCATATGCCTTCGATAAGCAAACATCAAGCTCGGACTATGAAACCCAATCAAATCCACCCCTCTCAAATATTGAACCAGGGTTTTTAATAAATTTAGTTCAAAAAGGTATACTTTATTCATTAACAGAAAATGATATAACAAAAGAAAAACAGCCTGAAATATTGACCTTCTTTGGGTCTCTTCTACAGGAAGAACTCACTAAAGATAAATATAAAGCCTTGCCTCTACAAAAAGAATTAACTCCACAAGATGATCTAATAGATGAAGACTTTGAGACTATAAGGATTGAAGAATGTTTAAAGTATGAAAAAAGTCTCCTATCTAAATGGAATCCTAAGACCAGTGACTTTGCATACTTTAATGAAGGACCAAAATTGTTCCTTAATAAATTCGATGGACAAAGTATTCAACAAATGAATGGACTTAAAACTCCAGGAACTGAAGAAACAACAGAAATGTCAATAATTTCATGGTCTCCTCTAGGTAATACTGTTTTATCCGCAAATGTTGTTGGAGATCTTTGTTGTTGGACAGATGAAGGATATCTTCGAAATATCATTAAAACCACTGGATTATATGAAGATTCTGGTATAATCTATTATATTGAATGGTCTCCAAATGGACAATTCTTTATAACGGGGGATTCTAAAGGATGTATAATACTATGGAATTTGTCTTTGAAGATGATCCAGACTATTGTACCAAGTCATAAATTAATTGATTGGAGTATTTGTTGGTTAGATGATGTGAAATTTGCATTATCAGCAAAAGATGAAACAATAAGGATCTTTAATATAATTGATAATGAACTTGTTAAAGAAGTTGGTCAATTACAAGGTCATAAAGGAACCTGTTCAAAGTTGACATTTAATCAAAAACAAAGTTATCTTGGATCCTTTTCAAATTCTGATGGATTAATTAAATTATGGCTGCTGACGACTACAGTGGATCCTGTGATATTGTCTGATAAGACGAAGATCAATCCACTTGTATTACTTAAATGGTTAGAATCAGATCTTATAAGTGTCTCTATAGATGGGAAAATAAGGATCTTTGATATAAATTCATCTACACCTAAATCAACCACAAATATATTTAATGAGTCAGGATATAACCTCAAAGATCTAGAGATAAAGGGAGGAATAATATATTGTGCAGAGATATCACCAAATAATCGATGGTTAGCTATAGGAGATAATTCATGTAGTATTACCATTTGGGATTTATCAACTAATACACCAAAATGTAAAGGAATATATCAAGATAAGAATATCATCAACATATATTCCATTGATTGGGACCATTCCAATAAATTTTTAAGTGTATCATTTAAAGGAGAATCAAGTATTATAATTAAATGGGATCAATGATCAATAGATAGATAGATACTGTAAATATTGTATTATATATATAAACTATATTGAATTGAAATTAAGCACTTGCAGTGGCACTTGCGGTGGCACTACTTGCAGCACTTGCAACTTGAGCAGCTCTTTTTAAAGCAGGATTTGTAGCAGGAAATAAAACATCTAAATAACAAGTACCTAAAGAAACTATAGCTAATAAGAGTCTTAATAAAGGAGGTTGGGAACCAGAATCATCACCAGTTTCTGGTTTGTTAACTGGTTCATTTAAATATGATTGAACTGATAAGAAAACTGATGCCCATGATAACATTTTATTTCTCATAAACATAGCTGCCATTGGTAATGATTGTGAAACCATTGATGATGCATCACCACGAGGTTTGGCAGGGAAATGACGATATCTAGACGGTTAATATTGAGTCGAGTTATGTTTTGAATTTACTTACGGTACTACTAAATCTTCTCTTACTTTAGACATGATAATTTCGTCCAATGTTGAAAATTTCGCACAAGGCCTTGATCTCAAAGTCTCCTATCTCAAGTCTCGGGTTGTTTTCCCCACACAATATCCTTCTGGTTATAATACTGGTTCACCAACAACACAATATACTCGCATGTATACTTGGAAGTGGCCAATTCGGGGTTTGGGTCATCTCTCATCTTGTCTAATAATTTAATAGCCTTATTCGCAAGCCCTCGTATAATAGAACAGTCATTAGACTCTAATACATTATCCACTCTCAAAAGAATCGTATAAATCCACTGAGAAAATAAGTCTGAAGTCTTCAGGCTTAACCATGAAGTAAAATGGACGAGTAATTTCATACACGTGACATGATTTATCTGGTGGAATATACTTTCAAATTGAGGTGGTTGATTATTCATTACATAATTTCTCCATTGAGGGCCACTTTCTGGAAATGTAATTAGTTCTTTTGGAGATTCTAGATTTTGGATTTGATTCTTTAAGTTTTTAAAGTCTCTAAGAAACACAATCTGCCATGGTTCTAACTCTTGTGATTGAGTTACTGGTGTGTTTGCAATAAATATTTCACCATCCAGATCAGAGTCTGAATTGATTTCTTCTGCTTCTTCTCGTACACTTTTGAGGTATTCATATACTGACAGTTCTCCGACTTGAACTCCTTCAATTGAATCTTGGAACTCTAGAGGAAATGCTGGGGTCGGTGTTGGTTCTTTATGATGTCTTGACCTCTTCATAGTCTGCGCGATATTATGAAGAGAAGATTACAAGATGAAGATAATCAATCCCACGGTGATAGTATAACTTGTTTATATGACGGATGTGTAGAATGGTTCTCTGATTATGACCATTATGAACTTCATATCCAGTCTTATCATACAAATATTTGTGATACTTGTAAAGTGAATTTCCCGTCTGATTCAATACTCTCATTACACATTGAAGAGAACCATGATCCATTCTTCAACATTAAAAGGGAAAGAGGACAAAAGGTATATAGATGTTTCGATAGATGTGAAGAATTATTTATTGATGACTATAAAAGGCGACACCATATGATACAGAAACATAACTATCCAATAGATTACGATTTTGATATAATTAATAAGGGAATTTAACTCTCTTCCAACTTTCTCTTCTTTACAGTAGGTTTCTTCTTTAACCTATTAACCAAGTTTTCATCAAATGTAGAACTACATGTTGGACACTTTAACAGTTGAGGAATTTCAGACATTATACATAAACAAACAGAACATACATAACCGATTTCAACTGATTTCCCAGTTACAAAACAACTTGCTCTGTAATTAACATTAGAATTTGTAGGTAAGATCATCAAAGATCGTATTGATGGTTCAATAAAATATGCAGTAGATAATACTTGTATAAAACCATTTGGTTTGTCTATATGTAAATAAATACCATTTGTGGCATCAGCAGCTTGTTGTAAATAAGACGAATCATTCTTACCTAACTTTGCTATATCTATTGCAACTTTCATCTTTTGAGCACCAAAAATTGCTTTCATAAGTGAAATATAATCAATATCTTCATTATCATTTGGTGTAACTACAAGAATTTTAGATTTAAGTCTTGTATTACCAAAAGTTGTATTTGTGGTTCCAGAACCATTTGTAGTTGATTCTTTATTTGAAATGTTAGCAGCTGATGAAATAGCTGATGCTTTTGTAGTATCGATTGATTGATCTAATCTCATCATACGATTTGTATAGGTTAATGCAAGACTTAAAGCACTTGCAAGTTTAGAAGTGCCATCAATATTACTCCCATTTATCATCTCTTTAACTGTTTCGTTTAATTCTTGTAAAACTGCTTCATCTACTATACGAAATTGTCTATACATTCCTTTATTAACAAATGATGTAGACGATGTATCATCAAAAGTCTTTTGTGGATTTGGATAAAGAAACTTCAGTCCTGAAGGACTTGTTAGTATGAAAGCAACTTGATTCGAGTTGTTAAGAGCTAGATGTCCATTGAGAAATACTAGTAAAGATTTGACTACATCCATAATTGAGGTTTCTTCTTTGTAGTTGTACCATCCAGAGGGTGTGAGTTCGAGTATGAGGGTTAATAAGGAAGGGTCATCATTGGGTACTTCTGAGTTCTGTACTTCGATGAAGTTGTTATCTGTGATTTCATCCATGGAAGGTCTGAGGAGAGCTGAGGAGCTGAGGATGAGAAAAGAAGGACGAGAAGGACGAGAAGGACGGAGAAGGACGAGAAGGACGGAGAAGGACGAGAGAAGGGACAAGTCACAGGATACAAGTCACGGGAGACGCCATACAAAACAGAAGAGAGGAACTACCCCAAGCCCCTACAAATCATATCATCCATTCATTTATTCTTTAATTTTCCTCTCCAATATCTTCATACCAATCTTCTGGTCTTTCATCTATGAATTTCTTCATCAAATCTTTACATTCTTGGTTATCAAGATTAACTACTTCAACACCTTGAGATCTTAAAAGTTCTTCTGCTCCTACAAAAGTATCATTTTCTCCTAAAACAACTCTTTTAACTCCATACATTAAGCATGCTCCACTACACATATGACATGGTGATAAAGTGGTATACATAGTACAGTTTTTATATACAGAAGGATTCAATCTACCTGCACTTTCAAGAGCTGACATTTCACCATGTAAAATTGCAGAGTTTTTTTGAAATCTCATATTATGACCTCTTCCTATGATGGTACCATCTTCTGAAATAAGGGCTCCTCCAATAGGGACTCCACCTTCAGAGTATCCTTGAAGTTAGTATATGGTTTTTTCTGGATATGATCTACTTACCTTTCTTTGCTTCTTCTATAGCTATAGCTAAACCTTTTTTATCATCAAATACCATTGTGTGTTAGATGAGTGCGAGTACTATAGAACTAATCTATACTTGGTATATTATATATATTATGTCTAGTCGTATAAAACTCTCCTGTTGATACCGGAAAAGAATTCCTATAGAACTCTAATATACCTCTTTGCCCTTAATAGTCTCGGGAGTGCACTACTCACTTTGATATAAACAATACACCACCCTTATCCACAGTAATGATCATCTCATATGGAAGAATAACTATAGCAATGGCATTGATAGTAAACTTCTCTTCATCTATTACAATCTCTTCGCTTGGGTCTTCTACCGTTACCCCAACCTCTCTAGGTAATATTGACCTCTTGAATGAGAATTTATTAGTTGATTTAGATACACTTAAATCATTCAAATTCCAAAATATAATTCTCCTACCAATCGAATTAACAAGATATAATCCAGTCACATGTTTAAAAAGAATCATTTTACTATTATTTTCATATAATGAGAAGATATCTAATTCATTATTAAGTCCATTAAGTATATCATCAATAGTTTGAGATCCTGGTTTAATTTCTTCCATAATATATTGTTTATCAACATCTCTATCTTTTGAATAAGGTACTAAAACTTCAACACATTCAAAAGTAGGGATCTTCCATATAGTTATATCAGCATTTGATGATCCTAGTATTGCAAGATATGAAGTATTTCTTTCACCTTTAAATTCCATTGGTAAAGAAATTAATTGTTTTATTGATGTTTCATATCTTCCTTTAGTGGAGAGTTTAAATACTTTTACAAGTACACAAAATCTTATATCCCATAAACAAATAATTCCTTTATTTGTCCCAACTATTAACCAACTTTTTTTGATATCAGCTGCTATGGTAGTTGGAATTCCATGAACTAATGGATTCTCTAAACAGAATTCACATTCAAGTGTAATTATATCATATGATAAGATTCTAGATTTTGATGTACATACAAATAATGTAGTTTTTTGATCATAATGAAATTGAATCATAGTAGCATATTCATCAGGTAATAATTGAAATCTTCTTAAAAGAATTAATTTAGAATATTTTACAATCTTTTTATTCTTACCCCTTGAAATATCAACTCTAAATAATCTAATCTTACCATCTTTTGTACTTACAGCGAAGACATCTCTATTATTCATGAAACAAACATCTTTTATCCCACTACCAAATTGAGCTCTAAGACTTGGATTCTTCATCATGATATTTTTTTCAATCTTTTGAATATCCCAAAGTTTTAATAGCCCACTCTCTGATCCGGTAATAAAATATTCAGATAGTGGATTTACACTTATACAATTCAAACTATCAGGGATACTTGGATCAGAATTAGAATTTATAGAATCAATAGATATTCCTTCTGGTACCCAATCTATATTCTTAGAGATTGAAGGTTTAACAGGACCACCAAATTCACTAAAAGAATTTAAAGTTAGATCAAAATTAACATGTTGTAAATAATCTAAGATGAATGGGTTATTCCCATTATAACTATGTTTGGCATTTGAAATAATTACTTTCTCATCATTAGCGCTAATTACTTTATGAGTTACACTGTGGTCAAAGGACTCTTTGGGACTAACAATTAAGTTATTATGATCCCGATTAAGTTCTAATTCTCCAAAAACATTTTCTTCAATAGTTTGAGTAGATGCTGATACTTTAGAGAAATTTGGTAAAACTAATGAAAATGAATCGCTTCTCTCATCGTTATTCTTCATCTTGGAAACTCCTTTAGAAGTTGAAGCTACCATTTCAGATTTATATGTGATATCAAAAAATATATTTCTTGGTGTAATCTCAGTATCTTGAATTTCCAGGAATGTAATCAGATTACTTCCATGAAGTGATAAGCTCTTACTCACCTGTAAAACATAAGATCTAAGAGTAAACACTTTCCAAAACTCTTTATCATCTAAACCGAGTGATTTCAACTTAATTAACCATTGTTTATCATCATGACTCAATGGAGTTGATTGGTTTTTAGGAATGAAAGAATTTGAAGTTTTAGATGGGAGGAAAACTGATTTCCCAACTTCTTTTGAAAATGGGGTATATTTCGAAGGACTCAATAAGATATTATCGTTTTTCCAAAATAATGATTTTGGTGAATTGGAGCTTGCCCATTCCATCAACAGATTATAAACTATTTTTGGTAATGGTCTAGTTAAAGAAGGATATAAATTCGACCAATCTATTGTTGTGATATCATATGATAAATAAGATTTTATTTGTGGATATAAGAAACAAAATTTATCAGCATTCAGAAGATTATCACTGATTGCAAGAATCAATTCAATAACAGATTGTCTGATCCATTCATTTGGGTGTAATAAGAGATGTACCGTATTGGAAAAGAGTTCCTTATAAATGTTTAAAGCATTAAACTCTGAAATTGGATTTATCAATTTTTTTGATACGAATTTTACGAAAATTTCTAACACATCAAGAACTACAAGTTGTTCAGAATCCGTTAATGTTTGAATTAAAAGTGGGAGTAAGTATTGTTCAAATGATAAGACTCCTACAAAAGGACCTAAGAATAGTATCAGATTTAAGAATAATAATTTTAATTCAGTATCTGGATCATTAAGGTAAGTAATTAAATGAGGTAGAATGATATCGTTAGTTTTATCCACACCAAAGAATCTACAAAGTGGTTCTATATTATTAACTAGAGCACCTCTTATCTTAGGATTGGGTTCTGTCAATAAGGATGAAGAGATGTTTTCAAATACTGAATAAAGAGTTTCTTCGGGTATAGATAGTTGTACTTCTTCACTATCATTATTTTTTACATAAGCTTTTGACATCATCCAAAATTTACTAGCAATTTGTCCAAATAAAGGTATAGAAGAAGCCAATTTGATTTTAACCAATTCGTTTTCTTTTAAGTCAGAAGAAATATTCATAATCTTTGTTAGTTTAGGAATCACATAATCAGTTATAACAGATATGTTCAAGGGGGTTAGATTACAACAAGAATCTAGTAAGATTAGAATCATATCTATAGCTATAATTACAGGTTTTGTAGAATATATGGTGGATTTAGTGGGTTGTTCTTCTATAATATTAAGTGGTTGTTCGAATCTATGATTAGTCATATTATCAATATATTCATCAATAATTTTACATAAATAAGGTAAAGATCTATCAAGTTTACAAGCATCATTTACTCGTTCACTCAAGGCTATTATCAACTCACAAGCTTTGATCTTTGATGAGGGGATTCTACAGGTATTTATTAGAGAGAAAATTAGTTCTAGAATTAAAAGAGATGATTGTTCCAGATCATTCATATGAATGAAATTATTAGAATCCTTGATAGTATAATTAATTGGTACACCTGGTAAATTTAATCCAGAACCAGATTCCAAAGGATCGATAGTATAATCAAATTTCAAGTTACTTATGATCTTATCAAAGTTATCGTATATGTAGTCAATTCTTAAATCACTTGATGTAACATACTTGTCATTGGAGTCTGGTATAAACAAATCATTATCTTCATTTATAGTCTTGATAAAATCGTATGTAAATGAATAAAATGACAGTGGGAATATAAGATCTTTATACTCATCTAATAAATCTGAAGCTTTAGAACGTTCTTTTGGATTGAAACAAATCAATTTCTGAACGATTTCTCTAATACCTTCATCGTTTATTGGTGATAAATCAGGTATATATTCACCTCTAATATATTTAAATAATCCTGATAATGTGAAGACTGGCTCTCCGTCAAGATATAATTGGCCAATTATACATCCCAAACTAAACAAATCCATACTTTCAGAGATTTGATTAGTACCAATAAATTTATCATTATCATCAAAATTTTGTGGTTTCATTTGCGTGTTTGGACTACTAAATCTTTCTGGTGCTAAAGTACAGACTCTTCTATCTGATGTATCAAAATAGAAAGAAAATTGATTTGGATTATCTTCTGGTAGATAAACAGGTTTTGTATAGCTTGAAAAATCACTCAACATGATCCAATTACTGCCTGAAACTAATAAATTTTCTAACTTCAAATCTCCATGACGGATATCAAGTTGCCTATGAAGTATGTCAATCATCTTAAGAAGTTGAAACACTATGAATTTCTTTTCAATTGGTTCTAAAAATGGTCGAATTGATAATCTATCATAGAGATTATTTCTTACCAACTGTCGTATTAAATAACCTGCTCTATCAGTTTCTAAGAACTTTGTGGTTGGAAGGAAACAATTGTACTGTGAAAGCAATGACGCTTCTTTGGCCAATAGTTCTGTGTATTGTTGTAGATTTATATTAAAAGAATTCACACCATTTGAAGGTTTGATTAATACTTTGATTATAATAGTATTACCAGAATTTAAATCTATGGCCTTAATTGATTTTAGAAATCTCGAGTTATTGACCACCTCTATGTATTGGACATTATCTAGAATATCAACATATGACGATATAGCAACCGTTGGAGCTGAAGGTGCTAATAATGATAGTCTAGGTCCCATTAAGCTGAGTCTGAGTCGCACAGATAAGAAATGAGAAATGAGAAATAAAGAGTGAGACAAAGAGAAACTACTAGGGTAATCCCTATTATACAATGTATTGTAGATATACAATTTATTAAATATGAAATCTAGTTAACTAAAGCAGAAGCAGTAGCAGATTCGTATTTCCAGTTTGGTGGTAAAACAGCAACGGTTCTGTAGTATCTAGCTAATCTGTGGATTCTTGATTCGATTAAAATTAATCTGAATTTAGAATCTTTATCTTTTCTGTTTCTTTCTAAATGTTTTCTGATAGAGACAGCTTTTCTAATTAAGTAGTATAAATCTTCTGGGATTTCTGGAGCTAAACCGTTAGATTTTAAGATTCTTAAAATCTTGTTACCGGTAACGATTTTAGAAGCAGTAACACCATGAGCATCTCTTAATAAGACACCGATTTGAGAAGGAGTTAAACCTTTTCTGGCGTACTTGACGATTTGTTCAACGACATCGTCAGAAGATAATTTGAACCATGATGGAATAGCTCTTGAGTATGGAGTAGCGGAAGCTGAAATACCCTTACCCTATATTTGTTAGTATAATGAATAACAATTAAGCTATCATTCTTACAAATGGGACAACACGAAGTGTTTATCAGAATCTGAACCACATTGGCTACTTTGTTACCTAGGAGAATGTATCACCAATCTCAACTAGTTCCAAAGTCAAAAGTCTGAGGATGAAAAATTTTCAGTGAAAATTTTTCACTCATCGAAGACTTCTTCAGATATTCACTGACTCCCGTCAACTTGAATAAAAAGTGGTATTGTACAGTGTTAAATAAGGAAGAATATCAAGTATCAACTAACAAAAGCAGAACAAATAATTTTTAAAATTATTAAACCATTGTTAAGACCTTGAAATTTCTTTCCTTCACCAATACAATCCTATAATCAACACTTATTAAACAAATAGTCTTTGTAAAGAACAAACAGCTGCAGTTAAGTGATAAAACATACAGTTGAATGCATACGACCCATTTTGAATAATGTTTTTTATTTGTATGTAGATGTAGAAGAAAAATTTTCAGTGAAAAATTTCTTCTCAAGTATTAGAAAAATGGCCATACACGACCGAAGAGAAACTGAGAATCTGAGGGATGATATTTACTGTTATAGTGAGAGTTGCGAGTTAATTTGAGACTGGTACAGGAGGCTGCAAAAAGGTGGAAATGGGGCTGGTTTCAGTAGATTAGATAGAGGTTGGAGAGAAATTCGATGGGTCGTTGAATTATCTGGGTATATTCCAGGGTGTGTTGTGTGAGTATACTATTACATAATATATAGTAGATTTAGGGTAATATAAATTCTTGCAAAATACGTGAAATTCACAGATTTTAGAATTCATTATTCCAGAGTAAGTTCATTGTTTATACCCATTCTTTACTGAATACTCTACAAACACTCTACCTATACACCAAACTCCTCTAAACATCTCTACATATCCACACTTCGTGTTTGTTATATCTTATTCTTACTGTCTATTTACCTATCTACTGTATTTGATCACCAATACTTTCAAACTCTTCTTCCTCCTCAATTTGAATCAATTTAGATACACCAGCCTTACCCCTAAACAACTCTAAAGCACCAGCGTATAACATCTTTCCTTGTTGACCACAAGTTGCAGGTTTCCAATATACCAATACTAAAGGAGAAATTGATCTACCATCACTTGTCTTACATGGATAAGAAAGGATTATAAATCTTGGGGAGTTTGGGGGCAATTCATCAACCAAGTCTTCTATGGAAGTGTATATTTCATCATCTTCAGGTTTCACTTCATATGTTGACTTATCAATTGTATCTATTGTTAGTATATTATAAGATCTTATTGAGGGTATCTACTCACATATTATTGCTTGTACACTTGGTTTTCTTGCACTTGAAAATCTGAATTTTTGTAATCCAGATAAGGTTTCCGAGCTGAAACTATAAAGGTTGGTTGACTTTTATTAGTATTGAATTAATATCATCTATTTTTAACATACCATATTATAGATGAAATTATTTTATCTTCGATTAAGCCCAATGCGGAAATCAATCAAAAGACGCGTGCACATACCAATTTAACAACAAAGTATGAGAGAAGATTATAAAACCAAAACAATGTGCATATACATCACATTTTTAACTAACCATACCACAAGAGATAATTAATAGAAAAGTATGGGAAAGAATCAACTTAACATTCCAGTCATTGAATTCTTAAGAAGTATGTAACTAAACCACATTGTAATCATCACTAACATCTAGATCGAATCTATCTTGGAGCTTTTGACTATACCCCAAAAGATACTGATCAACTCGTATATTTAACCGTAGAAGAATTAATACCTTACAACTCATTCCATTTGGATTTTGGTCCTTTAAATATTGGAACCCTTTATAGATTTGCAGTTATATTACATAATGTATTAAATGAAGAACAAAATCAAGGTAAAGCAATTGTGTTTTATAGTTCAACAGGACCAAAGGAAAGAGCCAATGCAGCATGCTTATTATGTTGTTATATGATTTTAATCCAATCTTGGTCACCACATCAAGTACTTCAACCAATTTCACAAATTGATCCACCATTTCAATCCTTCAGAGATGCAGGTTATTCATCAGCAGATTTTGAAATTACAATCCAAGATATTGTTTATGCAATGTGGAGAGCAAAAGAAAGAGGTATGATAGATTTAGGGTCTTTTAATTTAGAAGAATATGAACAATATGAAAGAGTTGATCAAGGTGATTTTAATGTAATTTCAAAAGATTTTATTGCTTTTGCATCTCCACAACAAAACCATAGAAAATCTTCTTCATTAAATGAACCATTCAAGAAAGTCTTGGGTTATTTCTTAAAAAATGATGTTCAACTTGTTGTAAGATTAAACTCACATTTATATGATTCAAATGAATTTGTTAAAAGAGGTATTCAACATATTGATATGATTTTTGATGATGGTACATGTCCAACATTAGATTTTGTTAAGAAATTTATTGGTGCTGCAGAATGTATAATTAATAGAGGTGGGAAAATTGCAGTACATTGTAAAGCAGGTTTAGGTAGAACTGGTTGTTTAATTGGTGCACATTTAATTTATACTCATGGATTTACTGCAAATGAATGTATTGCTTATATGAGAATGATTCGTCCTGGAATGGTTGTTGGTCCTCAACAACATTGGTTATATTTACATCAAAATGATTTTAGAGATTGGAGACATACAATGTGTTTAGATAATAGACCTGATAACTTTATTGGTGGTTTATTTAGTTTAACTCCTTATGATGAATTTAAAGCAAGATTAAAACAAGAAGCAAAACAAAGAAAATTACAAAATCAACAAGCTTTAAATTCTTCTGTAAGTCATATTGATTCATCATTCCAAACTCCAATTAGAAGAAGAAAAATTAGTGGAGCTTTGGCTGCAAAAATTCAAACTGCAGTTCCACAAGAATCCCCTGGTCAACCAAGAAAATTTAATGAAGAAAATTCTGGTGTGGTTGAAATTTTTAATAATTCTGATGATGAAGAATTTGTAAATCAAACTGAAGATAGTCCAATGAAATCTGCAACTGATATAGAAGTAAGTGAAGAAGTAAGGAGTAGTCCGAATCGTGATGCTTTAAGATCAATATCGGCAAATCAACATCAACATCAACATCAAACTTTACAAAGATCTAAAGGTAGAACTGTAAGTGGATTTTCTTCATCTCCACAAAATCAAGGTTCTTCTCCATTGATTAAATCCAAATCAAGATCTCCTTCAAGAAATACTTCAGGTGTAAACTCAAGATATTCAAGTCCAGTACGAGTAATATCAAATGGTGGGGTTAGAAAATCTAGTGGAAGAAAGTATTAAGAGGTTAACAGGGAAGGGAGGCATAATGCCGTCGTCATTATATTCTATATTGTATTACTTAAAAATAAACGTTAAGCATCTATTCTTCATATGCTGCCTCTACTATTCCAAACTCTTCATCATCTATACTAAAGGCAATTATGTCATAATCGTTGAAATCCAAGTCTCCAAGAACCGTGTTATCAGCCTCAATCCAATCATTGTTATATGGTTGGGTTCTGTCCCTTGGAATTGCAAGTTTGATTTGTTCATTGGTAACGGTTGCTTGGGGTTGTCCATCTTCCATAACCGCGTCTTGTATCTGGTCATCGTCATCATCAATGAATTCTGATTTGGGTATTTCGATATCTTCTTCACCAGGAATAGATTCTTCGGACGATACAATACCACCTGATTGATTTATAATATTCACGAGATTATCTTTAAAATTCTTGATTGATTTCCCAGTTTTTGTATTAAGGTCAAGCGGAAGCATATAAGTAGTTTTTGCTCTTTTGAATTTAAGGATCGTGACTTTAGGTGTTGTGTTTTTAGGTGGCTAGTCGTTAGTAAGGGGTACTTCAAGGCATTTTAGTACATACCATTGGGGTATAGTAAAGAAAGTCGCGATGAAAAATGGTTAATATGGAGAGGATTGTAAAACATCCCAGCCATGGTCCTGCTATACGAAGTTTGTATAGGAACCTACTTCGAAACGCAACAAGAATAACAAACCATACCCTACCGTCAATCGATACGTCATCCACGCCAGAGTTGAAATCAGAATTAAAGGTTGCAAATACTAATCCAAGTCAATATCTAAGACTTCTAAGAGATGAGGTGAGAGGAAATATCAAACAGAAATTTAAATACCCCAAACATAAAACTGTAGAGGATTTTGAAACTCTGTATCAACATGCAGTCGAGTTTATATCTGTCCTCGAAAAAGACACCACCAAAGAATTACTTCAAATGATTCTTGATTTTAGGAAAGACGAATCTAATAAATCAAAAAGGATATCTGAGGTTTATAAAAACAATGATATAATAGACTTTGATGGGATAATTCCTGAAACTATAGAGAAGAAGTTTGCTTTCCCTATAAACCATTATTCCACTTTAAATAATACCCAACGAGAAGAGAGGTTACGTAAAGAGTTAGTTTCCAGTAATGAGAATAAATGGAAAGTGATAAGGAGGTACCTTAAGCAACAGCAACGGTATAATAAATTGGCAGTACCTCATTTATTACCATATACAAATGTTGAATCCTCTCCAGATATTGATCTTTCATCAAAGATTTATAAATCAACCTCTGTAAAATCTATTAACCAAGCATACAATATAGATTATATAGAAGCGATTTTAGTCCCCGAAATCGAATACAATATCAATTACTTTCATATTCTTAAACCATTGGAAGAAATCGTGAACGAAAAAGGACCTTATCAAGTCAAGATAAGAATCAATACAGCGGGTGCAGTAGGTATGCCATATTTACAATTACCATTTCATCGAATGGCAGTAATGAGGGAATTAGCAGTTGATGCTAAAAAGCTGAACCAAGCCAGAGAATTATTGAATATATGGTTAGCTGATTCTGATCTTCCAAAGATGAAAGAGAAAGTTCAAAAAGATGGGAAATATGATATTTCATGGGATAAGAAATATGGACAAAAGGGGTCTTCAATGTATACAAAAGAATATTATATGAAATTACATATGGAAGAGGCTATGTGGGAATATTTAATGGATAAGCAAGTAGGGAAAGATAAGAAACAATCAACTTATATTGAACCATGGATGGAACTGATTGATACAGTTACTGAAGCTCTTGAAAAGGAAATAAATCAATTTTCTATAAAGTATAATAAATCATATTATAGGAAACTTGAAGAAGAACGGAAGAAATATCAAGATCAAATGGATGAAAAGTACACCCAAAATATAACAAAATATGATTACCTTCTTAAATTATTTGAAGAAGAAAAGATCTCACCACATTCAGACCTTCTTAGTAGACCAGTAATGAAACCTAACCAAGATTCACAATTGAAATTCAACGATAGTTCAATAAAGCAAGATAGAATAGGTATGGGACTTTATGGTAGAAGAGGACTAGGAATGAGATTAAGTGATTACATGAGAGAAAGTAAAATTAGAAGTTATAGAATAGGAGCTAAGTTTGAAAAAAGATTCAAGTTTTAAAGTGTAAATAGTGTATATTATAATCATTAATGTCATTAGAAATAAATCCGAGGCTATATACTATAATTACTTAATTTCTCTTTTGTAACATAATTATCTATCTTAGCATAATTCCTCATATCTTGTTCATCATCACTTTGTTCATCAGCTTCTGGATCTCTTTCAACAATTTCAAAATCTTCAATTAATTTTATCAATTCTGAAGTATCTTGTCTTATATCATCATCTTCAACAGATAATCCATTCATTAATCTTATAACTTCCAGAAGAGATTTTCCTTGATTCTTTAATTCTCTGTGTTTGGCAATAACTTCTTCTAGACATGTTATACTATTTTCATACCACAGACTTGAATAATTTTGTGGGAATGGAGGTACTAACATAATATCTTTTCTAGCAAATATAGCTTCAGAAGATAATTGATTTCTATAGAATAACGATGCTTGATAATGATCTTTACAACAGTATTGTGATAGATAAGTATTTGGTAAGATAATTGAAGGTTTCCTATTATAAATTTGAAATTTAGTTTGTCCATCTAAACAAGAAGTTGTACCATTGGAATTATTTGATAATCTTCTAACTTGATGTTTTGGAGATTTATTACACACGATATATCCACATTCATGTTCAATGTTTCTTTCTTCAATGATTTCATCATAACCTTCTTGAGTTAAAAATCTACTCAAAAATTTCAATAACACTATATCGACATTATGATCAATGAGTAATTCAGTAATAATTAATTGGATACGAGATGATTCACTTGGGGTAAGTAATTCTTTTGAGGAGATCCCGTTTAATCGTGTTATAAAGTCATTTAATGTAAGAAGGTTCATATTAATTCATTTAATTGACAAATTGAAAATGATTGTTAAGTTTGTTAGGGTGGAAAAGTGTATATACCGATTTCATGATGATGAATGATATTGCGTGTGCGCAACGAAAATTAAGGGACAATCTATGTGGTCTTATTCAACAGGTACAAATCATAATAGATCTGATACTTTAAGGCCAACTGAATCAAGATCGAGGTCTAGGTCGGCTTCAAGGACTGCGATCCGTCAAAGATCAAGGTCTTCCACAACTGGATCGTTTATAAATTATTTATCTAATGATCCTCGTTCAAGACCTGCTTCAAGATCAGGTAATAGATTTAATTCTTTATACAAGTTGTTTATGTTAGAATTGAACATACCCAATGATAAAACTCCATTAGATGAGCCTGAATTGAACATAACCGATTCGGCTGCGTTCAAACTGGTTATTAATATGTTAACCGTTCCTATAGTACTTGAAAAATTTATGATGTTAGGTTTATTAATATGTACTAATTCATTTTTAACATTATTCACCTTAGTACCTATTAGGATCTTGGTGATCATATGGGTATCTATCAAATCCATAGTACTTGAAAAATCATATAATTGGAACCTGATTGTACTGAAATTTACTCCTGTTAAACGAGATATACTAACAATTTTACTTATTGCATCTGCTCTTATTATACTATCACTCCCTCCTATAGATATATCCAAAATCTATCATGATGTTAGAGGTCAAGCTCAAATTAAGTTATATGTTATGTTTGGTGTATTAGAAGTTGCTGATAAGTTATGTTCATCTCTTGGTCAAAATGTTTTGGGGATCTTATATGATCTAGTAGGAAGTCACGGAAGATCTAATTCATTTTACATAGCGGTATTTTCTATCATATCTGTAGCTTATTTATCACTACACTCATACATTCTTTTATATCAAACTGTATCATTAAATGTTGCAGCCAATTCATATTCGAATGCTTTATTAACATTGTTATTCTCTAATCAGTTTTCAGAATTAAGAGGTTCGGTATTTAAGAAATTCGAACGTGAAGGTTTATTCCAATTAACTATGGCTGATTTAACTGAAAGATTTCAACTCTCTTTAATGTTGGGAATGATTACTCTTAGAAATATCCTTCAACTTAGTAGTATTGGTCAAGGTCTTATACCTCATAGTTGGAAAGCTTGGAATACTTGGTTTGGTGCATTATTCGGTCCCAGTATGGTTGTACTTGGTAGTGAAATTATTGTTGATTGGTTAAAACATTGTTATATATCAAAATTCAATCATATTAAACCAAGAATTTATTCTAATTTTACTTATGTATTAGCACTTGATTATCAAGAAGTATTCAAATCATCATCATCTGATTCTCATTATGAATTAACTGATTATTTGGTTCTTACTAAAAGAATTGGTTTACCTTTACTAGCAACAACTGTTTGCTATTTAAGAATGTCTTTTGGTGACTTCATCACAATTTTCACCGTACAGACTTCTTCAACTATTTATTCATTTCTTTCAAGTGTTTTATTATTATGTGTATCATTTTTAACTCTTTTATTATTAAGATTGATGTTAGGTATTGTACTTTTAAAGGTTACTAATCATATAAAATTACATCATGAACTGAATCTTGATCTTGAAAGGAAACCAGTCATTCCATTGGACTCCGAGGTAATAATTTCAAGTTCTGAAGAAACTCCAACAAAAGAACCGTTAAAAGAAAGAGATTTTAATGTTCCATTATCTCCCAGATCACCAATCCCACATTCTAATTCATCTTCTCCTTCTCCTCAATCTCCCGTAGATTTAAACTTTCTTCCTGGGTCACCTAATACAGAAATGTCAACTATAAATCCTTCAACTCGTCAATTCTTATACGATGAAAATGAAAATATACCTCCAACACCAGAAGAGAAAAGAAATAAAGATTTTAAAGGTAAATTTGAATCAAATTATGATGAAGGTTTGGGTAGAGTACTGAGATACGAAATGTCATCAAAAAGAATATGGTGACTTAATTACAATTTATTATAGTTCTATTTACAATTAATATATACAGCATTATGGTTTTTATATTTTTGATTTTATGATTTTTGTTATATCTTTTATAGCTTGTGGTCTAATTCTCTTAAGTCTTGAACAGAATGCAAGACATCCAGTTAATAAAGCTAATGCACCAGCTTGATGGGTTGCAGCTAAAGGAATTGGAACAAGATAGATAAGAGTTGTAATACCTAAAGTAGCTTGTAAAGTAACAAGTCCCATCATTGTACTCAATGCTTTCATAGCAGGTCTTGGGATAATTGATTTATGCTTTATGGCATACATATGAGCACCAAGAACACTAAAAAATGTTGATGTTGCCATAATTCTATGAACCAATTGAACAGTTGTTGGATTTTCAAAAAGATTTCTCCAAATCAAATCTGATTGATCGGATTTTCTTGCAAATGTTGATGACATAAGTTCGTTATAACTTGGTACATAATCATCTCCCATATGTGGGAAAGTATTATAAATTAAACCAGCATCTAAACCAGCAACCATACCACCAGACATAGCAGTCATAAAAGTAAGTCCTAATAATCCCCAACCTAAGAGTCTGAATTTATTTAAAGCTGGTGAATTAAGTTTAGAAATCATTGTTGAAACATATTGTGGATCAACTTTAGCCTTTTTAGCAAGATTGTTTTCGTTAATGATCTCAAATCCTGACCAAAGAACTCCTAAATACATTAAGAAAGCAGCACATAAATGAGTAGTTAATCTATATTGAGAAACAGTTGGCTTTGATCTTCTTTCAGCCAATTGTTCTTCATCTAAACCAGATTTAACCATCCACCATCCAATAGCTCCTTGTAATCCTAAAAGTCCCGTAAGTCCTACAACACGAAGTTTCATATGAGGTGAGATTCTTTTAGATGCCCAAAAATATATAGCTGGTAACACAAAAAACATCCCAATACCTCTACCTACAAGTCTATGACTCCATTCCATAAAGAAGATGAATTTAAACTCTTCCAAGGTGATATGAGAATTAAGTAATTTGAATTCAGGAGAATTTTGATACTTTGAAAATTCAGCTTCCCATTCTTGTTCATTCAATGGAGGAATAGATCCAGTCACTGGTTTCCACTCAGTGATTGATAATCCTGATTCTGTAAGTCTAGTCAACCCACCAAGAACAACAATACCAAACACAAGTGTTGATGTACCAAAAAGCCAATATCCAACACTCTTATTTGAAATGTTGGGGAATTTTTTTGGAATTTTTATAGCTTGTGAAGGTACTGATGAGGTTGCAGATTTAAGGGTAGCAGTGGTATAAGTTCTGAAATTAAAAGCTGAATTAGAAGAGAAGAATGTTCTTTGCAGTCTTAACATTTGAGTTACTTTCAACCCATGGAATATGGAATTCCCAGTGAAGAATAACCTAGACTTAAACATGATGAATTATGAGGTGATTTTTTTGGTAAGCTTATTTCTCAGGATTTTAACTTGTTCGCATTTGCGGGTTGGTTGCAAAATATAGTTTATGGATAAAAGAAATAATACTAGAGTTGTAAGAAACAGCCTTGGTGCAGGGTATACCCAGGTAGATTTAATATCTAATACAATGTATATTTATTTGGTTTTAATTTTTTTTTATGTTGTGTTTGGGGTAGTTATTTATGGTGTTAGAGAATATCTTTTATCATTGAGAGCTGAAAAGTTGTTATCTCCAACAATAAATGTATCATCCGGAGGTTGGGAAGACGAACATATTGACAATGAGACAGAAGAAAAGGATCTTGAAGCCTTAGGGTCTCTTAATAAAGCCCCAAGTATTGTTGAAAGTCCATCGATTATGCCAACTGTCTCATTAAACAAATCTTCACCTCAATCTTCAGAACCTCCAAGTGCAGATATTTCTGATGGGTACACAGGGGAGTTCAAAAAAATACAAATTATATATGATGAAATCAATTCGGGTGAAGCCAAATCAATCTCTCAATATTTAGAAGGAGATACACCACTGAAAAAAATCAAATATAATTTTCGAGAATTAGATGATATAAATTCCAAAGTACAAAAACATAAAAAGATTGATTTGAACCATTCTAGAGTCATCAAATTATCAGAAGTATTATCATTCTGTGTTTTTATCCCATTAACTCAACACGAGAGTACATTCATCAATAACAAACTCATTCAAGAAATCAGACTGGATCTAATTGGAAACCAAGATCTTGATATTTCTACTAAATCTATTCTGTTATTTAAACTTATTTCTATGGGTGTTAATGAAGAGAATTTGAACTATTTCCTTCACTCATTCAATGAACTTATTGAATTTATTACTGATACAGGACTTCTTTTTGAATTACTTGAGAAAGGAAATAATTACCTTAGAGAACTCACTACAGAAATGGTATTAAATTATTGTTGGAAACATTGGACATGTGATCCCAAAATCTATGTTAATGTACAAAGTAGAGCCACGATATTTAGAATCTTATGTAACCTCAAGATTGGAGCCTCATGTTCAGAGACATTAATCAATAGTCCATCAAGAGGAAGAATTGAATTTAAAATTCAAACTGTGATTAGAGAATTATCTAAAAAAACAAGATGTCATGACTATCTTGATATATTCCCAATGATTGCACAATCTGTTGAAATTACCGAAACCGTTAGTATGAAAGTTTTATTTTATGATATTTTACTTATTTTAGTTAAAGATCATTGCAAATGTTGTATGAAAGATTATTTATTAGAGAAAGAAACAGATTTAAAGGCTTTGGTACAACATGGATTTTGGTTTAGAAATGATGGTAGAGTTATTTCCAAGACAAATGAAATATTTAATAAGTTAATTCAAGTTGATGAAGGTATACTTTCATGGCATACAGAGATAGATGGAGGAAAGATTTACGTTTCTAGTGCAGTACATTCTCCAAAAACTATTGGGTCAGGAGATTCGAAATCTCCAAATAAGGCAGTCACACCCGGTGGATGGAGATTATAGGGAGATAAGAGGAGAAGATGGTGAGCAAATTATATAGAAATTATAAATGAGCAAATTATATGATTCTAATTGAGATTTGTAAGATTTACGAAAACCATAAGATTAGGTAAAGAAATGGAAAAAATATCAGGAACAGTAATCCAATCCCTAGTTTATGCCTTTACACTTAAAAGTTCTCTCACCCCTTCTACATGTATCTCTTACCAACTATCCTCTCTCGCCTACCTCTCTTTTCTTCCTCTCTCTCATTATCACCAGATCTATGAGCAAATTTCCAAACTAGTTTAGGAAGTGAAAAATTCGCAACCATTTATAGCCAACGATTCCTCCATCTAAACTTTTTAACAATGACAGTTACTTATCAAGGACTCGATTGTATTAAAGATCTGGAGTCAGATGAGTATATGGATTATATGATGAGTCTGCAGGCTGAGGTCACATTTGCAGAGCAGGCCAACTATGGTTACTACACTATGTATTTTGGTTGTGCATTCATTGGTATGGCTCTTATAAAATATATTTATTACGGTGTTAGAGATAGAAGGTATAAGAAAGTTCCAGGATCGAATTGGGCCACTTCTATAGCCGATATCCTTACAAGTTATGCTAGATTTTTTGGTTACAAACAAATTCCTGCAAAAGTATCATATTTTACATCATTACCTCCATCTTTAGGTTCTACTTTATTCTTATTTGGTTCTAGTTTATACCTCTTGCTATACTGCTTTGTACCTCATTTCTGGTATAGAAGTTGTGGAGGGTTTGGATCACCTCCTATAGCTGTTAGAGCTGGAATTATGGCTACTGCTTTAACTCCGTTTGTTTATATTTTAGCAGGAAAATCAAACTTCATCACTTTTGTTACAGGTATAAGTTATGAAAAATTGAATTATATCCATCAATATGTTGGTGTAGCTGCTTTCGTGTTGAGTATTATACATACAGTTCCATTTTTTCATCAAGCTTTAGTAGAAGGTGGATTTGCTAGATTGAAACATTTTTTCGCTACAGATATTTATTACTGGAATGGTGTTCCTCCTTTCATTCTTCTTTTTCTCTTAACCACCATGTCAAAATCTGGAATTAGAAAAAGGTTTTATGAAGGATTTTGGCATTGTCATTGGATATTTGGTATGGCATATTTTGCAACTTTAACATGGCATGTATTTGGTGTTCTTGGTGTTGATAATTATATGTGGAGTGCTTTAGCATTTTGGTTTTCTCAATTGTTATATAGAATCTTAGTTAAAACCTGTTTTAAACCAAACTCCTTATTCCTTAGACCTACCAAAGCTAAACTTTTTAAATTACAGGGGTCAAACGGATTTCAAGTAAATGTTAAGAACAGAGGGTTTAAATGGAGACCTGGTCAACATGTTTATCTTAGATTTTCATCTAGAATCTTGGGAAACCATCCATTTTCTGTATGCAACCTACCAGATCCAAAAGATGACGAATTGAAATTTATCATTGTACCAAAAAGAGGGTTAACAAAAGCTTTATATGATCAAATTGATGATAATTTGACCGAAAATGTGTTTTTAGATGGCCCATATGGAGGATGTTCAAGAGATCATACAGCATTTGATAAAGTATTTTTAGTAGCTTCAGGTAGTGGTATAACAGCGGCTATACCATTTTTAACTGATATTTCAGAAAGAACTAAAAGGGATGAGAGAATTGCAACTCAAAATGTTCATTTGGTTTGGGTTGTAAGAAAAATTGAAGATATTGACTGGTTTAGAACTGAGTTGAATGTAGCATTGGAAGGTCAAGGAGTAAGTGTTACAATTTATGTTTGTGATAGTGAATCAACAGATGTGGAAACTGAGGTTATTGAAGAGGTGGTTGATACCAAGCCAGAAGCTAAAAGTTCTACTTTAGATGAAATTGAAAAAGGCATTGAGTCTAGTAGCGAACAATTAGATGTTCGTTATTTCCGTCCTGATATTAAACAACTTGTAAGAGAGTTCACATTTCAATTGGGAAGAAGAAATTTCATAGTTTCATCAGGTAGTGATTCTATGAAGATGCAAGTAAGTGAAGCAGTATCACAAATGCAACCATTAATTTTTAATAGAGATTTGAATGGTGGAAGTATCGACGAAATTTATTTACATACAGAGTCGTTCGGATGGTAAAATATAGCATTATATAGATATTTATTATGAATTATGATTATTTAAGTATTTGATTAACTGTATCTATAACTGTATTCTCTAAAACTTCGAATTCGAATTTTAAAAGATTTTTTGTTTTAGAATTATCTACAGGAGCAAGAGATTCAATATCTTCTGGACCAGATCCTGGAGTACCTTTTGGTAAATTCAATTGTGGGAATTTATCATTAATAACATCTAACATCATTTGTACACTGAATTTACCATTAGTTAAGAACAATCTCTTACCAATGGCTTCATCATTCTCAATAGCTGCAACATGTCCTTTAGCAACATCTCTAACATCAACAAACCCACCATTATCATTTTCAAATTTATCATCTTTTAATTTTAAAAGACCAGCAATTAATTCATTAGATGTATTTAATTTACCTTTAGCATCAGCTGGGTTGGCTTGTGGACCAAATACATAAACGGGATTGACAGCAATAAGCTTAAAGTTTGGTTTTTCTTCTTCAACAAATTTCCATGCTAATTGTTCTGCAAAAGTTTTAGCTCCATAGTAAGCATTAATTGGATCTTTAATAGCATCTTCATAAGAGATTCTATTCCAACTTGTTTCATCATGACTCATTGAAGGGTTTCTTTCATCATCAAATGAGTAAAGAGCAGCATCTGATGATGTAATTACAACTTTTTCAATTTGACTACCATTTGCTTTAATTGATTTAAGAATATTTTCTGTACCTTTAATGGCTGGGATAACTAAATCCTTTTCTGGTTCTGTAGTATCATAAAAGAAAGGAGATGCGGTGTGTAATAAGTATTTAACATCTGAATGTTTCTTTAAAGCTTCATCGAATGAACCTTCATTTACCATATTAGGTACGATCTCGAAAGTGAATTTTTCACCAAAGAAATCTTTTAATTTTTGACCTTTTTCTTGACTTCTAACAGTTCCAATGACTTCATAGTCTTTTGAGATGAGTAACTTGACGATATTTTGTGCAATGAATCCACTGGCTCCAGTAACGAATACTTTTGTCATTTTGCAATTGGGTTTAGTTGTCGAGAATTGTCTGCGAAGGTGAAGCGGTTATATGTCGATCGCATCGCCATACCTATTAGGGTAAAACCCACATCAATGGATATGGATAAAATATCCGAAAATAGATCCGGATCTCGGAATACAGCAGTGATAAGAAAGTTTAAGGGGTAGATGAAGAGGTTTTCGGACTTATGATTGATGCTGGGGGGGAATATATGGTTGACATTTGATTATGTAATGAATCACTGATAAGATAATTGTGCCAGACACGAACTCATGGATAAGGATTGAAGAGTTCACAAATCAGTATGGATACTTGAGACTGATTCACTGAGTCGTCTTAGATCTTCTTGACTCCACAGCTCTCTGTTTTTCTCACCTTGTTCGTATTTCCTTGACTCATTTTGACACATCCCGCGGCGCAATTGTTTACCATTTTATGAACTACGAGGTGCTTAAGATCCACCTAAATATAATTCAAGGCTCAATATGGGGATCATTAGCACGGAAAGGATTGGGTATACTCACCACATATGACGGGTCTGTGCTGTTCCTGGCATTATGGGCAAATTTTGCTGCCTGTTTAATTCTTGGTAGTATCTCAAAGATGCAAAAAACTCCATTTATGATTGGCATTTCTACAGGTTTCTGTGGAACCTTGTCGTCCTTCTCAGCGGTGATTCTTGAATTGTTCTATGTGTCAGCCAACGTATCTGAAGGGAAAACATATAACTACCCTAACTCAGGGTACGGTGCTATGCAGTTTTTCTCGGTGATATTTGTAGAGTTTGGTGTATCGATTTTAGGGTACCATATAGGATCCGATCTTTCAAGGAAGCATTCCTGGATCAAACAGTATTCCACCACCTTATCGAACCTTGGTGCCGTATTAGGTATAGTGGCTTCAATTATAATCATCGTTTTACTTGGTACTAAACCTTCATGGAGACTGTGGATGTTTATGGGATTTTTTTCCCCATTTGCAGCGATTATCCGGTACCAGTTTTCCAAGCTTAATAATCCAAACTTCCCTATCGGGACATTTACGGTCAATGTGATAGGGTCATTATTGATAGGAGTTTTTGTGCTATTAAGAAGGGGAAATAACGGAGAAACGTCATTGATTTCCAATAGGCTAAGCTGCCAAGTTCTTTCGGGGTTAGAGAATGGATTCTGTGGTGCCTTAACCACAGTAAGTACTTTTGTCGCAGAACTCTTTTCCTTAAGTAAACGTAATGTGTATATTTATTCTACGATTTCTATTAGTTTGAGTTTTATACTCTTACTTTTAATATTAGGGCCATTTACTTGGACCCATGGATTAGGTTCTGGGGTTTGTATATAGACATAAACTTATATAATTAATAGAATATAATGGGGAACTACCTTATTTAGGTTGTAGGCTATATGCAGTCCGGCCGATAAGAATCTCAATAAGGAAGTACGTACCGGCCAATGAATCAAAGTTAATTTGTCATAAAAGGACTTGAATACCTTAACATAATATCCTTACAAATGTATATTCCTAAGAAATACCTTATTACTGAGTTTGATGAACAAAAGGCTATTATCGAACAAAATCCTTTAGGTACAATGATGACATTCGGTGAAGATGGTTTAATTGCAAATCATGTACCTTTCAATTTGGTTGAAAGAGATGGTAAAGCATATCTCCAAACACATTTAGCTAGAGTAAATCATCAAATCCCTTCAATTAAATCAAGTCAAGAGATTTTAGTTGCTTTTAAATCTCCTGATTCTTATATTGCACCAGAATATTATGCTACTAAACAAGAAACTCAAAAAGTTGTACCAACATGGGATTTTGCAGCAGTTCATTGTTATGGGAAACCAACCATTATAGATGATTCTGACTTCATTAGAAAACAACATGATCTTTTGACTCACCAACAAGAAAAGGATAGAGCTAAACCTTGGACGGTTGATGAAACACCTGAAAAATATTATAAATTGTTACAAAAAGCTATTATTGGATTAGAGATTGAAATCACTAGAATTGAAGCTAAGGCCAAGTTTGAACAAACAATGCCAACAGGTGATGTTAAAGGAGTTGTAGAAGGTTTAAAGAAAGATAATATTCATGATGTTTCAGGTTTAGTAAAACAAGCAAATGCTACTGTTTATTCTTAGTATTTATTTGTAACTATTTAATAGATATGATCACCCGGAGTGATCACTTGTAAAATGTCTATGCTTCATGTCTTCGTTATCCTTGCATTAATGGAAGAAAATTTGTTCTACGACCTTTACGATTTCTTTTACCATTAATATTCCCATTCGCCTTTCCTTTCTTTAATGTAGTCGCCCTTGTGATCCCACTTTTCCCAATCCCGCCACCTTTCCCTCTTAATGCAAATGCTCTTCTCATTGCAGCTGCTTGCTGTTTACCATCAAGTGATGATTGACTGAGAGAAAATTGAAGTCTTGCATTACCTCTACTTTTTTCTAATACTGTTCTAGTAACCATAAATTTTTGAGTTCTACCTGGTAAATTAGTTCTTTTGTGTTTAACAGCTAATTTCCTACCTTTGAATTCTACCCCATTTTTGGCTATTATCAGGTCTAAAACTGATTGTACCTCATCGAATTCAATATACGCAAAACCTCTCGGATGGCTAGTTTCCTTATCTAACATTATCGTTACACGGTTAACAAGTCCTACAGGATTAAAAAACTGCTGTAGTTCCAAAGGTGTTGTAGAATAATCCACATTCCCCACATAAACTGATTTTGAATCTGAGTCTTTTCTTTTTGCGTACTGTTCCTCATCGAGGTTAAGACTTGGAGGAACAATAGGTTTATTTTCAACTTTATCTCCGAGATTAATTTCTATATCACTTTCACCATCAGATGCCATAGATGATGCTAGAGGAATGGTATCAAGGGAAAGATCTGCCTGAGGAGGCCTTATATCCATTTCCCCATCCACATCTATGAAATATCCTGCCATAGTATCGCGAATAAATATTTATTTCTATATATGATGTCCTCTAAACCTCTGGTAAATTTCTATTCCTGTTCAATGTATAGTTATTTTTCTTTATACTTAATGGCTTTGTAGCACCGAACGATCCATAATCTGAACTTTTAACAGAACCAGCTCTTGGGATGGATTTTTGTGAGATATGTGGTAATAAATGATCTCTTTCATGTAACATATCATCATCAGTTTCATATCCACCATCAAAGAACGGTTCAGTCTCTTGATCTGTCCCGATCCCCATATATTCAGATTCTTGATATGGAGGGAAAGGATTTGGTGGAAGTTTACTTGATTTCCCACTAAGTAAATAAAGTATAGAAAATGTTATTACTAAGAAAGACATTAATCCAAGGATAATACCAATCCCCACACTAACAAATCCAAGATGTATATGAAGAAATCCATCATTTTCTAACCATTTAAGATTTATTGGTCTATCAATAAGAAATACACAAGGACTACTACCATCATGAGTATGGATTGAACTACATCCATGATTAAGAATCTTAACTTTATGTCCAATTTTTTCACCTTTTGAATCGGCTACGTCTAGAATCAATTTGCTTTGTGAATTCCTTTGACATACAAATGATAATTTAGTATGATTGGTTTTAATAGGATTAAATTCTTCTTCAGTATAATTCATTGGGACAGAACAATCAAAGATTTTAGAAACTTCTGAATTTGGTATAAGATGTGCATCAATGAACCCTAATAGATTAGGTAAGGTATTAGTGATATTATAAGTCTTGAGAGATTCAGGGGTAGGTACTAATATCGAGAACGACAGATCATCAACCCCATCTAATTTTAGAGCTTCCCATAAAGTAGGAAATTGTTGAAGTAAATCAACAAAAGATAAATCATAATCTTCACTGGAAGTAGCTTTAATAAGGTCAATGAATGAAACTTTGAATGAAGAAGGTAATAAGAGTTTATTGATGATATGAATAACACCTTGGTTAAATAATAAATCAGAATTAAGAGGAAGATGTAAAGGATCTGAATCATTAATTTGAATAGTATGATCAAATTCTCCATCAAGATTCACATGAGTTATATTAACATTATCACCACCAAGGGTCTTTGTAGACATGGTTTCATTACCATCAAATCCAAAATCCGAATATATAGTACCTTCAATGAAAATCCCCTTTAAGATTTGTTTGAACTGTTTTGGATTTTGTTCTAAATGATTAAGAACGAGTCCTAAACCTTTCCAAGCACCTTTTTTATCAAGGGTTGAATTATTTTGTCCTTCAGACATTGGAATTCCACACGGTAAAAATGCTGTATACCCTTTCTTATTATCACTAAAATTCATAAATCCAAATTTCTTAAGGAATTGAATGGTCTTAAGACATTCGGCTTGGTTGATTATGATGTGCTCGAAATTACTTGGAAGATCACCGTTTGATAATAAATCTGCCATTGTATGCTTGAATGACAGAGGAGGATCTAGGTCTCCATCAACAATATATGCAAAGCTATCGTAACCGATATCATAAGGACCAGAGATGAGTTTAGCTCCGTCGTTGACTATGGTCTTGATAGAGTCTGTATTTGAATTGTAAGAGCTTGAGATTTTTTGTTTGAAACAACCTCCAAGTTTTGAATTCGAACACATTTTTGTTTCAGGAAGACCAAAGAATTGTTTGTGGTTAGACGACAAGACTTTTTCGGTGATGTTGATGGGTTCATTCAAGAATTGATACCTAATTTTATCTTTACTAGAAAATGAGGATACAGAGATTAGATCATTTTCATCCATTACATCGTCTCGTTGATCTAAAGATAATAGAATAGTTTGATTATTTATAGATCCATCAATATACAGGTCAAGAGATCGGAATTCTAATTCGTTAACGAAATCAGAATAATGTAAGGCAAATAATGCTCTTTTAGGTGTCATTTTCACCACATCAACACCCATTTGTTCAAAGAAATTAGTACCTGAATCGAACAAATGAACTATGCTATCAGAATAAGAATACACTTGTGGGTCACTCTTGATCAAATTATTGATTATAATCCTCAGGCCATTGGTAGAGATTTTATATTCTACTTCATTGTTTATACTGAAATAAGATTCATCAGATACATTACCTGGGACTATCAACGGATTGAGTATCAACCTCTTTATCAACTTTGTTATATCATTTTTGATTTGCACAATTGCTTCAGTAGTGGTACTAAACCTATTACCATGAAGTACATGATATAAAGAAGAATAATAACGGATAGTAAGATTAGACATGGATGACGCTATAAGATCATCTGTAGGTATGAATACTGTACCGACATCACCAAATAAAGATGAACAACTCGTAGGAATTTTTTTATATTTCTTACCTAAGGTTTCGTCAACATCTCCTAATAGACCATTCAAGTCAGAAATCGGATCAAATAACAGCTGAACGAGACCTTTGAAAAAAGAAATGTTACGTCCGTTAAGATCTGAAGTTGATTCATCCAACAAAAAATCACATAAGGAATGCTTTAAAGGTAATTGATGATCAATGGCTTGAATAAATGACCATTGATGTTTGGCATAGATATCAGTCTCGACAATAGACGATACATTTTCCACCACATACTCAAGAGTATCAAAGTCTGGTGATATAACCACAGGATAAGATTTGTTATTTGGTTTATAAAGGGTCTCAAATACACTTGCATCTTTTGACATGTACCCTACTCTAAATTTTTGATCTATGAAATATCTTAAAAGAGTATTTGGATCAGCATCAAGGATGCCTTGAGTAAATGCCAGATTCACTGGAGCCAAAAGGGTGATATTTTGTAAGGTATTAATGGTTGGAATTAAACGATTTTTTTGAAGTAATCTTAAGAAATATGAGAATTGAACATCCGAGGAAAGTATATCTATAATGGTTGAAGGAGTTGGGGAAGGTATGGAAGTAGACGTGGGTTTAGACAAATCTACTAGACCAGCTAGCGTACCCATAATCCACAACGACCATTGTAACCAATGGACCCATTTAAAAGTCATAACTCGTTTCGTTAAAGTTGTCGCGATATTTATTATCTATAAAAAAGGCTGCGAAATTTCTATGTTAAGATAGCCATTGTACCAATTACAGCTAAAATGATTGAAATTAATATAGCAAAAGATACAAAAGATTTTTCAAAAGCAGAAATCTTATCATTACACAATTTGAGGTAAAATGAGCATGGTAAAATAATACAAACTAAGAAACAAATTGAAGCACCTAACATACCGATAATTTTATCAAATTCTGGGAATGCAATTGCTAATAAAACAAAGGTTGCATTGACACCGACTCTAATAAGAAACTTCCCAAGATTCTTTATACTATTAATAAACCAATTAGATGAAGGAATTGTAGTATGAAACATTGAATCTAATGTAGCAATAATTGGTTTAGCATTTAATGGAGTTTTAGCAATTGGTACCAAACAAATAAGACCCGATATTAATGGATATATAAATGCTGGATAACCTGGGGTGAATAATAAATTGTTTGTGACTTCATCTTTACAATAAAATCCAAACATTAAAAATCCAAGTACTCCCATTGATAAATCTGTTAAAAGAGTAATTGAATAAGTTACTTTTAAAGTTGAAGTAAACTTATATGGATGTCTCATATCAGTTTTAAGATTTGGGAAGATAGCATGACCACCAAATGGAGCCATTAAAATCCCAATAGCTAAAAATAAATCTCTATTAGAATCTGGCCATAAATTTGTTGGCATAACTTCAATTAAAGAACCTGGTGATGATTGTTTAAGTAACCCACAAACAAATACAAGAATTGTGATTGTAATAGTTGAAATAATACCAAACAATGAAAATATAGAAAGAATTGGTAATGGCATAAATGTAAAAGGTGTAAGTACAAAAAATGAAAGAATTTTAAAATTAGTTTTTGTCCAAACTTCTTCATCACCAAGTAATGCATAAAGAGAATCACTAAATAATACAATTAAAGAAACACCTGCACCCAATAAATCAATTGAAAAGATAAGAGAGATTAATAATTTAGCCATTGAACCATATGATGCATAACCTAAATCTGCATAAGTCATTAAAGTTTTATCAGTATCCATTGATTTTGAAAGCAATGAAGCAGTCCAAGATGTGGCTAATCCACATGCTAATAATAATGGTACACCGAAAACCCACCCAGCTTTCAAAAATCCAACAGGTAATGCTAATAATCCAACACCAATGAGTACATTAATTGAATTAAAAATTGTTTGTGGAGCAGTTGATTGACCTGCTAATACAGTTACCACATTTCCTTCTTTATCTTCGATTTGTTTGAAATTAACATGATCAGCAGTTGTTATTTGACTAATTGAACTTCTAATACTTGAAAATGATGGTGCAGGCCAAACTTTTTTATGTGGAATTGGTATACCTTGAATTGAATTTGTTCTAGATCTTGAACCTCCATTTAATGCTGCCATGATATCATCTTGATAGAACACATCATTATTTGGTGATATAGCTGAATCGTAACTTAAAATGTTTCTAGCATTATTAATATCGTGAATAACTGTACTTAATCTTTCACCTCTTGAACTTGGGGCCATTAAATCTGGATCTAATAATGCATCAGGTTCTTCATCATTATCTTTATCTTGAAAGAAGAAGGACCTCTTCTTATGGATATCACTATCTAATTTACTTGCTGCATAAGATTGAGCTCTTGTAAATGAACTTGCAAAATTATGTAAAGAATTTGGTCCTTTAAAAGATCCTATTGGTTGATCAAGAAATGATTGTCTTCTAAATGAATTAAGTGGGGTATACTCATTAACTGATAATCCATTTATAGATTCATCATCAATAGCTGAATTTGATGTACCTGACATCTTCGTCGAGTTATGTTATCTGAAAATTTCTCGTACCAATTGGGAAGCGAGACGAGAAAAGGGATTAAGGGACGGAAAGAACAATAGCGCGATATTTGATAAGTCCGATGTGAAATATCATATACATTTTTTACATATTTTATAATTGATCAAATTGACATTTTTAAGTATTTGTCCCCCATCGTCATCCCCCAGTCAATACATCACTATGGCTCATATTCTTTTTCGGCCTGTATACCGGATCTGGTTTCGCACCATAGATAAGCGGACAGTAGTGCGATGCTAAAAAAAAATACTCAATAAGAACGGCACCATTTTACGATACAATAATTTATCATGTCAGTTGGAGAAAGTGTCAAAAGTTGGTTACGAAGTTGGATGGTGTTTAAAAAGGAGTCAGAGTTAAGTTCCAGACAAAAATGGATTCTAGGTCTTTTTTATTTAAGTCTTGTGGTAGTATTTTGGGTTCTGTCTTCATTTGTTGTAAGTGATTTATTTGAAAGTAATGTCTATAGGAAACCATTCCTAATGACGTATTTCAATACTGCATGTTTCATACTTTATCTTATCCCATATATGAAGTATCAAGGTTTAAGCATCAGTGGATTTATTGAGATGGTCAAATCCGAACATAGAGATAGAAAGAGTCATTTAAATGATATTGAAACCGTAAATTATGGCTCGGGCAGTGATGAAGAAGGTGAAACAGTAGGACTTGTAACTGGTGACACCGTGGGACTTGGCCCCGATGAAGGTATTCCTATAACCTCACCACCTAAAGTTGGTACTCTTGAAACAATTTATCTTTCACTTCTGTTTTGTGTACTTTGGTTTTCTGCTAACTTGGCCACAAATAGTTCTCTCTCTTATACATCAGTTGCATCACAAACCATTCTTTCATCTACTTGTTCATTTTTCACTCTTATTATTGGATTCATCTATGCCATTGAAAAAGTTACTAAAAATAAAATTTATGGAATTGTTCTTTGTTTCGTTGGGGTTATAATAGTCACCAAGGATGATTCTTCTTCTCATAATCCTTCATCTTCAACATGGTGGGTTTTAGCTGGTAATGCATTAGCATTGGCTGGGGCTATAATTTATGGTATCTATACAATTCTTTTAAAGGTCAAGACTGTTATACCTAATTCAACATTAGAGAGGGAATTGAACACTCATTTGTTCTTTGGGTTTGTTGGTATCTTTTGTTTAGTATCTCTTTGGCCTGTTATACTTGTATTACATTTTACAGGACTTGAGACTTTTGAAGTACCAAAAGATTCACATATTTGGGTATTATTGATGATTAATATGTTTATTACACTTGTCAGTGATTTCTGTTGGTGTAAAGCCGTTCTTTTAACAAGTCCATTAACTGTGACTGTTGGGTTATCTCTTACTATACCATTAGCGATGGTAGGAGATTGGTTAATTAAAGGATTTAATCTCAATTGGTTATATATTTCAGGAGCAGCTATAGTGACGATTGGGTTCTTGATAATTAATCATGACGAGAGAGAGGAGTTTACGTAGGCATAGAGAAATGGAGACAGAGATAGACCGACCCATATGGCCTTGGATTTCGCTTCAACAGCATAGGATCTCATCTCGGCCCCACGTGACCACACCGTAACAAGCCCCGTATCTACAATTCCCACCCCTACAACCCCATTCCTAATACATACCCCCCAAAACTACACCACCAATACAGGCCACACGCTATTTTATAAATTTATAGAGACATTACCACTTGGTAATCAGATATATAGACATGAATATGACGATTCGCACACTATTTATAAACATGCGTTGGTATGGAATCCTATTATGGATCACAACAATTGTTGCAATTGCATCCCCTGAAGCCTTAAAGCTCACACAAGCATCCCTAGACAGCCCTGGCCACATTATACGAATCACCGATGGAAATTTAGATCTTTTTACAGGTGTGAGAGATTATTATACTCTCGTGGCTTTTACATCTTCCGTAGAACAACATAATTGTGTTCCATGTAAAGTTATACCTGAAATCATGGGTACTGTTGCCAGGTCTTGGTTCCATGACTACACCAACCTTCATAGTTTATTCTTTGTTGAAATAGATTTGATCCATGAAGCTAACTTTGATATACTTGGTGCTATACATCTTGAAACCGTTCCACATATCTGGCTTGTTCCACCTAATCCAACAGAACAATATGATCCTTATGCTGTCATTAAAGAGAAACATTTCATCTTCAAGTTACCTATGGGTAAAGTAAGTGATCAAACATTTGAATTAGCTCAATTCATATCTCAGACTATTCAAAAATCTATTTATATAAGAGATGCTAATCCGGTTAATAATTTCCTTTTATACTTTATTATCACCTTTACATTAATCATGTGGTTTAAGAAAAGAGGACCAAAAGTCATCACAGGTTTAGGAAAGAAAACAGTCTATAAAATCTTAAGTATCTTATTAACAGTTGTATCAATTACTGGATTTCAATTTACGAGGATTCAAAAAGTTCCATTCATAGCCAGAAATGAAAATGGAATTGTATATTTTTCTGGAGGTCAACATTATCAATTTGGTATAGAAACAGTTTTTGTAAGTACTCTTTATATATTATTAGCACTTTCATTAATTAGTTTAATTAAATTAGGAGATTTTAGAAAGGGGATTGTTACTGATAAGACACGTATGATGATTGTATTGGTTAATGTTGGAATTTTGTATTTTTTTTATAGTACCCTTACACTGATTGTGCTTATAAAGGATCCAGATTATCCATTTGCATTTCCAACTATTGCATCGATTGTATAGATAATAGAGAGAAGAAAAAGGGGAATGGAGGGAGAGGGAGGGAGGATGTAGAAAGAGGGAGGTTAGAGGAAGGGAGAGAATGTAGATGAGAGAGGTTTAGTAGAGAGAGGGACTGTGTAGAGGGACTGTGTAGAGGGACTGTGTAGAGGGACTGTGTAGAGGGACTGTGTAGATGTGTAGAGGGACTCCTTCTCGCTAAACTCTCAGGTAGTGTCGTTTCAGATTCACGCGTTATGGTAGAAGGTAAGAGAACAGAACAGGAACGTAATGGTGATAAGAAGAGGACCAAGATCACGGACTTCTTCAAGAAAGCCGAGTCAAAGAAGCTGAAGGTAGAAACAACTGTTGAAAATGGTGAAAAACCTCCGGTGACTGTTTCATCAGATAATGTTGATAAGACCGAGATTGTCACCGGAGATAAACCAGAAGAGGATAAAATTCAAGACGACCAACCAAAACAGGATGAACCAGCTAGTCATCCAGATCCTACAAACATTCCAGACTCATCTTACTCATCATTTGCTTTGAAATACGGATTCGATAAAGATTCATGGGTTTCCTCGCTCTCGTCCGAAGAGAAAGAATTACTTAACCTTGAAATCAATCACCTCCATATAACCTGGTTGACTTTCCTTCATAAAGAACTTACCAAACCATATTTCCTTAAACTCAAGAAATTTGTCATTGCACAGGGTAATAAAACAGTTTTCCCACCGTCAGATCAAGTATATTCATGGTCTCATTATACACCATTACCAGATATCAAATGTCTTATTTTGGGACAAGATCCTTATCATAACTTCAACCAAGCCCATGGATTAGCCTTCTCTGTACTTGAACCAACCAAGCCCCCACCATCTCTTAAGAATATTTATAAAGGTATAATCAATGATTATCCAAAATTTAAAGCACCAGATAGTTCAAAAGGTGGAGGTGGAAACTTAACCAAATGGGCAAAGGATGGAGTCTTACTTCTTAACACATGCCTCACAGTTGAAGCACATAAGCCAAATAGTCATAGTAAAAAAGGATGGGAACAATTTACTAAAGAAGTTATTAATATAGCAATAAATTTTCATACAAAAGAGAAAGGAAAAGGATTTGTTGTAATGGCATGGGGTATGCCAGCCCAAAATACCCTTGGACAATTCACCAATTTAACCAAAAGTGATAATTTTTTACTTATTAAAACATTTCATCCATCACCATTCTCAGCTGCAAAAGGATTTTTCACTGCCAAATGTTTTAAGCAGTGTAATAATTGGTTATTAGAGAATAGAAACGAACGAATTGATTGGTCATTAATACCAAATAATGATATCTTTATATAGTAATAAAAAGAATCAAGTAATTACGATGAATATTTATTTAAAACCATCTTGGTTGAAAAACTCTTGCAACCTAAGGGTGCATTATAATTAAGTGCGCATTGTGTAACACGTCTATTAACCAAAAATGGAATATGTTACCCGGACCACTCACTGATAAAAAGAAATGAAAAAGATCAACAGTATTATACTACCCACATTTTTGAGTATTGAAAAATCTCATTAAAGGATTGATAAATCATTAGACGAAGAAGACATTAATTCAAAAGGTTGTTTGGAAATTCAAATCTTATTATAGACCCTTGATTTATTGTTGCAAAATCCGACATACAAGATGGCTAAATCTAAATCGGCCAATAGAGGTAAGAAGGCAATTTTTAATATTGGGCCCGCAAATCCAAAAAATATTGTTGAAATTGAATCAGAACCAGAAGATGATAGAAAGAAAAGATTTTTACTTGGAATGGATCCAGTTACTGCAAAGAAAAATGATGTAGATGATTCAACCAAAAGGTTTAAACATCTTTTAGGATTAACCCCATTATTTAGATATTTTATTGATATAAATGCATCCAAAGATAAAGAGTTTAAAAGAGTTATCAAACAACTTGATTCAGACTATTCGATTCAATTAAAAGATTCCAAAAAGAAGAAAAGAAGAAAAACTGAAAAGGAAGAAGATGCTGAATTATTAGAAGATGAGAAACATATTGGTGATGATGATCAAGCTAAAACAGTTCTTGTAGAATCACCAAAGTATATTAAAGAAGGGAAATTAAGAGAATATCAAATCCAAGGATTAAATTGGTTAATTTCTTTATATGAAAATAGATTAAGTGGGATATTAGCTGATGAAATGGGGTTGGGTAAAACTCTTCAAACCATTTCTTTCTTAGGTTATTTAAGATACATTAAGAATGTCGATGGGCCATTTATTGTTATTGTACCAAAAAGTACTCTAGATAACTGGAGAAGAGAATTTGCTAAATGGACTCCTGATGTAAATGTGGTTGTTCTTCAAGGGAATAAAGAAGATAGACAAGAAATCATTCAAAAACAACTTTTAACCGCAGAGTTTGATGTTTTAGTTACATCCTTCGAAATGGTTATAAGAGAAAAATCACAATTAAAGAAATTTAGATGGGAATATATTATCGTTGATGAAGCTCATCGTATTAAAAATGAAGAAAGTTCATTATCACAAATCATCAGATTATTTTATTCTAGAAACAGATTACTTATTACTGGTACACCATTACAAAATAATCTTCATGAATTATGGGCATTACTTAATTTTCTTTTACCTGATGTCTTTGGTGACAGTGAAGTATTTGATGAATGGTTTGATAATCAAGAGAATAAAGAAGATCAAGATAAAGTTGTGCAACAATTACATCAACTTTTGAGTCCATTTTTATTGAGAAGGGTTAAGTCGGAAGTTGAAAAATCCTTATTACCAAAAATCGAAACAAATGTTTATATTGGTATGACAGATATGCAAAGAAAATGGTATAGACAATTATTAGAAAAAGATATCGATGCAGTTAATGGAGCTGTTGGTAAACGTGAGGGTAAGACTAGACTTCTTAATATTGTAATGCAATTGAGAAAATGTTGTAACCATCCATATCTCTTTGATGGAGCAGAACCTGGTCCTCCATTCACAACAGATGAACATTTAGTTTTTAATTCAGGTAAAATGATTATTTTAGATAAAATGTTAAGGAAATTCCAAAAAGAAGGATCAAGAGTACTTATCTTCTCACAGATGTCAAGATTATTAGACATTTTAGAAGATTATTGTTTTTTAAGAGAGTTTCAATATTGTAGAATTGATGGATCAACAAGTCATGAAGATAGAATCCAAGCTATTGATGAATATAATGCCCCTAAATCAGATAAATTTCTTTTCTTATTGACAACAAGAGCTGGTGGGTTAGGTATTAATTTAACATCTGCCGATATTGTTGTTTTATATGATTCAGATTGGAATCCTCAGGCTGATTTACAAGCCATGGATAGAGCTCATAGAATTGGTCAAAAGAAACAAGTTAAGGTATTTAGATTTGTAACAGAACATGCCATTGAAGAAAAAGTTTTAGAAAGAGCTGCACAAAAGTTAAGATTAGATCAACTTGTTATTCAACAAGGTAGACAAGGAACAGCATCCTCTATTGGTAATTCCAAGGATGATTTATTAGGAATGATTCAACATGGTGCACAAGATGTATTTGAATCTAATGATAAAGATAATATGCTTGATGATGATATTGAAGCAATTTTACAAAGAGGTGCAGAAAAGACAAAAACTCTTAATCAAAAATTTGATAAATTAGGATTGGATGATATTCAAAATTTTACTTTTGATAATTCAACATGGGAATGGAATGGTCAAAATTTTGCAAAACCACAAGATTCAGATACGAATTTCACATGGATTAATCCAACCAAAAGAGAGAGAAAAGAACAAACTTATTCGATCGATAATTATTATAAAGATGTGTTGAAAGCTACACTTACACCAAAAGCTGCCAATGCTCAACTTAAGGCCAAAGCACCAAAATTGTATAACATTCAAGATCATCAATTTGCACCTGAAGGATTACAAGATTTATTGGAACGTGAACAATTACAATTCAAGAAAGAAGTTGGGTATAGATTCACCGTAGATGATTTTGGCGATAGTGATGAAGAATTCTTAGAGGAGGAATATAAGAGTGATGTATCACGAGAACAAAGAAGAAGAAAAGAACAAAAGAAAGTTGACACAGTTGTTGATTTAACTGAAGAAGAAGTTAAATTAAAAGATGAATTACTTGAACAGACCTTCATTTCATGGTCAAGAAGAGATTTCACAAATTTTGTTCATGGATCTGCTAAGCATGGTCGTGATTCTTATGAGCTTATCTCTAAAGTTGTTGGTAATAAAACCCCTGAAGAGGTGGAACAATATGCAAAGAAATTCTGGGAATCACATTCAGCAATTGAAGGCCATGAAAAGTATATATCACAAATCGATTCAAGTGAAAAGAAACTTAAGAAACTTCATAGACAACAAGAGATTCTTCATACTAAAATGACATCTTTACAAGATCCATTAACAGAATTAACCATAGCATATCCACCCAATAACTCTAAAAGAATCTATTCAAAATTAGAAGATAGATTTATATTAACTTGTGTATATAAACATGGGATCTTTAGTGAGAATTTGTCTGAAAAGATTAAGGAAGAAATTGCATCAAGTGACGTCTTTAGATTTGATTGGTTTATGTTATCAAGGACATCACAAGAAATTGGGAGAAGAATAAACACATTACTTTTAGCATTGATAAGAGAAGAAGATACGGCTAATAAAAAGAAGGTTAAAGTGAATGGATCTAATAGTAGTACTAGACCAGGATCTGTTGAACCAAATGGTAAGAGACCTGGTGAAAAGATTGACAATGATGTTAAGAAGATTAAGGTTGAGGAAGAAGTGAAGGTGGAAGGAAATTAATGACAAATGATGTATGTATTGTGTAGGATATTGTAAGAATAGACAAGTACAGAGAGAGAGAAGTGTAGCGTTTAATAGAGAGAGAGGACAAGTGTAGCTGTTTCATTTAATTATACATTCCTTTTATCATACATATTGTGGCCTGATAGTATCCATAACTGTTGAAATATAATATGGTACTTTATTTGCAGTCCAACTAACAGAGAAAAAATCACTCATTTCATTTTTTTCAACTTCGAGATAATCAAATACTGTTTCATCTCCTGTTGATTTATATCTAGGGGTTATAAAGTTCTTTAAACTGATGATTTTAGAACCTGGTCTTAACCCGTGAAGTAACCTACCTACTTCGAAATTCAATTTCATATCGAATAAATAATTATTTACAATCAAGACATCACAATCAAGTACATTTTTCCTAACAGTTTCATTATTTACAAAACTTTGAGCTAAAGCAAAATCAAGATTTAAAGGTTTAAGACCAAATACTTGTAAATGTTTAGAGAGAACTGTTTGTTGAATAGAAGTTAATTCTGAAGCATGTTCCATAAGTTCACATCCTCCACTAAAACAAGAGCCAAACTCTAAAGCTGCTTGAAAGGTTGTATTACCAACACCAGATCCTAAATCATAAAATTTTTGTTCTGGTTTAAAGTTGACTTTGGTGAGAACTTCACTAACAAAAGAAGGAAGTAATTCTCCATATACTTCAGCAGTAAATGCTTTATATTTACGTAATTTGTTAGATCTGGTAGATACGACTCTTGAATAGACTCTAATTAGAAGTTGTTGCATACAGTATCTAGAGATGTCAGATTTGGTTTGGAGATGATGTATAAAATTGGAGGTGTAATCTGGAGGACGAGAGAAGGAAAGGATGGTGTCTGAAGGATCTGAAGGTTTGGAAACAGGAGAAACGATGGATGTTGCAGAAGAAATTGGTGCAAGTGTTTCAACTGGTGTGCTATCAACTGGGTCTGCACTTGCAACTGGTTTGATAACTGCTGTGTCACTTTCAAGAGGCTGCTCGATTACTGTAGCACTGGCACCTGGTGCTTCAATCTTGATTCCATTGTCTTTGTCCCCAGACATCGATTCTGCCATTGGTGTTAACTCCTTCATAGACATATCTGTCTTCCTTCTCATCTCTCTGAAAAATACATCCAACTTCAAAGCTCTTCTGGTTGGTGCAACATATGCCATTTCATTATATGCCCTAATCTCTGGATTTATATCATTACCCTTCAATGACTCTTCGGTGTTAGATGGACTCAATACAACCATCAACACATTCCACCTATCAATAATTTTCATCAAAGCTTTTGGGTTATCATCAGAAACTGCTTCTTCAATACCTAAACAATAATCTTCATAGATAATCTTCTTGAGCTCTTCAGAATGTGAAAAGTAGAGACAGTAATGGATTTGAAAGAATTTTTGGATCTCAAATAACGGATTAAGTTCGTTGCTTTTAGGTGCTGCTAAGATATAAAGTTCAGTATGGTCAGGATAAAGAAGATTTCTAAGTCTAATTTTATTAAGAGGATTAACAGTTTGTTCATCATTGTTAGTAACAAATAATGGTGGGAAGTTAGATCCTATAGATGTGTACTTATTACAGAAATCAAGAATGATATTAGCTGCAGATACATCAGTTTTAGAAAAAGCTGTATCAGCTAAATCAGCATGAAGATCTTCTGGTGTAAATTGTAACTTTGGTGTACATGAACTTGAATAAATCATAGGAGTAAATAACTGTCTTCCTTCTGTAGGTAAAAGAGTATCTGACATGATATCATTTGGATCGAAAGGACTAATTGTTTCTTCCTCCTCTTCCTCCTCTTCTTCTTCTTCTTCGGATTCAGATTCAGAAAAAATTACTTCTTTCTTAGCTTTCTTTTTTCTTGCCATTTTTTCCTTCTTAACATTTTCTCTTGATTTGCTCTTCAACATTCTCTTCAAAAAATGTCTTTCTTCAAATTGTGGAATGAAGAATACTGTATGTTTTCTCTTCCTTTTTTCTTTGCCTTTAATAAGTTGTTTATCACCTGTGACAGATTGAAACCATTCGGCTTCTTCTGCTAATTTTTTAGCCACTGAAAGGTTTGCAATCTTTTGAATTTTTGGCTTCTTTGGTAACAAAGCTTTTTGTCTTCTAATTTCTAATGATTCCAAAACCTTTTGTTCTTTTCGTTTCTTCCTTATTATTTTAAGTTCCAATTCCTGACGTCTTTTTATTTTAAAATGTTCAAGAGATGGGATGCTTGAAGATATTTGAAGAAGTGGGTCACAAAATGAAAAAGAAGGGGGTGGTGTTACTTCTTCAACATTTTCTATTACTTCATCTTCTTCATGACGTCTCTTTCTACGACGTGTAGTTGTCTTGAACTCATTCGAACAGTACCATTGGGATTCATATATCAATTTATCAAGTGGACTTCTAAATATAGTCTTTCTATATGATTGAGTATACTCTCTTTTAGCATTTTCTAAAGTATGCATACTTCTAAATGGAAATACTGATTGAATATAAGAGAGTGATTTGTTCGCCAAGATAAGTTCTTTGATAATGTCCTTTTCTTCCTTTGAAGTTGCCCTCGTACCACCTTCATGAATAATTTCTCTTGTTGGAATTCCAGGTAAAAAGTATCTTAGAGATTCAGTAGATCCAAAATACCTTTGACTGTATAAAATAACATCATGATCGATTTGTAAATCTTTTGGTTGGGTTAATTTGAGTTTTTCACAAATTTCTGAAGTGGTTCTTAAGGGTAATTCTTCAATAATATCATCCATAGAAGTATTTTTATGCTTAGAAATTTGTAGATAAAACTCTTCTATGGGTGTCCACTCAGGTACATCAGAGATTTTTTCTCTAATTTGTTCGAGTTCAACGTCTGGTAACTCTTCGAATAATCCACTACCGGTGAGATCAGTAAGACAAAGATAAACAAGTAAGGAAAGATTTTTTTGATCCCATTTTTCATTACTGAAAGAACTTATAATCCTCTGTATATCAACCACTTTATCATGAACCTCTTGGTGGCTTTTTATTGGTAGGTTTTTTTGAAGTTCTGAAATATCTTGATAATTCTCAAGAATCCGATTTGCTAAGAAAAGAATTTCACCTTTAGTCCATAAAGGTCTATCGTTTAATAACGTGACTTGAGACAAGACTGTACTTATAGATTTATTAGGGAACCATTTCTGAAGATTTTCCAAGGTTAAATCATAAAATGCAACGTATTTAATCCTTCGTAAATCTTCAATATTCCAATCAAAATTCACGTCATTTTCACTCAGTGAGTCTTTTGAATCTGGCGTTAAATAAGCATCGTGATCGGGTTTAATAGGTGATGTGGAATCATCTAGAAGTGACCCTGGTTTTAGGGAGAATTGTGAGGTTTGAATTGGTGGTGTTTGTGATGAATTCACAGGTTCCATATTGACGTGTGTGTATTTTTATTTTTCAGTCTCACTGAGAATTGAGAGACGGGTTTGAATGACAGACAATTCCACCTTCAGTTTCATAAACGTGTATTTCTATTTATTTTAGCTATTAAAAAGTATATAGGCACTTAATGGTGGGGGGCTTATCTCCGATAAACTTAGCCAAACATCGTCTCTTATTGACTTCCCCTTCTCCTCTTTCGTCTGGCTTCACTATCTAAAGATTCCCCATACTCTCATAACTTACTAGCCCTTAACCCATTCAATCTAAACTTCAACTCCTTCAAAACCTTACTTTCTGGTTTCCAACTATCAAATAAATCATAAAGTTCATTGATCTCATCGTACCCAGTCTTACCCATATCATTACCTCTTTCTACACTAAGAACTTTATTATTATTAGGCCAATTTTTTTCAATATTAAATAATAATCCTCTTAAACACCATGGGAGTATAAATGGATTAGTACCGATTTTACTAATATTGAACTCTTTAATATAGACTTGATTATTGATTGGTAATTTGATAATTTCAGTTGCTTCAATATCAGGAATTGATCCATATGATCCAATTCCACTAGTAACAAACCCATCCTTTGGCTTAGATATTGATTCCCTAGAGATTTCTCCACTTATAAATTTACTTTTATCAGTTGGTGGGATAATTAAATCATCTGTATCCAATACAAATTTAACACCTAAATCATAAACTTTACCATCATTATAAATCTTGGAATGACCTCCTCCTGTTAATGGACCAGCCAATGCAGTACTGAGTTCTTTTAAAACATTATTATCAAAATATCCCATGTTTTGTAGTTGACAACATAAGCCAACTAATTTTTGTATAAATAAAGGAGTTTGTGAAGAATGATCTATATAACAAGCTCTATAAATATTTGGATGGAAAATATGTGATGCTAATGCTGAATAAAGTGGTACTAGTTGATCATTAATAGACCCTATAAAACAGATTTTAATATTACAATTGATGATAACTTGAATACTTTCTTTATATACTAAAGATTGTTCACTACCGAATTTAGTTAACTCAAACAATTCCATAAGAGAATCATGTTCAATAGCTGAGTATGCCTTCATAAAGAATGATTTATCAACTCCATAAAATGGTCCATTATTAATCCCAGCCATTCCGAGGATTCCAATTCTTTTCTTTATAGCATTCTTCAAAATCCCTTGTTTGATTAATCTTGCAAGTAAGATGATAGACACAACACACCCTTGACTATGAGCAGCAATAAATATAAAATCTGCATCATTCAATTCTTCTTGCCATTTGATTAAAATCTCGGTAAAGAAATCAACTCTATCAAAAATTTTACCTTCTTTTTCAAGAGCGATTTTTTGAATACTAACGTTTTTATTATCATCTTCATTGATCAAATTATTATCAACACAATATCTAAGAATAGCTTTCTCTGCTTCGTTTGCAAATTTTAATGATGTACCTTTTGGAGCTCCAATTAATGGCCTAATCATTTTAGTTGGGAAAAACCCATGAACTCCAATGATCAATATCTTCTTAATCCTATTAAGTGATTGACCTCTTTGTTTAACAATCTCTGGATCTCTTATCTTTGGGGTTCTATTTCTTGATCCTCTATGATTTATAAGTAAATTCCCCATTGGATCATTGGTGATCATAATGGAATTTGGATCATTGGCATCGTTTTCAAGTTGGGTCTCTTCATCAAATGTATAACTGTCTTCATTATTTGTGTAATATTTATTATAACTTGGTAAACATGCTCTTTTATTTTCTGGTAATTTAGATAAAGACCTTCCATATAATTTATACGTTCTTTCATAAAGTAAATTAAACTCCTTTTCTACTTTATCTTTAGATGCTGCTGAATTGGTTGGAGATTCTTCTTCATCTTCTTCTTCATCTTTCATTACATTTGAAAGAGTTTGGGAACTGAATCCAAGTTTCGTACTCAATTGACTGAGAAACGTTTTCCAGTTGGTGATATCAACCTTGTTTGTATTGTTCTGTGATGATGTTGAAGAATTACCAAATATCGACGACGTAAGGCTATTTCCTCCTAATATTGAATGTTGATTTGGTAAACACGTATTCCAATCAGGTACAATTACATTCTCTTTTAAATTCTCATTCTTATGAGTATTGATCTTACTAAACAGTTTGGCATCATTATGAGGTTTATAAAGAACTGCATCATCTGTTTGATGGGTATGTTCTTCAGGAAGTTTCAGTGTTGACGTTAGTATTGTATTTGAAAAGTTAGGCTTATCATTCTTTTTATCTACTGGTTCATTTTTAGGATGTTCTTCCTTCTTCTTTGGGTCATCTTTCTTCCCCTTTTCCTTCTTATCATCATCTGATTCATCTGAACTCATGTCTTTATTATTACTCCAAAAACTCCATGATGACATACTTTTCTTTCTTCCACCAGTCACATGATCATCCACATCATCATCTGCTTCTTCTTCTTCTTCCTCCTCTTCTTGCTCTTCCTCTTCTTCATTATCTTCTTCACTCAAACCTTGCTTTCTCCACATCCAACTTCCTGATGTTAAATGTGCTGATAAACTTTTATATGCATTTGATTCCGATGAATTGGCTATTGGTTGAGGTTCTGGCAGTGTATTCTCTGCTTCATCTATAGGTTTTTTACCCCATGAAGGAATCCAATTAGAAGACATGGTCTTAACTTGCTTGTAATCGGTGCGAATTCTTCATATGAATTAGAACTTGAGTTTCAGGCATATTATTTATTACTATAATTTTCTATACGATTCTATATCTTCAAGAGTGGACACAGTACCTCCACAAACTATAACTACTATTATATCATCTGGACCTAACTCTCCTAATTTGTCCGTAATTAATTGGCTATTTTTAGTTACTAATGATATTGATGCCCCACACGCAGGTTCTACAATCTCATTAAACGTATCATAGTAATAGACACTACCTCTAGCAGTATCTTCATCACTAATAACACAATTATAAGTCTTATGTGAGTGGTACAGATCTAATGCCTTTTGACATGTAAAAGGAGCTGCTAAAGAACTAGCCACTGATTTGACTCCACTTAATTGAATTATCTTATTATGTTTAATAGCTTCTTCAAAACATGGAGCACCATCAGATTCTACACTTATGACTGGTACCTTCTTAAGACTATCTGACTTCTCTAACCCTTCAACTATACCAGTATATAATCCCCCACCTCCAACACTACAAATCACACCTTTTACTTTAGATCTATCTTCTACAGACAATTGGGATTCTATCTCATTGATCATTTCACTATGGCCCTCCCAAATCATTGGATCATCAAACGGGTGACAGTAAACAGGGTGAACATTTGACTCCACTGATGCAATGATTTCATCAGTTAAATACTTATCTGCTTCACCCCAATGAGCCCCGTGTATAATAACTTCTGCCCCTAAATCCTCTAATGCTTTCTTTACATTTGGTTTAGAAGTAATTGGAAGAACTACTGTACATTTGATATTATAATGTTTACTACTATAAGCAGCGGCTAATCCAGCATTACCACCAGATGATGAAAATACATGAACAATTTTTTCGCCTTTGAATCTATTAATTGAGTGTCCTATAAGATGACCAATTCCTCTTAATTTAAAACTACCTGAAGGTTGTTGGTTTTCTTTTTTAAACAATACTCGGTATGGTGTGGAAAGTTGTGAAGTGACATCTATAAGGTCAGTAGGAATTGACGGGAAGTTCATTGGAAATACTGATAAGAATCTGCGTATCTTATCCCGCGATAGTGAATTTTCTTCTATATCAATGGCTAAGAAGTATAGTGTACTGAAATTCAATAATATTAAACCGGAATATGAAGAAGAGGTTCTAGAGATCTATTCCATCATCACAGAAACTCAAGAGGATCTTCTTCTTGTGGACCTTAAAAAGATATTTAAACATCTTCAAATTCCTCGATGTTTTACTAAAGATATAACTAGTACAATAAATCATTTCTATACTAATAAAGGAACACATATAAGTACACAAACACCCAAGTCAGATATCACTCTACTGGTCATCCGAACATTCACCATCACTTCTCAATATAATACCGAGGAAGATATCATCGATATCATTGATGTAGATAAGCTCATCTCATACACTAATAAACTTCTCCAGTATAGAGATAATTATGATTATATAAAAGACACATGGAATTTGATAGTTAGTACGATCCAAGGTAAAGATCTCGATACAGAAGCTCTTCTATCGTATCATGTTGATCTTGTTGATCTTAAAAAAATAAAGACAGAACTCAAACTAGATGGAACTGGAAAGCAAACTATGAGTGATTCACTATTAATTGATATGTTGAGTTGTAGTAGACTGGATGATTCAGGGAACATTCACAATTTTAATTTCTCAAGACTTGATGGGTTATCGATAGATATAAAGGATTTTGCATGTATATTAGGAAATATGGGTGAATATGATTAGTATGGCTCTTTTCTGTGTCCGCGTCCACGTCTCTATTCCATATCTCACCATCTCACTATCTCTAACCTTATGTCTCACACACACCAAATAGAATCCCAAGCAATTAAGTCTTGCTTGTCACTTGTGTATGATGAAAATGACTATCTGGGATCGAACTTCTGTGATCTAAATCAATTGGATCTACTCCTATGTCAATTATCTACCAATATATCAAATAATCCTTTTATACCAAATCAAAGTCTACTCAAAATAATATTAACTGCGGCTGCAAGAATACCTGAAATAAACTATTCCAATGATATCATTATGCAAGACCTACTTAATAGTAGTAATACTAGAGAGTTCCAATATGGCTACTCTAATTTATCTTCCTTCCAAAATAAATCCTTGAATATATTGAGGAGGTATCTCAATTTAATGAAAGATGAAAATACCCTGAAAATTGTAAGAGATGGTCTATATCAATCATTGAATAGGTTAATATCATCATTTATAACAGAATCTGATGTTTCTCGTTCAACTAGAAAAAGACCTCAACCTGGTTCATTATCTGTAATGAATATGTTACAGACTTCACCTAAACGATTAAAGAAAGAACCAGGTGATGTTGAAATTTTACAATCTAGAACCATCTCTGGACCTAATTATTCACCTAATTATCTCGATAGTCCTCAACCTGAACATAAGAACCTACCAGTTATAACTATTCCAGATGATTCTGAACCTCCAACCCCTTCATCTCCTGGGTCTAATCCTTTTATAGAACCTGTAAATACTGAAAAGTTCTCTGGATCTTTCTCTTCTATGCCTACTGAGTCTAAAATTCTTTCTAGTCTTGGTGAATCTAAATCTAAAAAGAACTCAAGGTCAAATACTCCCGAACTTGTAAATTCAGAAACAAGAATGTTTGATGATCCTTTAATAACTCAAAGGTTAACCCCTAAGCCAAATGACCCTTACAATATTTGGAGTCTAGTTAAATGGTGTTTCTATTGTGCTGCTTCAGGTGTACCTGGAAATAATCATTCAAAAATCTCTTCAGGGTATACAAAATTTCTTGAAATGGTTTTCAGTTTCATTGAATATGATTGGGATCATTTCGTCCAATCCAAATTATGTTCCATTTATAATGTTAGTGTGGATGAATTATATTCTATAAACAAAGATTCAGGGCCTGAATCTAAACTCTTTAATAAATCAATCAACTCTAATGAACTGCTTTTAGTAAAACTTCTCCGTCAACGTCATCATAAGTCGATTTATTGGTATGATAGAATAGTAGAACTGGTGATGTATGGCTTAACACCAATAAATCGAGATACAACTCCTCAAGCATGTTTTGATAAAGAGGTTAATCTTGTTATTAATATTCCAGAAAAGACTCTGGAAATTCCAATCATTGAAACTATGGCATTGAGGTACAAGATTCTTAAGCTTTACTTTAATTATCTTTTATTGGATTCAAGTGATTTATCTGATTCATTTTCAGACTCTTCATCATCATTCCAGCTCTTTTTTAAATCACTCTCAGGAGAACTTTGTCAACTTCCTATTAGTATATTCAGATCTTTTTTTAAGGAAGTTCTTGATGATATACAAACTGGATCTTTACGTTCGTTTCAATTGGGCTTATGTATCATCTTTTCTATCATAGATAGAATCACATCTACGAATACTTTAGAAATTTTTATAAGTAAATTTAATGGATTTTCATTATCTACGGAAATCCTCAGTAGCCTTGTTCGTAAATGTTTCAAAATTAAAAAGCCATATTTATACTTTTTAGGTCTTGATTCTGTAGACAGATATCTTGGAGAATGGTATAAATTGAAAATGGTACATTTCTATGGACTTCAAATTATGAATTTTTGGAGTGAAGGTTTAGAGATTTCAGAACCAATAAATCCTGTTATAGAGCATCATAAGAAATTAATAAGAGAAGTAGAAATATCAATGATAGATGTATGGGGTATAGATTTTGATTTACTCAAAGAATAATGTAATATATGTAAATAGAAAATACAAAATCCGGGGTAGTAAGCTTCATTCCTATTTACCTAAATAATATGCTTTACTTTAAAATAATGTCTTAAATATTGAATTTGCCAAACACCCAACCCAATTAATGCAAAAACAATCATAAAAGAAAAATATTTAACTCTTGAATTTGTTGATTCATTTGTATCTCTCATTCTTTCTTCTCTTCTTTTTAAGTACTGTAATTCATTAGAAATTTCAGCAGTTAATTCTTGAATTCTACGTAATTCAACTTCACTTGGTTTCAATTTTTCAGCAGCTTGAATGGCATTCCAATCTCTTGCAGCTGCTCCACTTTCAATATCTAATTCAATTTCTCTTGATAAATGAGAATATCTTTGTTTTGATTCTAATACATTTGTGAAACAAACATCAAATGCTGCACTATGGAAAGATGTGAAGGTGATTCTAGCATTGGATCCGATATTATTTTTTCTACGGAGTTCATTACCAATAGAATCTGTTACAACAACATTTAATTGTTGTCCATCACCATCTCTACCATTTGTTTTAATATTGATGACAACTAATTGATTTTCCCCTACAAAATCTCTTATACAAACAGGATCTGGGTTAGCCTTGGCTAAGATATCAACATTCAATCCATAAACTATCGAAACAATCGAAGAAATAAAAAATAATAAACTAATCTTCATATTGCAGCGTGTCAAATTGTCGATTTTCACATCCGCGTAAACATCGATCTGAAAAATCTATTTTTACAGTTGCGATTTTGCGACTCAAAAAAATTTTAATCAAGATGGCTAAAGCTAAGAGTACACATGTTATGGTTAAGGTGATTTCAGCGGCAAAGACCGGATATGAGAAATGGTTTAATGTTCCAAGAGCTACAGGTAGACTCAACTTGATTTTATATGATCCAGTGGCAAAGAGACATTGTTTGTTCTCTGAGGATAAAAAGAGAAAAATTCCTCAAGTTATTCCAAAAGATTTATATGGAAGACATAGAGTATAGGATAAAGAATTTGACGACTTGTATATAATGATAATATAGATACTATTTACACGGAGCTAATAACTCTTCACCTCCCAATCCTCTGGTACCTTAATCAGGTTATTATCTCCAATAACTGTAACAATCTCTCTATCTCCCCCGATTAAATACTTCTCGGTAACTTCCTTCAAATCTTCATTACCAACATATAAGAAGTTTTCTCTTCTTTCTTGTCTCATTTCATCAGTAATTCCTTCAATAAATGTTGAAACTCCTTGCAGGGCAATATGTGATGGAGCATCAACACTTTGAAAGATTGATAATTTAGCTTCTTGTAAATCTGAATCAGACCAATTATTTTCTAATTTATCCAATGCAATTTTAAATGATTCTTTATATGATTGAACTGATTTAAGAGGATTTGGATCTCTATATGAATAGAAATTAATAACTCCTCCTAATCCATCGAAATTCATTCCTCCTCCATAAGCTCCATTTGCTTCTCTAATAACTGAGTGTAAATGTTTAAAGGATAAAAGTTGTGATAAGATTTGTAAACTTGCACCATCTTTTGAAGAATATTCTGCACCTAATTTTGCAAGTGATGAATAACTTGTTTGGAATGGTAAACTAAGAATTGTCAGAGATTTCTTAATGGCATTGTTAGAAAATTCTGATGAGAAATTAGTTAATTCATTTTCATAAGAGATGGAGTCAATGTTTGTAATTGATGTATCAAATTGTTCAATCAATTTTTCTGTTGAAATAACATCTTCAGATTGTCCAATAATATTATATTCAAATCCAGGGTTATTACCTTTAGTAAATCCTTTAAGAACATAAGATTGAATATCTCTAAGAGTTGGTAAGACTTCATTAATCAAAAAGTCTTTTCCTTTTGATTCCAATTCATTATTTAATTTCATAATGAATTCAACTTGTCCAAGACCAGAAGTAAGATTTCTAATATTCTTATTAACAGTTAAATGAGATGATGAATAAGATGAAGAATATGAGTGTCCTCTGTCAGCGATGTTATTCATTTGGTTTTGACTAAGACTCTTAATCAAGGTATTTAATTTATCAATAACATCTGAATCATTTGAAAATCTGGTGTCGGTCAAGATTTCTCTCCATAAATCGAAAATATGGTTGGTGTTTTGTGATAATGACATACCATTGATAAGGAATTTAAGATTGGTTTCTCCTATATTATATGGATTAGTCTTGTTACTAAAAGAGAAAGAAATACCACCGGTCAATTTTTGAATTTTGGTTTCTAAATCAATAATCTTAGTTGTAGATGTACCAGCGAGATTTGTTAAACATGAAATAAATAATGGAAGGTATTCATAATATTTACTTGGGATATAACTGAAATCTTTAGCGGCTGTAACATAAACTAATCCATTGGTATCAACAATTCTTTTTTGAAGCTTTTTAGAATTGATTTCACCAAAATTCAATTTATAAAATTCTCCTTGTCTTGGGATATCATATAATGTTAAAGTTGGTAAAACAGATACATCTTCAGTTTCTTGTTGCTTTTTAGAAAGATTTGATGCTCTTTCAAGAATAATTTGTTTGTCTTCAGAATTCAAATCTTTTACTTTATTATTTAATCTTTCGATTTCTTCATTTTGAACTTGTTCTACAAACTTTTCATTTGGAGTCATTGTGAATTTAACTTTTGGGGTATCTGAGAAGAAAGTATCGAGTAAATCTTCAAACATATTCAAGCCTTTAGATTGATACTCTTGTTTGAATTGATTTAAAATGATTTCAATTTGTAATGGAGTAATTGGATTCAGGTTATTGATCCAACTTGGAATGATTGAGTGTAATAAACCCAAACCAAAATCAGGTTTATGTTTCTTAAAACTTAATTCTAATTGATGTAAAATAGCTTCAACTCTTTCTTTAAAAACAGGTGAATCTGATTTGAATGATGGTAAGATATTTTCTTTAAGGATTTCTTGTACTTTCTTCTCAAGGTTTTCACTATTAGTTTTAGTTAAATTACTTACACCGATTGTAAAAGATAATAAAGCAGTAGTAGCATCTAAACCAGAATTAATAGTAAAATCATCACCATATTCTTTTTCAATTAATTCTTGATAAAATGGTGAACTATGACCATCACACAATAACGAATTAAGTACTTTCCATTTAAATACTTCATACTCCTTACCTTCTTCTAATGGATTACCTAAATACCATGTGATAGATGTCTTATATTGTTCATCAATTGGCTTACCTGACATGACATCAACAGGTCCATCAACCTCAAATGAAAATTCTTTTGATTCATCAAAATGAAATAATGGTTGTTTAATAGTATTTGTAACACCTCTTGAACCAAATGTTTTATAAACAGAATCTAATTTTTCAAGATGTTTTTGTAAAGGAAGAGATCCATAAGTAAATGTTTTAGCATTTGATGGGTGATAACAAGATCCATGGAAATCAAGTAAATCTTCATATTTCAAATCGGTGATGTTTTTTGGATTACCACCGGAATTATTTAAACTCTTATATAAAGCTTCTTGGAATTTAATATAAAAATAATAAGCAGAATTCGAATATTGTCCTTTCATTTCATTATATACAACCCCTTTAAAAATCAAAGGCGAATTGATATCATCACTTTTTTCATTTTCTAATCTCCAACCTTCTTGAGTGAAATCTTCATAAGTTAAAAGAGGCTCAAATACTGATGATAAATAAACGTCCATTAAATTTTCAAAATCTTTAGAGTTGGTAGTAGCAAATGGGAAGTATGTGTAATCATGGCCTGTCATAGCATTCATGAAATTACTTAATGATCTATTTAACATTTTAAAGAATGGATCTCTAACTGGATATTTATATGATCCACATAAAGTGGTATGTTCTAAGATATGTGGGACACCGGTATCATCTGGAGGGTTTGTTTTGAAACCTACAGAGAAGACATTATTCCTATCATTTGGGGCATCTAAATGTAAATGTTCACTACCAGTTCTTTGGTGTTTTAATTTAACTGCAACTAAAGAATAATCTGGTACAGGTTGTACTTGTTCTATGATGAATCCATGATAATTTAAACCAATAGGGTATTGACTAAGGATCTTAGCTTGGTTATAAGAAGCATAAGATCTTTTTAGAATTGGTTTTTGAAAAGATCTAAGCATGGATACTGGCAAATGGTGGTGAGTGAGATTAGGTGAGAATGGGTGATGTGTGATGAGATGAGAGAGATGAGAGAGATGAGGTTATTGGGTTTGGATAAGTAGGGTGGGTTGACTTGTGGAGTAGTAGAGGGATATTGGCAGAACAGAAGAGAGGTTAATTTCGATTTACCGCTGAACAATCCATCACTACCAGATTGTCCTGCTGTTCTTTCAAGTTTCTGATTTTTGCAGCAATTATCAATTTGAGAGGAGAATCAGGGACATGAAAGCACTCTTCTAAAAGAAAGTATAGATCATATTAGGCATAACGTGACACTGTCAGAACAAAGTCAATAGTTGTCTTCCTCGATTCGTGTTTCTTATCTATACTTTTCTCTATTTACACTCAGAGGATCGGCACTAAAATCAATGCCTGTACCGGCGAAGATAAGATATCGCTGATAAAATGGCAGCAGGCTCAAGGATATAGTCAGAGAGGTGTATGTCTAGATTAATCCTAGGGAAATTGATCTAATGACTTACTGAGGATTTCTATTACGTTCTCTATTTATCGTTCTCTTCTATCTATTGATATCGGAGTTATACCATCGACACTTGACCTCAATATGGCTGCAATTTCAAACCATCATGTAGATGAGCTTTAAAACCTTCACGAGTGACTTTTAAAGTTTGATCTTTCACCTACCCCGATTCTCTTCCACTCTCTCCCCTTATTCTTCCAATCTCTTCCTTCATTCTCCCAATATCTCATCGACTCCTTTGCCCCGATTAATCCCACCCTTATACCCTTCACTGCGCTTGAGCGAATTTTTCACTTCAAGCCTAATGAGTCAAAAAGAAACACCAAAAGTGTCTACGTTAGGTGGATTCATAGCTGGTGCTATAGCAGCCTGTGGGGCTGTCACATTCACTAATCCTATCGAACTTATCAAAACAAGAATGCAACTTCAAGGAGAATTATCAAAAACTGATGCTAAAGCACCAAAATTATATAAGAATCCGTTTCAAGCGTTTGGTGTTATCTATAAGAATGAAGGGATCAAAGGTTTACAAAAGGGACTTATCGCAGGTTATTTATATCAAATCGGATTAAATGGTTGTAGATTCGGATTTTATGAACCGGGTAGATATTATTTAACTCAAATCTTCAATCCAGAAGCCTTTGAAAAAGGACAAATTCCTCAAAGTTTACCTATTAATGTTGGTGCTGGTTTTATTAGTGGAAGTGCTGGAGCAGTCGTTGCAAATCCATTATTTTTAGTTAAGACAAGAATGCAATCATATAGTGCAGCTGCTAATGTCAAAGGTGCAAGTGTTGGACAACAAACTCACTATAAAACACCATTTGAAGGGTTAAAATCCATTTATAAGGCAGAAGGTATAAAAGGATTATTCAGAGGAGTTGATGCAGCTATTTTAAGAACAGGTGCTGGATCATCAGCTCAATTACCAGCATATTTCTATACAAAAAATCTTATAGTTGAAAGTGGATTAATCAATCCTGATTCAATTTTAGTTCATTTCTTGTCTTCATCAGTTGCAGGTACAGCAGTTGCAATTGTAATGAATCCATGGGATGTTGTTTTAACAAGAGTTTATAACCAAAAGGGAGATCTTTATAAAGGACCATTAGATTGTGCAACAAAGACATTACGTACAGAAGGACCAAAAGCATTTTATAAAGGATTCTGGGCACAATTATTTAGAATTGGACCTCATTCAATTTTGACTTTAATGTTTGTAGAACAAGCAACTAAATTAGTTGCCGAGGTTGAATCATTGATATAGAGAGGAGTATTAGAGAGGTGGAGTTAGAGACAATGTGGTAGAGGTTATAGAGTGAAGAGTATCATAGAGTGAAGAGTATTATAGAGTTAAATATGTGATAGATGAGTATAGAGTTAAATACGTGAAAAGAGTATAGTAGATAGATTATGTAGACAATAGAGTGCTCACGGCCACACAGGGGTACGGAGCTAACAATAGACTTCCTCGGTACCTTACCTAAACGACGCAAGCCATATATCTTATAATCCACACACCTAATACTACCCCCTTTCATCTCTTATACGCTCCCTCCACATCTACACCTTATCCTATCACTCTCGTTAATTAATAATGTCTGAGTCAAAGCGTGCGCCAACCACCGGTACAGGTGAAGACCCGCAGAGATAGAAGGCAAAAGGATAACTTTAAATAGTAAATAAACCCTTAGTTAAGATTCTCCTTAATCTACTCCTTATCATATTTAAATCCACTTCGAATCCATCATATCTAAAATCATCTTATCACTAAAAAGATTTTCATAGTGCTCAGTGAGAAAATTATCGAGAAAAATAACTAACAAACAAAAAAATATTGATAAGATAAAACCACATATAAAACACTAGTTATAATCGTTATTTATTCATATCCAACTTATTTATCATATAAGTAAACCATAACCACAAAGAAGTTTGAGAGAAATCCGATATTTATATGCGTGATTCCAACTATAAGTCTATTAGTAATAATAGAGCTGCGGTCACAATAAGTACGACAGTTTATGATAGAAGAGCTTTAGATGTTACAAGTGATAAACCTTTGGTCAACTCACTTAATCATTTAACTTATCTTGTGTCATCATCTGCTAAAGTAAGAGAAACTCTTTCAAGTGATGGAGGTATAGAGAGATTAATTGAAATCTTACATGAATGTCATAATTGTAATTTTGGTTCAAAAGATCATAATATATTTACAAGTGAGAAGAAGATCTTAACGGCGTGGAAATGGACTTTGGCGTTTCAATGTTTGGTTTTGATTGGTACAAGAGGTACTGAAGCTATAAGACAAAGAGTTGTCAAAGCAGGGATGTTACCTATTATTGCAACTGTATTAGACAATTATATCACGTTGCATGAGAAGGTGTTTATGCATGGGAATAGAGGGTATTGTAGTAGATTTGGAGAGATGGGGATGTCTGAAAGTCCAGAAGGGAGAGAAAGAGATCCAGTTCTTGTTACGCCAATAATTCCAGAAAGACCCGAGGAAATACCTCAAGGAATGAATGTTCCTGAGCCAGGTCCTGTAGATCAAGTATCACCAGTTCAAAACCCACCTGATATCCCAACAACATTTATGAATCAGTTTGAAACCTTTCAAAACAATTTCCGTATGGACCCATCAAATTCCACTGCTGCTGCTGCACTTGTTGCATCTTCTACCATCCCATCATTACCATTTTTTAACGGGAATCATCCAGATAGTTTAACCAATGAAGATTACGAAAACCTCACAATAGAGCAATTATTTAAATTAGTTAGAACTGGAACAATTTGTGATCTTTTTGATACCACAGGAAACTGTGATAATCCTAGAAGAAGATATCTTATTTTAATTATTCTTAAAAAACTTCAAGCATTAAAAGATAATGAATTACTTGATACAAGATTTCTTAAAGATACAGATTATGAAATGGATCATAGTCTTAATTTTTTATCAGATTTATATCTTCAAGATGATAAAATGACATATCTTAGTAATTTAGCCAGTTCAAAAAGTGCCCCTAGGCATTTTACAGAGAGTGGAGTTGTTATACCAAGAGAGGATGATATTGTTTGGTCATTACAATTATTAGCATATATTTCTAAATATCCTCATCTTAAAGAAGTACTTCAAAATACTCATTTAATACTTGATATGAGTGTTAGAGATAAACAAGTTAAACTTCATTTAGAACAAAGATTAAAAGATAAAACCAAAACTGATTTAATGATAAAACAAAGACCAACAATTAAACCAAAATCTAGAAAATCTAAATTAGTTAATTCAAATTATAATAATTCAAATCCACAAATAATGAATATTATAGAAAATGAAACTAATGTTTTAGAGTTTCAAGATGATTCAACTTCAGTTAAAGTGAATGATAAGATTGATGATGTTACAGGAGAATCAGATCCAGAAACTGGATCAGTTTCAGATTCTGGATCAGATATTGAATTTGGTAATAATTTATTCCCAATAGTTAACCAAAATAAATTAAGTCAACTTTATGATTATATTATTGATTGTGAAAGTATAGTTGATAGACTTGATAGAGAAATTGCTATAAATCAAGTTAATAATAAAATCAATAAACTTGTTAATAAGAATTGTAAAGATTTAAGTATTTCAATTGTTAAAAAAAGACAAGAACAAAAACAATATTTAAATGAAAAATGGAATTATGAAACTTATGATCATTTTAATATTGATAATCAACCAAAGGATACTTTACCAAATCCAATAAATGATACCGATTATGATGATTCATTAATGGAATATAAAAAGGCAAATTTATTCCCAATGGTTGAAAATTTCACATTTTTAGCAGGAACTGATATGTATTATTGGTCAGGTGTTATAATGAGAAATTCATGTAGAAGAAATGAACTTAGAGGTGGTGTTAGACAATGTGGGAATTTAGAATGTGGTAGATGGGAAACTTATCCTAGAGAGTTCCTGAAATGTAGAAGATGTAAACGTACAAAGTATTGTTCAAGAGATTGTCAAATGAAGGCATGGAATTGTCATAGAAATTGGTGTATACCAAGTACAAGTACTAATACAAATACCAATGTTAATAATGAAGAAGAAAGTGAGAGGTAGTTACGATATTACGATATTTATGTTATGAGGAGTATATAGTTAAATGACAGGTTATTAATTCTTGTAGTTTATTCATTATTCATTATTCTATTGTCTATATTTTAAAGGTATCCCATATATTATTGGTGAACTACCATTAAGATACCTTAATTTACATGTTTTTCTACTTTGTTTAATTCCTTTAGCAAAATCAATTGGAGTTTTATTCCCAAAAACTCCACATATTTCCATTAATGATGTACTGAAATTATCAATATCTTTATCAGTAACGTCCCATAGATTCCCAACAATCATTGGTGATCCACATACTAACCAATTAAGTATGTTTCCATGAGGTTGTAAAAACCCATACTTATTAAGTGCCCCTGATGAACATCCTAAAAGAAGACTTGGAGGTGCTCGACACTTTTCACTTGTTAATTTAAATAATGATGTGGTTCTTATATATTGATCACACCCTCCATGTCCAACATATACAAACAAATCATTTGATAAGATTTCTTTCAAAAATCTTTCGAAATCTTTTGGTTTATCTCCAATCATTCCAGTCCATTGAGGTTGATTAATGAATATTGAAGAGAATTTCTCTTGACTACGAATCAAATCACCACTTGGATTAAGGAGATATTTGACATTGGTAGGTTTAAACAGATTTAATGAGTTAGAATTCTTCTTTAATGTATCTATAAGAGCATGAACTGAACAGATTCTAGAAATCGACATGTTTGATAAACATTCAAGGGATTCCCAAGGTATTTCATGACACTTCCCACTAGGTATTAAGATTATATGAGAATCAGATGTATCAGTATAATCATTTTTGAGTTGTTCAATTTGTTCAATAAACTCATCAATAATAATTTCATTTTGAATATTCATTCCACAATGACTTAAAGAATCACTAATGAAATAGACTAAATCAGTCCCGAGAACAAGTCTATCAATTGGCTCTGAATCTTTAGAAATTACAAATCCACAAAGTATCAGTAAGATTTCATTATTCCATTTAAGTGAATCAACATTTTGACCAAAAGTATTTTGAATCAATTTGATTAATTTTTTATTCAAATCTTGATTCTTTTCAGTATTAAAAATTCCTTTAAATCCACCAATCCAATGATTTTCAATTCTGTCAAGGAGATTCTTTAATCTTAAATCTAATGAAAACCTTAATCTCCACCAATTTTTCCTTTGTTCCTTAGTGATAATACCAGAGGTATGTTCTGGTTTAATAGACTTATTACTATCATCAATTATTTTATTGAAAGCATTAATAGCTTCATCAAATGAAAGAGGTTTGACACCATCACCAAAGTTAGACGATCTTTTCAATGGAAGTCTAAGACTTAGAGGATCATTAAGACATGAGTGATTAACTTTTGAAATGAAAAGTTCGTCACAAGAAGAATCAATATCCATAGTTATAATTGTCCAGTTTTTTGGTAAGAGATTTGACAAGTCAGAGTAAAATGAAGAAATACTGGAATTAATTGGTTGGTTGGGTCTTACTATTGGTAAATAATCATCAGGTTTATTTGGAGTATTTTCCCTAATTTGTTGATCATACCAATAACTTTGATTCTTAATAATATCTTGATAGAAATAAACCTGTTGAGTGTTAAAATCAGCATTTATACACGACAAAAGGAATTGACATTTGTTAATACTTCTCAGAGCTTTTGTAAGAAATGGGACTGGTATAGTGATATTATCTTCAACAAATGACATCAATGAATCAAGAATGGATTTGATAGTATCATCTAAATCAATTGTAGATGATTGGATAAGTTGAGGTGATGATAATACCGAATCCTGTAAATGAGAGAAAGGAGTTAATTGAGTTAATTCTCTCGTGATCAAATCAATTTGTATTTCACAATCCTTAAGAAACTTACTAGGTCCATGAAGATTATGAGATTGATCAAGAAGAGTTAGATGAAGAGATAATTGAGGAGTATGGATTGGATGGAATTGATTATTTTCCCTTTCTTCTTGTTTAAATAAAAATTCACTATGTTCTTGTGCAATCTTTAAATCTTTATCAAGGTCAAGTTTAACGATTTGATTTCCTTGATGAAATTCATTCTTAGCAGATCCAAAATCATCAAGAATCAAAAAATTATCAGCTAGAAAAAAATGATTAAACCCATTAATTACAGGGAAAATATTAGCATCATTGATCTTTTTAATCTCATTTACATAATATTGAACGTCTCTAGAAATCCCAAAGTGTTTTAAAATCTCAATACAATTCTTATAGAAATGAATTATTAAAGAGATGGAATGCCATTTCATACATTGACCTTTAAACACTTCATATGGAATCTTATTGTAAACAGAAAGAACAAGTTTGATTCCAAGTTTCAAATTTCTAAACCCATCAACTAGGTTTTGATTTTTTTTACTTAAAATGAATCCTACAAATTGAAATTCTGAGAGGGATAAAAGGGTCTCTAATCTATTGATTATGCTTTGGTTGGATCCTGAGGTTAGATTGAATTCTGGTTTAGAAGATACGAATTTCAAAAGTATGTTAAACTTATCCAATGCATCATCTAATTGATTTGATTGGATAAAGTAATGTAATTGAACAATCTTCCAATCAAGAAGATTTTTAGATTCAACCTTGAAATTTTGACTTGTCAAATGTTTTAATAATACCCCAGCTTTTTCAAGGATTCCAACTACTTCAGATAACTTACCAGAAGTTATCATTGATCTAGACAAGTCTAAAAGTAAATTGAATTTGAAAAGAAGACATTCAGGAGTTGACTCTAATTGTCTGATTTCAAGATACTTTGGAATTAATGAACAAATTTTAGATGAAAATGAGTTAAACTTGAGGTAACCTACGATGGTGGATAAGATTTCAAATTCTAATTGATGAACAGGGTTTGTATTGATGAATGAAATAAAGAGATCAATAGATTCATTGATGAGGTCTTCACTCCATTCTATATTCATACATTGATTTATTTTGATACCACTCAAATAAAGAGAAGAAGAATGTTCTAGGTCTAATTGTTTATAAGAAGGAAGAAATGGGTTGGAGATATGATAATAATAAAGTAATGATGTATCTTCTTGTTGTAAAAGAGATGATAAGACTGACTCCATTAATTCATACCCTTCTGTTTGTGGTCCATAACTTTTATAAAGACACAGAAGAAAACAACACTTGAACAAAAATGAGAATCCAGAAGATTCAAATATCAAATTTATTAAATCTTCTTTTTCATTCATACAATGAAAGAAGATCTGATTAATTTGATGATTATTCCATAACAGGAACCTCTCTAAATCAATAAACTTGTCTAGATACTTGAAATATTTTCTGAAGGTATTAGTACATTCATTTAATTTGTCTTTGCTAATAGATCCATCTAAGCTTTTCAAGACTTTCTGTTGAAGACGTTTAATATCACCATGATCTTCTCGGGGTAAATTATTGAAAGCTACGAGATCATACTCCACAGCAAGAAGCGAACACTGAGAATCATCTGTTCTACAACTTATACTATACATAAGGTTCAGTAGGTTCTTTATTCTTTTCCATTGGTTATGTTTGGAGAAAATAGTATAAAGATGACGTATACTTTGAAAATGAGACATGGTCAGATTTTCTAACATTCCTTTTTCAACAGAGTGTTTAAGAGCCATGGTTATTGTATCAAATAAGTTCAATAATGATTTAGATAAGGACTTGATAGAATCAGATTGTTTAAGAATATATACAAGAAGTGAAAATGAAAGGTCTATAGATTCTGATGACTTGATTAGATCCGTAGATACATTAAGTACTTTCAGATCTAAAAGATCGTTTCTTGAATATGAAGAGATTGAAGAAATACAAGAAGAAATATTTTTATCTTCAAGACCTTTCAAAACATCTGCCTTTGTAACTGAAGATTCTTGGTGTACGAAAAGATTTTGAAGCTCTGGAAATTGACTTATATCAACAGTTCTTGTAAGATCATTATAAAACTCTTCGATATCTCTATCTCTCACTAGGATATTAGACAAATTGACAGTATAATGATTCTGTTCAATACACTCGATTTCTATTTGTTTCAAAGACAATTGCAGTACCACCAACTTTAAATTTGCTCTATTTGATTTTGTTATCGCTTTTGAAATAGAATTGATCCCTTTAAGAACTGTTAAAATGTTATTATGATGCTTAGATATAGTACTAGAAGATCTAGTCCATTTCATAAAGTTACTACCAGAAAGAAATACCATTGGTAACAGTGGTACAGATTCAAAAACATCTTTGTACTCATCATCTCCTTGTGAATATCCTTTTAGATTAGCAGAAAGGATCTTTAAAATTGTTTGTAGATTCAAAAATTGAAATGCTATGATGGCTTTAGTTAGACTTTCTGATACATCATTCTCGAAGCTGATCGACTCATAAAGGTTTTGTGTTGGTAGATTCGAATCATAATTGAATGGGGTCTTATGAACTATACTATCTAAGACTTGATATAATACTTTGAGATGATTAATAGTCTGAACCCATTGCTTCATCAGAATGGTTTTGATGATCAATGCTTGATGGGTCCTTATTAGATTCAAAATAGACGCGTCACTCTGTTTCATATAGTAAAGGGATATATAAGCGTTTAACGCTATAGATATATTATCCAAATTTTGATTTGAAATATTTACGCATTGAGTAGTGACAAAAATATGAGCTATTTCTTTGATTTGCTTGAGATCATGACTGGTATTGTTATTGGAGTTGGATAATGATAGTACTGATTTCCTGGTCTGTGAATTTATAAAGGAAACGAGCTTCTGGTTAACAGAATTCATATCCTTTGACTCTAATGCCATTAGATTGTGTTTACTTATTCGCGGTGCACATAATGCGACTAAGACGAGAAGAGAAAGGAAGAGAAGGGTAGACGCTTGGTATGGAAGAGAATAAGAATGGTGAATAAGTGTATGGGGTGTTGATGATTTTTTATTATGCTTTATTTATGATGTTTTGAATTTTTTTAGAGTTTCTAACATTATTCTCTTATCACGTGATATGAATAGACAAGCAAGGATTGCAACAATAGTCGTGGGATAAAGGAAAGCAGCATATGTGATGTGACATAGGAGGGGATCGTTTTGTGAATACTATGGCTGTAGAGTTTCCAGTAGAACGATGATGATGATATAGTGAAAGTCACCATTCCTGTGTTTATTTACAATCCATTCAACACGATGTTCTTGATGAAAAATCAGAATTCACTATACTGGTCACTGTCTGTATCAATAGTCCATCAATGAAGAATTTCTCTGCTCCCTGAATGCCTGATTTATATTTTTTTTTTTTTTTTTAGAACAAATTTATATCACTATACCACTATAAAATCTATACAGTCCATAGCATCTATAAGCGAAGTTTAAGGAAAAATAATGAAATTAAAAACCTTCAGAAGAAAAAATTATAATAAAAAAATGAGTTTGAAAAATTAGATTATCGAAAATTTTAAGTTAAATAATTATCTGGTTCTGTACATCTTTACATATCCTCTCAACTCTGACTCCTCCATAGGGGTAAATTCTATATTTTCACCCCTCTGGGTCAGTCGTCGTTGGAAAACTAACCACACCACCTTAAGGAATAGGTCTTGATTTTTGACCCATTCAACCAGATTTTCCAAAAAAGCAACTATTTGAGTAATTTTATATTACACTTTTTCCAAAGTTTTCTTCCTGGTGTGTACTTCATTCTTCACTGTTAATGTCATTTCTACCCAATATTTTCAACAACTGAAATCTTCTATTCAATTCTGTGCCGTGCTTTTCATTCCCATCAACATCTAATACGCTTTACAGGCCTTTTTCACCAGGTAGAATTGATTTGTATTACCTTTGAAGTATACACAGGAAATTCAACTTATATGCCGGGAAGAACATATGGATGTCATTATTAGACGCCAAATATACCTTTCCTTGTATTTATTGTTATCTGTAGCTTTTGTCACCCGCTGATAAGACTCTACCCTAATCATTAATCGACTTTTCTCCAGTCCAAGTACACTTTTACTTGATTCAAAAATTTTATATGCAGGATTTTGGTGTCCCCACTACCTTCCTAAAAGCTTTGAAAAATTCAATTTCAACAAGAGCGTTGTTGGTTTAGTGGTAAAATGCATGTTTGCCATACATGCGCCCCGGGTTCGATTCCCGGACGACGCATCTATTCAATTCTTTAATTTCAACAGTTTTGAAATTAAAGAATATATTTTTTGTTAATTCTACCTTTGAGTTAGTGAAAAATTTGCGATTTTTTTGTATTGCGATGGGCGCTTAAGCATAAGTTCCTCGACACTTAAAGAAAATTGAGTATGGAGGTTTGAGAATATAAAAAAGGGTCCTTATGCGAGATCTAAAGTTTAGAGGGAGGTGATATGCGTTTTTATTATTAATTTCTATTATGCTATTTAAATATCTTCAAAATCATCAAAATCATTATCGTCATCTTCATCCTCGTCATCATCTTCAGCTTCTCTTTGAGCTAAATCAGCATAATAAGCGGCAAGAGCATCTTGAGCTTCTCTATCTTTAAGTTCAGAAGTACTGATTTTTGGCTCAGATGGTTCAGATTTAATCTCTGGTTTGATATCTTGAGATTCAGATTTGATAGGAGATTGAGTATCAGGATCAGATTTAACAGGTTCATTATCAGATTTAGCTTCTTCTTGACCTACAGTTGAAGCGGAATGCCATGAAGGTAAAGCATTTTGTTGTAATTTTTGTCTCTTTTCTTCTCTTAATTGTAATTCTCTATCTTCATTTTCATCAGTTGCAGTAATAGAAACATTTAAAGTAGCAGCTTGAGATTTTAAATTTTGAGTTGAATTGGCTGTAAGTTTTGAACTCTTAAATTTACTTGGTAATGAATAAGTACCAGTTGCATTTGATTGAGCAGGAATTGATTTAATCAAAGCAGTTTCAAAGGTATTATCTTCAATTACACTATCATCTATTTTCTTCAAGAATGCAATAATTGGATCAATTTGAATCATTAATTTTTCAAGAGATTCTTGTTTTATTGAAGCTTGTTCATTTGAATTATCTTCTACAAGATTAAATCCACAATTATCACAAACAAATTGTGATCTATCAGAATTTAAAAGAGAGATGGCGTCTAATTGACTAAATTTCTTATTACATCTTTTACAAATATAACCATGAGGATTACCAAATTGGCTCATTTCTTTTTTAATATTATTTACAACTGAATGAACTTTCCATTTGATAGAATCGATGGCTTCGGTGATATGGATGTAATAGTAGGTTCTAGAGATTAATCTTTTTTGAGGATTCTCTTCTTTTTGTATATGACTTGCAAGGATTTTATCGTCTACTAATTTATTACAGTACATTCTTACTTCTCTCTGTTTTATACCGAGAAGATAGAAGAGATCTTCTTCAGATAAGACTGAATGAATTATGATAGCATCGAGGACTAATATGAAAGGTTTGGAGTAGAATCCTCTTGCAACGAATCTTATTAATGATCTGATAGTATCGTCCATTAGTGAAAAATGAGAATGAGAAGAGAGTGAGAAACGAGAAGGTGAGGAAGGTGAGACCTGGGGAAGGTGAGACATATGTATGGGGATGGATGTGGCAAGTGTGGATAGTTTGGCTAGTGGCTAGTGTTGCAATTGGTTAACTGAATGCCAGACCATGAAAAGGATCATATTGCAAGTATATTTTGCCCTATATGTAATTTGTTACTCCAAAGCTCACACTATTCAGATCATTCAAATAAGTAAACCCAAACTTTTTTACTTTCCTATTCCCCAGTCACCAAGTACAAATTCAAGGGAAATGCAAATCCTTTTAGACTCGGTTCGGCTCAAAGAACATTCAGCAGAATTTCTCCTTAGTGTCTTGATTCGCAACCAGATAAGGAATCGCGATAGCAAAGAAATTTAGCCCTGAAAGGCTGAATAGGGAAGAACGTGGATAAGGAGATAGAGAAGTAGAGGAGGGAGGAGAGGAGGGAGGAGAGACGTAATGGAGGAGAGGAAATAGAAGATGAAGGAAAATAGTAGAGGGGCAAGACTTGTGTGACCAATCTGTGCCTATGCCGGGTCTAGTCCCCTACTTCCTCTTCTACATATCTGCCTATCTATCTCCGTCTATTGTCTATCATGTCTATCTATCACTCACTCTCTCTCCCTCTCCTATTTCCCCGTAAGGGTCTCTAAATCCTTAAACGGAATACTCCCACCCAAGGGTTCATACCTTCCTATTAAAGACATATCTCTCTCTACAATAGTAACCTTGACATTATCTCGCGTACAATTACACGATTTTTTATTTCAGGTTATCAAAATTTCACAAAAACGCGATTTGTAAATCGCGTTATATCTAGGATAATAACCCGCGTATAAAAATTTTCTTTTGATATATAGCCAGTTAAATCAGACAAGTAAGGAAAATCTAGACATAAGCCTTTGCAAAGTATTTTTGAATTTTTAACAAGTCGTTATCTAGTATATTTACACTAGTTATAGTACAATCGTGTACAATTATTAAACCCCATTAATCATGTCTGATGGATTTAGAATTCCTTTACAAGAGAAGTTTGAGGTTAATACTCCTCTTGTATTGAATATGCACCCAAAGATAATAACAACTCCTCCTGGTAGTATTTCAACGACAAAGAGAGGCCATATTAACCTTGAAACCCCTTTGAAAAATTATGATCATAATGATCTTGACACTATTCATTTTAATAAAAATATCCTTTTAAGTCCAGCTTTTTCTTCACCTCAAAATCAATTGAAGTATAACAATCTTAAACCAAGTCAAACAAGTTATAACTCATCACCTCCTTCTTCAAACTTATCATCATTTGATGAAGAATTTGATGGTGAAAGACCTAAAAAAAAGAAGAAGAAAGAAAAGAAAGCTTTTGATATAATGTCAAATGATAAACCTCCTTATTCTTATGCGACTTTAATTGGTATGTCAATCTTATCACATCCTGATAAAAAACTTACCTTATCCTCGATTTATCAATGGATCTCTGATACTTTTAAATATTATAAGAAAGAAGATGTTGGTTGGCAAAATTCTATTCGTCATAATTTGTCATTGAATAAAGCTTTTATTAAAGGTGAAAAATCAAAAGATGGTAAAGGTCATTTTTGGTGTATTCAAAATGGTTGTGAAGATCAATTTTTAAAATCAAGAAATAATAAAAAGGCAAGTTATCAAGAGATTATGGATCACATAAACAGTAGTCAAGTTCATAAAAGACCTGTTGAATCTTTACCTTCTTCTCCAACTGTTCAACCACAAGTAAAAGATTTAGGTGAACCATTTGATCATAATTGGAACTTATCTCCTCCAAAAGAAGTAACAAAACCTGTAGACTCTTTTGAAATTACAACTCCAAAACTTGTTATTACTGAAAGTCCTGATAAACCAGTAATTGCTGGGAAGAACTTGACGTTTACTTCAAGTTTTAGTTGTAATTCAAATCTTGAATTAAGTCCAATTAGACCAAATGAAACTGGTCCTTTATTAGAACCTTTAACTCCTGGTAAAGTTTATAAATCTGGTGCAATCAACCATATCCCAAATTTATATCATCCAAATCAAATATTTAATTCAAGTTTAGGTACCACATCATCAATAACTCCACAACAAAAATTACTTCCTCATCAAACTCATTCAAGAAATTTATCAAATTCTTTAATATCAAAAACTCCAAAATCTACTATTAAAACTCCAATTAGAATTCTCAAGACTCCTCAAACAAGTTTGAAAAAATTTTGGAATTCTCCTGGTTATTTAGATGATTTTTATTATAGTCCTTTAATTACAAGTCAAAGTGCCTTACATTCTTATGATGATGATGATATGATATTAAGGGCTTTTGAATCTCCTGCTAATAAAAGGAAAGATTGAGTTATGTTTAATGAATTATGATAATGTTAACGACGTTATGTTTGGGTAGAATGTATTATTATTTTATTTAGTGTATGTATTATTAATATTAGAGATGAATTTATTTACTTTCTACTTACTCCCATAGTTGGTCCTAGTAATCCTTTATATTTACCATCTATCACACCTTGTAAAATATGATCATTACCACCTTGTGGTATTCCAAATGGAAACGTAGTCTCTAATAATTCATCTAATCTTTGACAATATGAAAAGTCAATTTTATCACAAATCTCAAATGGACTTAATATACAATCACACAATTGAAATAATGTTGCCCCTACTGAAATTAAGAATAAATCATAACAACCGACAAATTCTTCTGCATTATGACACTTCCAATAATCTCTCATTTGTCTACCAAAATATCCATAAGTACACAGATTCATAAAAGTATCTATTTCCTTAATGGCCATTTCCATCTTAGATTCCAGTTTATTCTTTGCTAAAAGAAATAGCTTGAGTAGAATACAAGACCTAATGAGTTCATCGTGGTAATTACATAATCTTGACCTTGTTTCGTCATTAAATTAATTCTGAAGTTACTATATACTTAAGTGCCAGTAGATTATACAAAAGGTCTTCAACTTCATGGTTCCCAATACATTTAATCTTTAGTCTAATTTCTGTTAGAAAATGTTCAAAAGGATTTGGATAAGGTTCGGGTTCATCTGTGGTAAGAAATGACGAAACAGATCTTAAACATTTGTATTTCCTCTTATTTTCTAGAAATGATTTAGGACTGTTAACAAGGCACCTTTTGTTTGAAGTGTCCCAGACACAAAGATGTCTAACTTTCGTAAAGGATAAATCAACTGAGATGTTAATAAGTAGTTTATTGTTTTGGACCCATGATTCTCTGTAAAAGTATTCAAGACATTGTTTTTTGTTTTCAAATTTGAGGCCTTCTCTTTTGGAAGACAATTTATGATGAAGCTGGAAAACGTACTTTCCGTCTTCGAAAACAAGTATACATTTCCATTTGACATCAGATATAGCAGCAGCCGGAATACGGAACGGGGTGGTAGACGTTGACATTGGAGTGGAGAGGAAAAAGTGTATGTGGGATGTGGGATGTGGGATGTGGGATGTGGGATGTGAGGTTGAGATTTTGCAACCACACGTCGTGCATTGCTAATTCTCCTATCAGAAGAAATACATGGGAGTAGAAGATTGAAGTATATTTGTGGGATTCAATTACTACCGTTTGCTTTCTTTCAATACGGCTCCTCTTGGTGATTTCACATTTTACAAATCGGAAGCCAGAGCCACACTTAGAGTGAACCCTGTGCAATCTAAAACAAAGATTGAAAGGTTTACTATATTTACAAGGCATTATATTTACTTTGGACATGGAATTCAAGAGTTCACTAAATCCCAAATCTTTTTTACAAAGTTTACAGTTGTCCTTTTGACAAAGGCTTTCAAAATATATTATTACATTATCATAAAATTATACACATACTGTAGAACAAATCTCTCTCCTACCACTACAACTCTCTTCTTTTAGATACTATTATATTCAACACTTTTTTCATTCCACTTATCTGTAACTTGGTCCATGACTATGAATAGGACTAGTCAATTGAACCAAAATTGACTTGTAAGTTCATACGAACATCCACGAATTCTGTACAAAAGGTGTTGTAAGTTGGAAGATGAAAGGGTTCCAGAGAAGTGTGCAGAAAAGTCTGCTGAAAAGTGTGCTATTATTACATGTACTTTCTCTTTAGGTGTAGTCTCAATTCCCTGTCCCTGCATCTCATCTCATCTCATCTCATCTCCCCTGATCCCCCGAATCCTTTACCTAATCAGTACTCGAACATCCTCTACATCCACACTTCACACACTCAACATCTTTGTCCTCGGGTAAATCTTTCTTTGGTACTCTACAAATACATGATGTACTGAAATTATTATCTTCCTTCTTGATACAATTCAAACAACAAAGTTTTTCGTACCCTTGTTTCTTCCACTTGGCTATAAGATTCGGATTCACATACTTCTGTTTTAGTAACCAGTCATATAATTGCTTATCTATGAGCTTTCTATCATAATACATGGTATAAACATATCTTGAGATCTGATGATTTAGCTGAGTAATCTTCCATATCGAATGCTTTTCTTCTAGGGTTTGGGCTTCCTTGAGTTTATCTAGAAGCTTGGTAATTGTTGGTTCGACCTTAGAGTATGATTCTGGAGCTTTCCCACCCCTTTTACTTGACCTTACTTTAGGCATAATGATTAAGTGTGAGGATTGATAAAAAAAAAAATATATGACGACATCAGCAGGATTCGAACCTGCGCGGGTGAACCCAACGCATAACCCAAATTTGTCTATTTCCGAGGAAATTTCATTCGAGTGCGTCGCCTTAACCACTCGGCCACAATGTCAGAAACAAACGAATATTCCCAGCTTGCCCTAAATTTTGAGAATTTGGTCACGTGAATTTATTGAAATAAATTTTGTCAATGGCGAAGTCGTAAACTGTAACAGGTTCGACTCGTCAAATAACATTTTCATGATGATCAACATGGATGTGAACAATCTCTGAGTAAGTCAAACGGCTTGCATAGATTAAAACACCTGCCTTCCTACTGATAAAATGTTATATTATTATCAGTTTATATGAAAAAAAAACTAAAAAACTATGTCAAAAGATCCATCAGTGTCTGCAGATCCTCCGACACAAGTTTTTGCTCCAAACAATTCCCCTGACGATATTCCAGGGACCCAAAGACCTCAGTCTACTAAAGCTCCTACTTTGTTAACCTCAGATTTGGCGTTTTCAGATGATTCCCAAGGTTCAACGATCCTAATCAATGAGGATCCTTCCCAATCCTCTATCACTGAATCTCCAGGCTCACAACCTGAAAAAACAAATGATAGTATTTCTTCAACATCTGATGTCTCAAATAATCCTGTTCTTACCAATTCCGAAGATCTGACTGGGGTTTCAGCCCCTAACAAACCCTCTACTAGGTTATCGTCCATTTTTTCCAGAAATGCGACATCATCTGGTAAAGACACTACTACTCCTATTTCTTCCCCAGGTAAGACATCCAGAGATCAGTTCTATTCCGAAGCTAGATCTTCACAAAAATCTGTAGCTTCTCCAACTCCTTCTAATTTGGCCAAAAAAATCCAAAAAAAATTAAAAAATCAAGAAAAACCAGTTTTACTTTCCAGAAAAACAAATTCTAAGGACCAGGAAAATCAATCAAGATTACTTCTTCTGTATGCAGCAGCCGCTGCTTCAACTTTAGCTCCTTCCCCTTCATTGAGTAAGGATACTGCACTGGATACCTTTCCAGTTTTAGACCAAGAGGCTTCTTTAGAAAAACGGGTTTTTACCGTTGCCGAAAGCAAACTCATGAACAAATATCCATGGTTAGGAAAGTTCTACGACACTCCTAAATCAATCTTGCTTCTCTTTGCCCAGAATAATGCTGTAAATCCGAAACAAGCTCCTTTGCCTGATGAGATATTTCTGCTTAACAAAAAACAACAGTACAATGCTATGCATGAATTCTACATCAATAGTTATTTCACCCGTAAGTCCAAAAAGCCTTTATCCTTTACTCAGAAGAACGCTTTTATGGCAGAATTAGACAAAGCCAAAGGCCAACCTCATTTTGATTCTCTTGTCCAGGCAAAATATGTTGAAGCTTTTTCAGATACTTCCTTTGAGGTTATCAATGCTTCACAACCTTTGAGCAAAGAAGATATTCTTTTTACCATGTGCAAACAGACCGGGGACTTAATTGAAGCACTTACAAAGGAAGGATTTAACATCCTCAAGGAATGCCAACAAATCTCCACTAAATATGAAGCTATCAAATTGAAAATGGCCAATCCGCCTACTCATGAACTCAGTGATGTTCGTAGCCAAAGAACCTCAGTTTTCGAAGGTATCAAAGCCCAATTCTTTAAAACACAACTGGATTTCTGCACCAAGGCAGACAATTACATGAAATGTCATTCCTTGATCAAACAATTAGATAACCTTTCCTACTTAACCACTGGTCTTGCAAAAAATATGGTTCATTGTACTGCTCCTCAACCATCCATTACCGGAACCCCGTTGAAAACATTGTTATCTCTCCCAAAAAAATCATCGATTTATCTGGATGTTAGAACCAAGCTTCATTATCCCGATCCGGAAACACAAAAACAGTTCTTTCAAGATAAAATCACTTCAACTAAGTTCATCACAGAATCAGATGATTTTTTCTACTTAACTCCACAAGATGGTACACCTCTTTACTACGCTTTTGAACTCAATGCCACGCATCATGTTAAGACAGCAAAGCAATTGGACCCCTCAAACCCTACTAGTTTAGTATATATCTTAGAAAATTATCCTCAGTTATCTCCTCATTTTGGGAACCTTGATGATATTCCCCAGGTCACGGTTACAGGATATTCTCATAATGTTATCCCAGAACTTATCGGTACACCTTATTTACCTCCTGGACTTAGTCAATTCACCATTAGTGGATATTTTACAACTTATGGAACTGCCACCCCCATTTACAAAGTAACTGAGGGACTCAATTATTCCACTCTTACCATCACAAATAAGATGCAACACTGTTCCAACTGTGAAACTTCAGCGCACAGTAGATACAACTGCCCAAACTTACCATGTTTCAACTGTGGAAAGGGAGGACTGGCAAATTCACCTGAGGGTCACTTAGCTTCTGATTGTTCAGACGAAAAAGGTACCAAAAACAAAAAAAACATTAAAAAACAAAAATTGAATCCATTTTTCGACCCAAGTCAGACCAAAGATATTTCCTCTGAATTTCAAACACCAAAAGTATTTTCCAAACATGCTGTATCCCCAAAGCCTTCCGCTTTAAATCAACCTTCTAACCAATTTTCAATCCTTGAAATTGAAGATACCCCCTCCGCAAATACACCTTCAATCCCAACTCCTCCAAATTCATCTCCAGTCCAATCAAAGGAAAAATCTCATACTCCAAACTCTGCCCAAGGTTCTCCAAAGCAAACTGTTTTGACTCAATCTTCAAGATCATCTACCAAATCATCTGCCCCATCATCAACCACTTCCACCACCTCAGAATCCCGTCGTCTTCCTTCCATTCACCTGGGAGACTCCAGGGATGCCATCAACCAGAAGGAGAAGTCTTCAACCAACCCTTCACCTTCCAAAACCCCTACTATTAGTGCATTACCAGAAACTAATAGGGGAGCTATCTCACCAAGCTTGGAACCTCAACATCAATTAGATAAGGAATCCCCAGCTGTAGAACCTCTTTCACCCTCTAAAGACATCCCTCAACCACAAGAAGATGTTTTTATGGCGGAAGACCCCCCCCTGCCCCCACCTCAATCAAAGACAGGACCCCATCTGTTAGAAAAGGAACCATCAGTTACTTCCATTCCAAGTCAATCCCCAACCCCTGAAACTCAGGAATTACAACACCCAGAGCCCGTTTTAGGCCTGGATGATGACATGGATATCCAAGAGCCAGAGCCACAAGATCTGACTTCAACTATGGATCCTTTATCTGATCCATTACTGTCTTATTCCACCAGCTTTGTTAGCTTTAATCCACACTCTTCCATTTCAATCCAGGGTGCTTTTTACTCTTCAGAAGAAGAGACTGATGAAGATATGATGGATTATGAAAATGATGAAACTTCTAACCATATTACAGACTCTAATACCTCTAGTATTGTAGTCCACCTGGAAGCCAATTCTACAGGACTTCCAGTAAATAATTCTGACTTACAATGAGTATAAACTCATCTAACTCTACCTTTTTTTCGGTTAAAAACCGATCCATTTCAACCAATTTAAATATTCTTCACACTCAAAACCTTCTTAATGTTATTTCGTACAATGTTCAGAAACATCATCTTAACCATGAGTTAAGAGATTTGTTCAAACTGAACGTTGTCATGCTACAAGAACTAGCCTTTGATCTTTCTTCTTTTCAAAATTTTAAACAATACTTATTAAAACCACTTGAGTTTAAATGGAGCGACCAGTCTTATCGGGTCACAAATACGGGTATAGGAATCAAATCCCAACCCCATCTCTATTCTATAGGACGCTTTAACACCATTATTCCTAAGATTTCCAATCAATTTCGAGACCGAGTTGCAAGTGCATCCATTACTCTTGTTTCTCGCCCCGAAGTTTGGTATTTCATTTCCATTTACGCCCCTTCTGGAAACTACTCCCAACAAAATCTTTTGTTAGAGGAACTCCTTAGAGGCATAGATTATCTTAAGCAGCTTCATTTCTTGAGTCACCCCGATCATGAGTTTCGACTTATTTTTGGTGGAGATTTCAATTTCTCTGAAAATGATCATTCTGATATTTACACACCTTCTAATTCAAATGCCAGGGTTCTTAGAACTCCTAGCTCTTTAGAGGTGGAAGTCAGGGACACTATGTCCGATCTAGTAGCAGAGTTTGACATCCTTGACTCATTTAGATACCTTGATATTGCTTCCCACCATGTTACCAACCGAAATGCTTCTCGTCATAGACGTCTTGATAGACTTTATATCTCATCAGATTTGACACCTCGTTTATGGGAATATAGGACATGGCCAGATTCCGCTTGTCCCTCCACTCATGTAGTTATTTCTAATTCTTTTATTATCAATCCCGAGTCTAAGGTTACGTTAGGACCTCCCAGATTTATCATTTCAGACAAACTCATTATGTCTGATCGTTATTTCCGGGCTCTTTCTAATGTCACTTTCCACTCCTGGGATCATCTTGTATCTTTTACGTCTTCTCTTGTTCATAAAGCCGGTCGCTTAATACAGGATTTCCGTAGACTTGACATTGATCCATTTGAGGAAAATCCGGAAAACACCAAATCAAAGCTTTTTAAACAGTTGAATCATTCAGTTCGTACAAATGTCATCCCTCAAAAGATTTTTTCCCAAGTTGAATCAGCCGATTCGTCCACCACAGCTTATAATTCCAAAGATATGGTAGAACTTTTCTATGATTATTACAAATCCTTAATGGCTCAACCTCCGTTAGTGGAACCTGAAGCTATTACAGATTACTTATCAGATTTTCCTTCCCTTACGGATGCTTCTAAATTATCTCTTGACTCTCGCTTCACTCTTGTAGAACTTGAATCAGCCTTGCTTCAATGCAAGACTCATTCAGTACCTGGACCTGATGGCATTCCATATTCCTTTTACAAGAAATATTGGAATATCACTGGCCCTTATCTTCTTCAAGTAGCAAACGGCCTCATGGCGGGTGAACCCCTTCCCTATACCATGCGGGAGGTCCTCATCACCATGATCCCAAAGAGAGAAACCTCATTCAATGTCAAAGATTTTAGACCCATTTCTCTCATCAATGCTAGTCTTAGAATTATATGTGTTGCTATCAATAAGAGACTCCTCCAAGTTGCTGATCATCTTATTGGCCCACAACAAAGAGGATTTCTTCAAGAAAGACAAATGGATATGAATATCACAATTTTCCGTACATTAATGAACTATATAGATAAAGAAATTAAAGGGGAAGCCGATTCTGTTC
>JANIVJ010000140.1:0-10190 GCA_030555785.1 Yamadazyma kanchanaburiensis | reverse complement strand
ACTAGAGACTAGAGACTAGAGACTAGAGACTAGAGACTAGAGACTAGAGACTAGAGACTAGAGACTAGAGACTAGAGACTAGAGACTAGAGACTAGAGACTAGAGACTAGAGACTAGAGACTGGGACTGGGACTGGGACTGGGACTGGGACTGGGACTGGGGGCTAGATACTGGGACTAGAGACTACAGGACTACACGACTACACGACTACACGACTACACGACTACAGGATTATAAGTATTTAAACTATAAGACTCTACTCTACTCCTCTTTCCTCTATACACTCTCTTCTCTATGTTTTCTCTCCCCCTATACACCTGCACCCACACTCATCACCTCCTTAACCCCCCCTAACACAAACATCAACTTATCAAAATCATCTTCTTCTTCATCTCTAAACCATCTACTCCCAATTGATAAAATCACACTCTTTGGCTCGCTCAACTTCTGAACTACAAGCTTCCCTATCTGAGAGGCTATCACCTGAATCTTAAAGTTATTATGATCCCCTACAAGAATCTTTGGTTCTATTTTTAGTATATCTTCATCTTGTGAGGTTGAAATATTCGAGAGAATGTTGATTGATTGTTGGGAGTTAAGGGGTAATTCAAGAGTACTATCGGCTATACCATTTATTAGGACGTTAAGAATGAGGGTGTCGGCTATTTCCACTTTTTGAAACGTGAAAGTGGTTGAATTGTGGGTTTTATTAATTTGGTGAAAGTCCATAGTAGTGCGAGAGGACTAGATCTGAGAGGACTAGTGTGAGTGGACTTGAGTGGACCTGACTCTGTGACAGAGTGGGTCTGTGGGTCTGTATCCTCGGTCCTTCTGCCTGTCTAATGTCTCGTATATTGTGCCCCTGTCTTGTTTGTCCTACTCCCATTTCTTTCCATTTACTTGCCCCATCTGTCGTCTCCTGTTCTTATTAATTCTGTGAAAATCACACTATCGACCCACTCACCACACTACTCTATACTCTACACAATCCCAACAATTCTACACAAACCCACCATCCTACAATCACACCATAACAAGCCCACTACTTCCCATTGCTCTCCACTACCTTCCCGTCCTCCCGTCCTTACTAATTATTTGTCTTATTAGTAATTTTAATTTTTCAGCTTACATAATCCATACCTAATCTCAAATTTTCACTTGACGTAATTTTCACTTACCACCATGTCCATCTTTACCCCAATACCTGAAGCCTTAGAAGCTTTCAAGAACGGAGAATTCCTTATTGTTATGGATGACGAAGATAGAGAAAACGAAGGAGATTTAATTATTGCTGCTGAACTTATTACACAAGAAAAAATGGCTTTTTTAGTAAGACATTCATCAGGTTATGTTTGTGTTCCACTTTCAACAGAAAGAGCAGATGCTTTAGAATTACAACCAATGTTAGCTAATAAGACTGATAAACATGGTACTAATTATACCATAACATGTGATTATGCTATTGGTACAACAACTGGAATCTCAGCATATGATAGAGCATTAACTGCAAATAAATTAGCAGATTTAGATGTAAAACCTCAAGATTTTATAAAGCCTGGTCATGTTTTACCATTAAGAGCAGTACCTGGGTTATTAAAGAATAGAAGAGGTCATACAGAAGCAGCAGTTCAATTATGTGAATTAAGTGGGTTAAAACCTGCTGGAGTAATTTGTGAATTGGTTAAAGATGATGATGGATTAATGATGAGATTAGATGATTGTGTAGAGTTTTCTAAGAAGTTTGGGATTAAGGTGATTAATATTGAACAGTTGGTTAAGTATATTTCATAGTGTAGATAATAGAGAAGAAGACAGGTTTGGCATATTCATCTTGTAGTGTCTAGTCTGTTCTGTAGTCCATCCTCTAGTCTGTTCTGTAGTCCATCCTCTAGTCTGTTCTGTAGTCCATCCTCTAGTCTGTTCTGTAGTCCATCCTCTAGTCTGTTCTGTAGTCCATCCTCTAGTCTGTTCTGTAGTCCATCCTCTAGTCTGTTCTGTAGTCCATCCTCTAGTCTGTTCTGTAGTCCATCCTCTAGTCTGTTCTGTAGTCCATCCTCTAGTCTGTTCTGTAGTCCTCTCTCTAGTCCACCCTCTAGTCTATGTTCTCTAGTCTGTGTTCTCTAGTCCTCTCTCTAGTCCTAGTCCTCTCTAGTCCTCTCTCTAGTCCTCTCTAGTCCTCTCTCCAGTCCGTCCTTCTCCATTTATTCTCTACTTATTCTCTACTTATTCTCTTCTCTCTCTTTTCTCTCTTCTCTCTCTTTTCTCTCTTCTCTCTCTTTTCTCTCTTCTCTCTCTTTTCTCTCTTCTCTCTCTTTTCTCTCTTCTCTCTCCTCTTTATACCAAACTCAATTGCGCTCTTCTCTTACCACTTACATCATCCTTCACACTCTTAATCTCTACCTTCACCTTATCAAACACCCCCACATTCCTCTTCTCCCCTCTCTTATCATTAAACCATAACTCAAACTTATCTTCATCATAATTAGCACTCTCAATATCTCCTAAATCTTCTAATCTAATCATCCCTTCAATACCAAATTTTGGTACCAATACAACTATCCCATTACTAAAACATTTAATAACATACCCTTCTTGAACACTTTCATTGGATTTCATTACTTGTCCAACATAATATTCAATACTTGATCTACCAGCAAATTGTGCATTTCTATGACGTTTATTAATATTCTTTACAATCATTTCCATCTTAGTCTTATCTCTATGACTTTGTGCAAGATCTTCATATCCAATAGCTCCTGCTAATTGTCTATGTACTACAACATCACAATATCTTCTAATTGGTGATGTGAAATGAGTATAAATATCAACTGCTAAACCATAATGTTTAAAATCAGAATATCCAAAGAATCCTGATGGGAAATATTCTGCTGCCATCATACATCTTGTAGACATGATTCTAACAAGAGTATTGAAATATGGATCAGATTTATCTTCACATTCATCTAATGAATCTGCTAAAGCTTTAGAGTTTTCTAATGAGATATGCATACCTCCTTTTCTAACATTTAACATTTGATTAAGTTGTTCGAAATTTGATGATGGTGGTGGGGCATGTCTTCTTAACATGGCAGTTTGTGGATATGAATCATAGATCTTTCTAGCTACAGAAATATTGGCAAATAACATGAATTCTTCAACAAGAGAATTGGTTTCAAGAAGTTGTTTGATTTCAACTTCTCCTGGGTCAGATGTTTCATTATCCATGTGGACTTTTACTTCAGGAGATGCGAGATTTAATGCCCCAGCATCAAGTCTTTTTTGTTTAAGTTTTTTAGATAACCCTAAAAGGATCCTCATACTCTTTGTAAGTTCATCATTTTGAGTATTATCATCGATTCTCTTTTGAGCATTTTCATAAGAAAACGCTTCTCTTGATCTAATTACAGATTTAGTAAACTCTACATTAATAATATTAGCATCTGAATCAACTTCCCAGATAACACTAAAGGCATATCTATCAACATAAGGCTTTAAAGAACAAAGATTTGTACCTAATAACATAGGCAACATATCGATTCTTCTATCAACCAAATAAACAGAAGTACCTCTTGAAGCTCCTTCATCATCAAGTGGAGTATTTGGTTTAACGAAATTCGTAACATCTGCAATATGTACTCCAACTTCGAAATTCCCATTCTCTAAAGGTTTGGCATGTAATGCATCATCAATATCTACACAATTTGGTGGATCTATAGAACAAACTAATTTATCTCTTAAATCTTTTCTACCGTCTTCTAATACTTCAGGAACCTTCCAATCATCACCTTCTTTTGGTAAACAATTAAGTACGTTTGATGCAAATGGTCTATACTCAACATCATGTTCAAGAAGAAGTGCTTCAGTTTCTGCTTCAGTACTTTCAATATCTCCAAGACTTCTAACAAAATGACCACTTGGATATTTACTAGTACTTTCCCAATTATCTACAGATACTACGATTCTTTTCCCAATGAGTTCATTGGCTCTTCTGGTCTTAATACGAATCTTTGGTAATACAGGATCCATTAAAATTACAAAACATGATTGTGATGAAACTGTATCTTGAGATACTGAAGTAGGAGCAATTTGTCCAACATAATATCTCCATGATCTTCTAATGATTCCAACCACTTTAGCCGTTGGAACAACCCCTTCAACCCCTTTTACTTGTTGGGCTAATAATACCCTTTCTCTATCAGGTATAATATCTTCTTCTTCACTCTCATCAGGATTATCTTCTACACTCTCTTCAATGATAGTACTTGAAGGAGACTTCCATTTATCTTTAGGTAATAATTCAACCACTACTAAATCACTATTAAACCCTCTATTAAGATTCTTAGTTCCCGTGACTAATAAAGGTTTTTTAAATTCTCCAACTTGAACAGTTCCTTCTAAGAAATTATACTTTGAAATATTAAGGATACCTTTGTAGAGGGTTTTATTCTTTATACCACCCATGATTCTGGCCTCAGAATAATATTCGGGGAACTTGGTTTCATTCTCTTTAAACGATTTATTCTCAGGAATTAATTCTACTAAATCCTCACCATTAGGTAAGGCTTCTACATATTCTACAAGAGATTTAGATACAACTCCTTCATCATTAGCCTTGTTACGATTATCTCTATCATTACATACAAAAACCATTTCAATCCCATTCAAATGACTTTTATACCATTTTGCAACATTTCTAATGGCTCTATCATTTCTATCGTTAATACTTTCACCACGAAGTCTTGGTGTAAAGGTGTCTTGATGGAACTCATTATGAAACACAACAAAACGTTTATCCTCGGCTTTAACTAAACTTCTTAATCTTTGATAAATTGGGAATGATTTATTTTTCACTTCTTCTAAAACGGTTTGGGGGATAATTACATCATAGAAACATTGGGTGTTTTCTAATAGGTCAATAGCCGAGAGGACGATGTTGGTGTCAACGACGATGTAGTGTCTTTTGTTTTGGAACAAATCTGGGACATCACTTAATTGAATATTTGGTTGACCTTGAGGGTTTTCTTTAATGAGATTTGGACATGTAGTACAAGCTTTTGAGTAGCAGATGATATCATCACGGAGGTAATGTTCTCTGACGATTTTGGTGGCACTTCCATGCCTTGACATGACAAAGACTTTGGAAGTGACTGAAAGGTTAGAGGAGAGTCTTTTTCTGTCCATGGTGATGGGGAGGAATATGAGATCTGCGATGAGGTGAGAAGGTACTAGGTGAGGTAAGGAACTAAGGTGCGTCCGGAGTCTACGGTCTACTCTACAGTCTACTCTAGACTCTACAGTCTACTCTAGACTCTACAATCTACATTCTACCGTCTACAGTCTTCCTCTACAGTGTACCCTCTACAGTGTACCCTCTACAGTGTACCCTCTACAGTGTACCCTCTACAGTGTACCCTCTACAGTCTACCTCCACAGCCTACCCTCTACGATCTACAGTCCACTCTACCCTCTACAATCCACTCTACAGTCCACTCTACCCTCTACACCCTACATCTACCTCTACCTCTATATTATATTTATTGTCTACATTCACACCCTCCCCTCTACACTCTACCTCTACATTATATTTATTATCATTATACATCACCAAAACTACCATTCCCAATCTCTTCCCTCAACCTCTCCATTATTTCCCTCTTTGGCTTATCTAAATCTCCAATCTCCTCTTCACTCAATTCTCTAACTGCCCTTAACGCATTTATTTGTTCAGAACTTAATCTCTCAATATCTTTTTTACTCCTATTTATACATATATCTACAGTATCTTTATCAGTTAAATTAAGCATTAAAGCAGTCTCTACTAATGCCTTGGTTAATTGTGGACTCTTTTCAAGTAATTTCTCCATTAAAAGTGGATTCGTAATACTCATATCTTTAGCTTCTTTAATAAGTTGTTTAGCTGTCATCTCATCAAATGTACTAAGAACATTCCCAATTACTTGTTGAGTAGTTTGATTATTAAACACTTGTACTCCTAAGGGTAAAGAAGGTAATTGTTCTACTTCTACACCAGTCTCGAAATGTGAGGCTTCACTTGATATTGAACACTTGAGGTTTCTATTACCAATTGAATAATTGTTGAGGTTTCTTACTGCTGATAATGCTGTCTCGGTGTCTGTATATTTGACAAATGCATACCCTTTTGATCTTCCTGAGACTGGGTCAAAAAGAAGACGGAGGTCTTCAACGGGGCCAACACTTTCTGCGATTTCCATGACTTGTTCTTCAGTGTAGTCGTAGGGGATATTTCCCACATAAACACAATTTTTGTCCATACTGAAAAATACTGAGAGTGAGATTGTAGATGGAGATGGAGATGCGACTGGGGATTATATGCAGGTCACGAACATCAGTAGTTTAGGTTGATTGAAAAGGGGAAAAGAAGTCTGATAGAGAGGTGGAATTGGGAGGAGAAACAGAGACATATAGGGGGAATATACATGAGGAGTTTGGAGCTTAAAGAATGTTTATATCCCCAGATATATCGTGTTTCTATTACCACGGTGATTCCGCGAGATTAGGTCCAGCCTGGGTCCAGCCTGGGTCCAGTGGTGCTAAAGGGCCACTGAAGCCTTTACTATATGCAGGACACGAACCTCAGTCAATTAAGGTTGTTTAAAAACGATAAAAAGTGGATAGAATTGGTTGAAAAGAAGGGATATAATTAATAGACAGGATAGTAGTGTGTATGAGAAGTTTAGTCCTCTAAATGTTTCTTTGACAAGACTTATGGAAACATTACCCTCGCACGAGCTAGGACGAGCCTAGGACGAGCTAGGACGAGCCTAGGACGAGCTAGGACGAGCCTAGGACGAGCTAGGACGAGCCTAGGACGAGCCTAGCACCACTCTCTCGTCCCACTTCGCACAATCCTCGTCCCACGCACAATCCTCGTCCTCTATCTCGTCCTCTATCCGTCCCTCTTCACGCACGAAAAATCCTCCAACATGGAACCAAAAGAAATAAAATCAATAGTATCGAACTTAGACAAATCCACAGACGACGTCACCATCCTCAAACTCTTAAACATCCTCAATGATGAAGTCAAGCCTACAGAAAAATTATTAAGAGAAACAAAAGTTGGGGTTGCAGTAAATAAATTTAGAAGTAGTGATAACTCCGAGATTACGTCATTAGTAAAGAAGATGATTAGGAATTGGAGAGATGTTGTTCAAGCCGAAAAGAAGAAGAAACCAGCATCACCTACAGCACCAGCTCCTTCTAGTTCTCTGTCAGCACCACCTCCTACTAAATCTCATGGTCCTAGAAATCCAAAAATTGATGGTGTAAATACTTCCATTTATGATGACTCCACCAGAAATGCTTCCATCTCTGCCCTCTATACGGCTCTAGCCATTGAACGTGATGATTCTCCAAATCATATCCTTTCAATTTCTAAAAAAATCGAACACGAAGTATTTCAAGATGAATATTCTAAAGTAGCAGATGGATATAGAAATAAACTTAGAACTTTTGTAATGAACCTTAGAAATAAGAAGAACCCTGAATTAAGAGATCGTGTTTTAAGTGGCCAAATTTCCCCATCAAAATTCGTTAAAATGACCCCAAATGAAATGGCTCCAGAGACCTTAAAAAAGGAGATTGAAAAATTACATAAACAGAATTTATTTGATGCACAAGGGGCCACAGAAAAGAGGGCAATTACTGATAGATTTACGTGTGGGAAATGTAAGCATAAGAAGGTTAGTTATTATCAAATGCAAACCAGATCAGCTGATGAGCCATTGACAACGTTTTGTACGTGTGAGAATTGTGGTAACAGATGGAAGTTTTCGTAGGGGAGAAGGGGAGGAGAGTGGGGGAGTGTAGAGGGGAGTGTAGAGGGGAGTGTAGAGTGTAGAGTAGAGTAGGAGTGTAGAGGGGAGTGTAGAGTAGGAGTGTGTAGAATTAGTAATAGAAATATATGTCTAGTGAACCATCTCAGAGTAAGAAACCTGACAGGACCCCAGGCCACCCCAGGAAGGCCAGGACACAGACCTGCTAATATGGTCTCTCTCGTCACCATGGCCAAAATAAACCTCGGCATCTTCACCCTCCAGATCTTCAGTATGCATCCCTTCGGTCTGCATCCTTCGATCTGGAGGGTTAAGGCTCGTTCAGACGTGTCTCAGATCTCACCATGCCCATGCCCATCAGAACAATCCTACTAAAATCCACCAACCCCACGTCAAAATACCAACTAAAAGCCATTGAATTAACCCCCAACTCAACCCATCCCCCCTATGAAATCAACACCATCCACGGCTTAAGAAACTTCCTCTACGAAATATGTCCAATTCTCATCAAAATCGTATGTCTACAACATCAATATCAAACCATTTTCAAACAATATAAAACCACCATCCCCTCAGAAATCCCTAGAGACTATAGACCTGACCCCCCTAAGAAGAACGGGATCCCATTGAACGAATTGATCCCAAAACACCTCAAAGTAGTTTTGAAATATTTCTCAGGATTCGTTTCTCATATGAGGACTCATCCATGGTCTCCAATGAAAGGATTATGTCAATATAGAAGTGCCTTGAGTAAGCAGGTGTTGATGTTTAACCCCGAGAAGTTCCATCTTATCTTGGATGAATCTGTTGATCCCCTGGTGGTGTATGATATTTATATTGGAATCTGGGGAGATTTTAAAGATACTCTTGAATTACAAAGTACAAGTCATATATATAGAGGATTAGATTCTTATGTAATAGTAACGAGAGATATGTTTAATCAGTTAAGGAAGGAGTATTTAGACCTTATAGAGGCCCGAGAAAGGGTGTATTTAGATGGAAGTATTGATCTTCAAACAGGAGATGAAAAGTATTTTGATATGGATGATATGGATGATCAGGATGAGGGAGAAGAGGATAAACAAAAGTGTGTGTCGATAGTGAGGAAGGTGATGGAGGGGGGTATGTATAAGAAGGTTAATGGGAAGATGGTGAGGAGAGATATAGAGAAGGAGATTGAGATGGGGGAGAAGGAGAAGAGGATGAGGGAGAAAAGGGAAAGGGACCAGGACACAGGAGGAACGGACCTCGATCCGTTGGGGTCTGTCCCCGGTGACTCGGCTCATCCAATTGTCATTTCTTCAGACAGTGAAGATACTGACGAGTATACAGAACCGGTGACTGTAAGCAGGAGAACCAGGAGAAGCAGGAAAACCAGGAAAACCACAAAAAACAAGTCCAGTAACGATACCGTCTCAACTCCACCTACCACCACATCACCACCAACTCCAGTCCCCCCAACTCCAGTTCCCCCAACTCCAGTTCCCCCAACTCCAACTCTCCCATCCTCTAAACGTAAACCCACCCCAACCGTTCGTATCAATGTCTCTAAACGTAGATCGCCATCTCCATCCATCCCACCTCTTCTTATGTCAAAAGTTGGTCCAAAATTAGAACATCTCATCACATCTCTATCACTTTTAAATCTACAAGTTCATAAATCCTCCAAATCTAAAGATCTTGCCAATAGTCTTGATACGATCTCTTCTTCTTTTAAAGTAGTAATTGAAGCTTGTAGACCATTTCAAGGAGAAATCCGTGGAAGAAATCATGAAACTATTGGACCCCTTTTAAAGGAGTATTTGGATCTGATTTTATCTAAAGGAAGTGATGGATTTCTTGAACAGTATTTAGATAAGATTAGAAATGGTCAAGATAAGAATGAGTTTTTGAACTTGAGTAATAAAATTACGGAGATAATTTTAGTTGGATGGGAGATACAAAAAGTTGTTGAATCGAATAAGAAGGAGAATGTGGTACTGAGAGTTATATAGTGTATAATAGATAAATGTATAGTAGAGGGAAAGGAGTAGATTAGGGTAGAGTGGAGTGTAGAGTGGAGTGTAGAGTGGAGTGTAGAGTGGAGTGTAGAGTGGAGTGTAGAGTGGAGTGTAGAGTGGAGTGTAGAGTGGAGTGTAGAGTGGAGTGGAGTGTAGAGTGGAGTGTAGAGTAGAGTGGAGTGGAAGAGTGGAGCATAGAGTAGAGTGGAGTGGAGTGGAAGAGTGGAAGAGTGGAGCGTAGAGTAGAGTGGAGTGGAGTGGAAGAGTGGAAGAGTGGAAGAGTGGAAGAGTGGAAGAGTGGAAGAGTGGAAGAGTGGAAGAGTGGAAGAGTGGAAGAGTGGAAGAGTGGAAGAGTGGAAGAGTGGAAGAGTGGAAG
>JANIVJ010000139.1:0-10469 GCA_030555785.1 Yamadazyma kanchanaburiensis | reverse complement strand
TCCTTCTCCTTCTCCTTCTCCTTCTCCTTCTCCTTCTCCTTCTCCTTCTCCTTCTCCTTCTCCTTCTCCTTCTCCTTCTCCTTCTCCTTCTCCTTCTCCTTCTCCTTCTCCTTCTCCTTCTCATCCATTCTCCTTCTCCTTCTCTCTCTCTACTCCCCCCTACTCTCCCCCTATGGCAAATACCCCCTCATCCATTCATCGGCTTCAACTACACTCTCATATCCCCTAACCTTATCTCCTCCCTCATTAATCACCTTAACCATCTTAACAAATAAATCCCAAAATTCAACCCCCTTGTTGAAATCTGATAAAAATTGTCTAGATGTAACACTATTAACTCCATGAACATTTATATTGAAAATCGGATTACTTATTTGGTAAACAGAATTCAATAAATGATCTCTAGTATTTTCTATGATTTGATCTCTTGTTAAATCCTTATTCAACTTGGTTTGTTTAACACTATATTCAAAATAAATCTCTGCTACAACCCCTAAAAGTGTATTATTTAAATCTTTAAAAAATGGAAGTTGATCAACTAATTTATACCAATCATCTTTGGTGTTGAATTCTGTCTTTATACTATTTTTTTCTTGCTTAATTATCATATCAACTAAACAACTTTGAATAGAATAAATTAAATTCGTACTAATGAATTTAACATGAGATCTAAAATTAAGTAAACTTCTTGAAATTGGTCCTTGGTAATTAATTGGAGCAATTTGAAGTTTATGAATTGAAAAAATACGAGATATAAGCGTTACATATTTAGTTTCTTTAGAATCTAATCTTGTTTCAGAATTACCATTTGGTTCTTTAAAGTGTCTTGACACTCCTGAAAATTCACTATTTGGTTCATCTAATTTAAGACTATCATCTTTAATAAGGAAAAGTATAAGAATAAGTTCTTCAAGGGTTGTTTGATCAAGTTTTGATGAATTTTCAGTAACAAATTGTTTAAGAGATTTACCAAAAGATGTTAATTTATTGGTCTTGTTATCAATGAAATTATGAAGAAATAAACTTCTAAGTAAAGAGGTGGATATAAGTGAATTATTATTAGAAAGTTTAGAATCACTAGGTTTAAATTCATCATCTAAATTTACGAAAAATTTGATCAAATCGAAATCTTCATCTTTTCCATTAAAAGATAAATGACTAATTCTTTTTGAAACCGGTGGAATCATACGATTATTCAATTCTAATTCATCTCGTTTATACCAATAGTTCACCTTGATCTTTTTAACTTGATAATATCTTGCAAGACATTGAGTTACAAGGTTAAAAATATAATCTAAATTATCGATATAATTTGAAGAGTTAATAAGCTTTTTATAACTTTCACTTAACCCACTTTCTAAAGGAGGTCTAATATTAAATTTCCCTTGAGTAATTGCTTCAAGGATTTCAAGAGGTAAAAGACCAATTGATTGGTAGAAAAAGAGTTCAGCAGGAAGACGTTGAGAGATGATTTCATGAACATTATTTGGAATTGGGATTTGTTTCTTTTCATCTTGATTCAAGTAACTCGAATCTTCAGGATCTAATAATCCTAAGGTATCCATTTCTTGATTATAATAACTAATACCTCCTTCAACATTTAATATTGGGATATATTTAAACGCCGAGATCCCTTTATAATATAAATCTAAACATACGGGATCGTTTAAACTTAATACGTAAGGATATAAATCAGTCTGGTTATCACCATTTAATCCAATCAATTGTAATAAAATATCCAACGCGATCTTAAAATGGCTCAATTGTGGATATGGTTGAATAGGATTGGGTTTAGGTAAAGCTGGTAAACTTGGAAAGGTTTCTGGTTGAAGACTACATCCAACCATTATACTTAAATCTAATAATTGTTTTTGAGTCAATTTTAATTCATATAAAACTTTTGTCTTGGTAATGAAACGGAAATCTTTGGATTGGAATTCCATTCCTAAAATGAATCTATTGACTTTTGTAAGAAGTAAATCAGTTGACCCATAAATTGAATCAATGATTTGTTTTTGATACATATAAGATAATTGAAAAGATGCATCATATGGTGTTACTATATAATCTATACCAATATCAGTAAAATACTTAATAAGGTCATTAATCATAGGTCTTAATTCTAATGGGTCTGTGAAGAGTCTAAACGAGTCATTGTTATTATAATTATAACTTATATTTCTTGAGTTAAGTTTTGTCCAAGTATTTTCTAAATGTTGTTCATTTGAAGTTAAATCATTGACGTTGAAGTCACGTGTTTGGTTTTGAATATTTAATCCTTTAATAACAAAGATTGGTTTGATATTGAATTCTTTAAATACTTTTAAATCTGATTGGATATAATCTTTAAGAGATGTTGGGACTCCTCCAATACCTGATAAAAATTGTTCTTTTTTGTATGTATAAATTCTACTGAGGTAGTGTTCTACATCTATACCGATGGTGGTGTTTTGAAGGATTTCAATTGAGCTAGTACTTACTAGTTTTCTTTCGAATAGGTATGATTCTAATGATTTGATAGGCATGTTTGGAAAATGAGAAATGGAAGATACGCGGAGATAGACACTGGGCTGAGATGACGGGACACTTGACTGGACGGGACACTTGACTGGACGGGACACTTGGCTGGACGGGACACTTGACTGACTGGGACACTTGACTGACTGGGACACTTTACTGACTCTGGGACGGGATACTGTGACGGAAAATAATACCTATCCCTGATGCTCCTCCTACACCTTCTCTACGTCAATACACTATCCCTCCTCTACATCCCTCCTCTACATCCCTCCTCTAAATCCCTCCTCTACACTATCCCTCTACTCCTCTACACTATCCCTACACTATCCCTCTACTCCTCTACACTATCCCTCTACACTATCCCTCTACACTATCCCTCTACACTATCCCTCTACACTATCCCTACACTATCCCACCATCCCTACACTATCCCACCATCCCTACACTATCCCTCTACTCCTCTATTACTATACATCATGTCTGCTCAAATAAATTATTCAATGGGCCATTCTCTATAAATGGATCATTCATTACATCAATTTGTTGCAACTTCTTAGTCCTTGCATTGGCTGCAGCTTCTAATTGTTTTCTACGCTCTTTCATCTCTTCTTGATCATTATCACTATACTTCTCTTTTGATATCTTTATCAATTCTAATAATGCACTTCTTTGATGTTTAAGTGATTTCGAACTAACAAGTAAATTTTCAAAATTTGCTACATTTGATGAATTCACATTTGGTAATTGATCAACAAGAATTCTTGCAGGATAATCATTTTTTGATCTTAAAGCACAATAAAGAGTTGTTAAAGCAGTGGCAGCTTCAGAATGAGTTTCTATAAAATATTCATCATTAAGTACTCTAATTAATGATTTGATCAAATTATCACAAAGAAATTTATCAACTTGATCATCTTTAAGTAAAATATCTGGTAAAATATTTCTAACAACTAAAATAGTATTAAATGAACATTTTGTATCTTTAAAAACAATTAAATGACAACAAAGTTGTAAGAAAGGTGCAAGGATTTCTTTATTATTTACAATAAGTTTTTTTGTGGCTAATTGAGTATCTGATACATTTTTTGAATTATATTGACTTATTATATCCATGAGATATCTTACAGTAGTTGCAGTTAATTGTCTTAACATATGTTCTTCCATCATTTCTTCACTAAGAGTCTCATCATCTTCATTACCTTTTAATTGTAATCCATCAACATAAACTTTTTCCCATCTACTTACTAAAAGTTTATCTAAATCTTCAAGAGATTTTGGTAATAAATCACTCATGAATGTATCAACATATTTAACAGGACAATTTCTTATAACACTTCTTAAACAACTATTTATCATATGTTTCCAACTATGAAGTGTTATACCAATCATTTCTCCTGTAACTGCTTTCCAAATCATTGAGCCAATATTTGGGATCTCATAAAGGGTTTCTTCCAATTGTGATAATGATCCAATTGTTAAAAACGCATACTCTCTTGTGTAACGTATAAGATGACCAACGGAATCTGCAAAATCTCGAAGGGTTAATGCAGCTTTTACATTTTCTTCAATAAAAGTTTCTTTACTTTGAATTGATACTCCTTGTTGCCAGAATCTTTCCATACAACTATATTTTACAAACGATTGAACTTCTTGAGGTAAATCCTTCCAATTATTTGGATTATGATAATTTTGAATTTGAGTTAAAAGTTGTAAAACATGAGGTATAATTGGTTGAACTCTTGGTTTCCAAAGCTTTAAAAGATTTGTAAATTCTGGAGAATCATGATTTAATTTTTCAATGCTATATTGAATGAAAATTCTTGTAGCTCTAATTGGGAATATTGAAGACCAATGATCTTTAAGTTTATTTCTTAAATCTTTACCTTCATCATCCATTTGAGCTTCAAGTAAATTTGTATTTGGAGTAATACCTCTTTTTTGAAAATATGATGCAATTTCAACAATTCCAATTCTTTCCATAAACCAATGTAATTCCATTAATCCTTTTTCTGTATCAGGTCTTAACCAAGCTGAAAGATCTGGATCAACGATTTTTGAAAATAATTCATCCCGATTTGAAATTGATGATCTTGATGCTATTACAAGTAAAAATGATTTAAATGCAACATCTTCATGATCACTTACTTTTTTACTACTAAGAATATTAGAGATAACTGTTTCTAATTGATTAAAGATTTTTTTCAATGATTCTGGCATGATGTAAGCTAATCTATTAAGCTCAGTACCACAACTTGTTCTAAGATCACGAATCAATTCTTTTTCTTCATCTTTAATGTTTTCAGGATACTCAAAAGTAGCGGTGGTTAAAATTTTTTCCAATACTTGAAACATTAAAGGACTTACATCTTTTAATAACGGAGCAAATTGAACCATGGTTTGAACTTGTTTCCTAATAAGTAAAGGACATGAAAGATTCATTGCAAGTAATCTTTCACCTAAATTTTCAACCAAGCCATTCAATTTATTATTAATAACTTCAAAATCTTCTCCATTATACCAAATTCTCCATCTAGAAATACCTCTGATACAATTTTCTATAATATTAAATTGACTTGTACCATAGTTGATTTCATTACTTTTTTCATCAAGTTTGTATTTTTCAAGACAATTTTGACCCAATTCTGAACTGAAAAAATGTTGTAATCTATTTTCTAACCAATTAAGACCTTCGATTGGTTTTTTACAAACTGTTATACGTACAATATCTTCATTATATTTTTTATAATTCACTAAAAATGAATTAGCATCAGAAGTTGAATCAAAATCAATATCGAGATACTTTTTAGAATCATTATCTTCATCGATGATATTGAAATCAATGGTTCTATTGGCACAGATTTCTAATAGATCCAAGAGAATCTTATCTATATCTAATTTATTACTTAATTCATCGAATCTAAGAATAGTTACCCACATTTGTAGAGATAATCCTGAGATAATTAGACTCGAATTATTTGTAGTTGAGAGTACTAATTTAAGATAGTTATCTATATCAGCTTTTTCCCAATCAATTTTGTTCTTTGAAGGTAATGAAATATTAAGGTATTCACTTAAAGAAACAATCATTTCAACAGTCTTTTTCAATAATGAATAAACCTGTTCATCAATATCATCAGGATCAATGCTTAAAGAATTATAGAAATTAGACAACTGATTAATTCCTTCACTTGTGAATATACTTCCTATAAAAAAATCAAAATCTTCATGATTTGAATAACTTCTAGTAAATAAAATATGTAAACAATCTATAGCTAAAGTCTTAAGTTTTGTATCAGGTATTGTCAAGATATTAATGAGAGTTTGCATGATATTTTCATTCCTTAATACTTCAGGTTGAATCCAATGTAAACAGGTCTTGAAAGTAGCAAGAATTTTTGGTACAAAAATCTCAATTGATGATGAATTACCTTCGTTCAAAATTTCAAATAAAAATTTCGACCAAGTTATGAACCAACCATCGTTTGAATGTTTACATAATAAAACATTTTCATTGGTATCATATAATTTATTTAATACATCATTTGGGGTTATTATAAGTACACTTAACTGATTAAGGATTCCTGTTCTTTTCATGGCTACAGGATCATCTAAAAGATAGATATCTTCAAATAATGTCCTTATGATCACAAGACATAATTCTCTACTAACAAGATTTTGATTCCAAAGATTCCAAAGATCTGAATCCATTGACCCCCATCCATCAATTAAATCTTGTTCTGAACATTTCTCATTGTCTGTTAATACCTTGACTAGATATGACCCCCAGATCTTCTTAGCAAGCGCTACCCATAGAAATGCAATCTTTTCCTTGATATAATGAGGATCAATTTGATCTATTTTACTACTTAATTCTACTACCCATTGTCTAATAGTATGAGATTTTTCTGATGAAAATGTATGGAAATTCTTATTGATACAATGTTGTAATAGAGATAATCCAAAATGCCTTACAATGAAATTATCTTTATTATTTTCATACAATGCTAATTGATAACCCCAATATGGACTTTCATCATTTGATTTAATTGTCTCAAGAAATTCTTGAGCTTCACGTCTTTGTTGATTGTTTGATTTACCATCGTACACTATTTGTAGGGCTGAGATGATTTGGTTTACTCCATTTGTATCCATTCTCGACTTGAGTAATCAATTGGTGGTGATGTTGAGTGGGATACAGGCGGTATATTTGCGCGAAGCTGGGTGGTGGAGATGAGACGTGAGTGATGAGAACTTCAGGAAGGTAGAGGAGGGATGAGAGGAGTCTCGTAGTGATAATTTATCAATACAATAAAACTTAGCTTAACGCAAATTTCTATATGAGACCTTTATTAGACAGAATCGCACATAGATATTTTACAAACGAATATGCTTTATTATCAGTGGTTTTACTCACTGATTTTATTTTTACTGCTACAGGCAGCTTCAGTATCAGCATTGCCATTAGAACCAAAGTTCATGAGAGACGATCAGCCGCTCACAGTGGAAATGTTGAAAGCGGATAATGCTTCTGTATCAGTACTGGAAGAAGTTTTTTCAATCGTTACAATACCTGAGAATATTAAGAATAACGTAGATGTACCAGGCTGGTTAGAGGAGGGATGAGAGGTGGGGAGACGTTGGTGGTGGTAGATATGGGGGTAGGGTGCAGAGATATGGGGTATAGATGGGGGTGGGGATGGCCATTGACAGTGGAGGGTTGATTGGCACGGTACGGCTTATCTCAGTAGGCTTAGAACTCATCGTATCCGAGAGGCTACTCGTGGGACGAACCATCTGCTGCTCTACGCTCTACTCCTGTCTACGTTCTAGTTTCTACTCCTGTCTACGCTCTAGTTTCTACTCCTGTCTACGCTCTAGTTTCTACTCCTCTCTCTCCTCTCCCTATTAATCATGTATTCATTACTAAAGATAAAATTTCCTCTTATCCTTCTCCATCTCAGGTCTGAATTCCCATTCTGTCTCCTCTTTAATACCCTTTTGAAGTCTTCTCAATTTTAATGTAAATTGTGGTCCAATCTCTTGTAATCCAACTTTTTCATCACTTTTAAACAAATATCTATGTCTTCTAAAAAATATAAAATCTCTTTGATTATGTAATGTTATAACTTGTCTACCTTCAAATTCAGGATTTTTTGGGAAAATACTTTGGAAAAGTCTTCCAACTGTTTTACCTAATCTAGTATTAAAATTATTAAGAATTAATTCAGGTGTATGTTCTGTCTTTCTACCATGTCCTGAGATTTTTTTACCTTCAGTTAATGAAGAAATTGAAAAATAAAATGTTGGTCCTTCAGGTAAATGAATAAATGTAAGTCCTGTAACTTTTTTATTATATTCATTAAGAATAACTAAATCTGTGAATCCCCTGTTGTTACAAATCTTAACCATATCATCAATACTAAATTGTGGTTTCCTTTTAACAAATGTAACATCTGGTAAAAAATCCATTAAAATATCTGCAAATTCATAAGCAGGTTTTTTAGCATATTTGTTAGTAGTTAATAAGATTTTTGGAGGTTTATTACTTTGGAAGTATTCTTGGAACTCATCCTCACCCTCTAATTCTTCAACAATTGTTTCATCATAAACTCTTTTAGATTCTAATGTTTCTGGAATATTTTCTGCTAATCTTTGTTCTCTTAATGAGGGATCATTTCTTTCTTCCTTAGCTCTTTCAGCTCTCATTTTATGTTTGGCCTTATTCTTTTCATGTTTAAGGTCAGCAAACAACTTTTGTCTACGTTGCTTATTCTTTATACCTTTTAATACTTTTGCATCTTCTGACATGGTGATGATGAGGGATGAGATGAGATGAGATGAGAATTTAGTGTGAGACTTTGACTTAGACTTGCGACTCTATGAAATGGACTAAAGAAATAATAAAAAGAAATTGGGTTTTTCAAGATGTACCAACCATCAGATCTCTTCAAAGGTCAAATGATTTAATGTCCAAAATTTTAAACCAAAAAATAAACTTATCAAACTTTTCTCATGGGTATCATTTACTCCTTAATACTCAAGATAACCTTGAGATTGGAACTGATGGGTATGATAATTATCAAGCTCCAAAAGACTCTAATGGGAAACAGATGTTTTCCAGAAGAATGTGGGTGAAAGGAGATATCGATTTCTATAACCCAATCAAATTAAATCAACCCACTCAATGTATTGAGACTATTAAGCCAAGATTAATATCTAATCAGATGTTTGTACAAATAGAGAGGCAGTTTACAAATACAATAGATAAATCCCCACAATTAAAAGAGTCTAGAACATTAGTATACACCAATAATAAGTATACTCCTCCCGAACCAAATCCCTCATCGAATTCTTCATTTCTTATCTCACACAAATTAAACTTTGATGCCTTAGATGTCTTGAAATATAGTTTTTTAACCAATAATATGCATAAGATTCATTATGACAAACCATATAGTCAAACCGAGGGTTTTAAACTTCCAATAGTTCAAGGCCCGTTAATGGTTGCAACTAGTTTAATATTTTTCACTAATAATTTCGCAGGTGAAATTTCACGTTTCAGGTACAAGAATTTACGACCAATTTATGTTAATGAAGAGTGTACTATAGGAATAAGAGAGAATAGGGGGGAGTTTGAAATAGAAATCTTGGGCCAAGATAATACATCTAGATTCATGGGTAATATAAAAATTTAATATACAGGTCTGTACCCCTGTGTCTGTGCCTGTGTCTGTACCCGTACCCCTATGTTAATTACGTTATCTCGTGGGCCGCGACCATGAGGTATAGTACGGCATATGGAAATATGATACGGCACGGCACCTTTCGGATTTAATTATAAATATCTATAATTGTCTACATATTCATCAATTTTACAATGTGGTCAATACTATTACTCTTAGCCTCTGTCACCGGTTATCCATATCCGCATTTCGCAGCCAGAAGCCCTTCAGTACAATCATGTTCTGCTTTCTTAGATAAAGATTCTTTCCCATATTCTTGTGAAAATACTACTGCTATCACCACTGATTCATGTTGTTTCGAAAGACCTGGTTTAATCTTATTAACTGAATTTTGGGATTATAGCTCAGATAGTGCAAATGCTGTTGAAAAAAGACAATTATCATGTAATTCAACAGAAAAAGAAACAAAATCTGTTGATAAAAGTTTTACAATTCATGGGATTTGGTCTGATTATTGTCCAACAGCTGATGGGAAATTAGCAGGTTGGCCAGAATTTTGTCAACCAGATTTAGAATTAGATGAATCTGAAGATTTAGAAGATTTAATCTCTAATCAATTTAATAAACCTGATTTATATAAGACCATGGCAGAATTTTGGGTTAATACTGCTAATTCAAATGTCAATGATAAGGACTCTCAAGGTTTATGGATTCATGAATATAATAAACACGGAACTTGTATGAATACTGTACGTCCAGATTGTTTTACAGGAACTTATGAAAAATATGAAGCAGCAGTTGCATTTTTTGAAAAAGTTGTTAATCAATGGAAAACTGTTGATACTTATAAATCTCTTGAAGATGCTGGAATTGTACCAACTACTGAAAAGACTTATTCATTAAGTGATTTCAAGGGTGCTTTAGAAGATGCTTTTGGTAAGAATGTTCAAGTTAATTGTAAGGGTAAATATATTGATGAAGTTTGGTATTATTATCATGTTAAGGGGTCTGTATTAACAGGTGATTATAAGCCTGTTGATATGATTGGAAGTGACGGATGTCCAGATGAGATTTATTATCTTCCAAAGTAATAAGTTAATAAAAGTTTTGCTTCATGGTGTCTCTCTACTCTACTCTACTCTACTCTACTCTCTACTCTCTACTCTCTACTCTCTACTCTCTACTCTCTACTCTCTACTCTCTACTCTCTACTCTCTACTCTCTACTCTCTACTCTCTACTCTCTACTCTCTACTCTCTACTCTCT
>JANIVJ010000013.1:0-186698 GCA_030555785.1 Yamadazyma kanchanaburiensis | reverse complement strand
ACTAGACACTAGACACTAGACACTAGACACTAGACACTAGACACTAGACACTAGACACTAGACACTAGACACTAGACACTAGACACTAGACACTAGACACTAGACACTAGACACTAGACACTCTCCCTACACTAGACCCTAGACAGACACTCTCCTACACTCTCCCTTCCCTACACTCTCCCTTTATCATTATGCATTACTATATACTAATTTACACTCTACACTCTACCCCAATTACCTCCCCTAAGTGATAATAAACTCTCAACTCCTTCACTCATCCCCTCCTTTTCATTTCTCTTAACCTTATTAGTATTAACCTCTCCTAATACAACCCTATCTTCTGCTGCATTATTCAACAAGGTCTGGATCTTACTCGATCTATTGTCATTCTCTTTATCATTATGAATCTTGAACTTACCCAATTTGAATGTCATTGTTGAGCTATTCGAATTGTTAAGCATAATTGGTTGTTTCTTCTTTGTTTCTTGAAGTATGAAAGACTGGTCATGTGACTCTTCAATGAATGAAGAATTTGGTGTAGACTCAGATTCGATTTTTGAAATTTCTGGACTAACCAATTGTTTAACATTAGCCTTAATTGGAGTCGAACTGATGACTGATGTGTTGATTGATGAATTAATCAGTAAATTAGAAGCATCTGGTGTTGGTGGTAATTCGGTGATTTCTTTATCGTTGGCACTTTGTTTACGAATACTTTGTCTTTTATTTTGGAACCAAATTTGCACGGCTTTTTCTGTCATAGACACTTTGTTAGCAATTTCGATTCTTCTTAATTTGTTTGGTGTACTGCCTATTAAGAATTCTTGGTTGAGGATATTAAGCTCATTTGGTGATGTTCTTCTTCTCTTCCTTCTGGCTAAAGGAGCGTTATCGATTGAAGGTTCTTGACTTGGGAATGTTTGAACTGAATGACTGATGAATGCAAATGCTTTGTCTTTTCTCTTTTTAGATGCTGGGGCTGGGACAGGGGCAGGGGCAGGGGTAGAGGCAGTGGCTGCAACTCCTGAGGTAGTAGTAGATACTGAGGTAGGCCCAGAAAATGATGATGGTGCTGAAACTGACTTAAGTGATGGGGCTTGTGCAGTTACTGGTGTATGACTTGGTGTTAATCCTGGTGTTGATCCCATCAGGGTATTAACTGGTGGTAAATTGGCTGTAGGACCAGGACTTGGGCCTGGTGTAGTGCCAGGTGTTGGCATTGGTAACTGAGAATTAAAATACCTTTGGTCTTTTAATAAAGAGCTTAATGGTGGTAAACTTGGCTTATTAAAAGTTTTTGGTAACTGAACGGACATAATTATTGAGATCACAGGGACTAGGACTACTTATATACTCTTAGTCTGTTTATAAGTTAAAAATGGAAAAATTCTTAAACACGGTAATTTAACTGAATTAGGTGGTTTGTAGCTCATTTAGGAAAGGAAATTAACTATTTAAATCGCGTTTGTTTACTTTGGTCCAGGTTATATACAGGGTCGCATTACTATTTACGTCTTAATTAACTTTTTTATGGAATTTTTCATGCATATTAAAAGGGGTTGCGAAAGAGATTTGTATAGGAGTAGGGACATCAAAAGGAGAATGGAGAATGGGGAAAGGGTGAAAGGTAGAAGTGGCGGGTCTGGTAATGTCCATACACACAAGTCATAGGGTTAGGTCCAACATTTAGATGCCCCCTTACATCGTTCGGTAGTTTTCTTGTCCTCTCGTTTGGTGTGTTTATTTACTAAATCCTCTCGTCTCGCAACCAATGACGCGCTTTATTACTTTTCTTATTTTGGCGATTTAGTTACTGATCCTGTCAAATCAATATGTCCCTTTTGGGTCATATATTACTTTATTGGCGTAGATCTTTTTGGCGTTGATTTAATGCAACTTTCCATCGTTACATCTTTCGCATCTTTACTACCAAACGAGGCTGAGATTACCGTGATTCGTGATGTAGGGGTGTTAATTATATAGCCTATTTAGTATAATTAAAATCCTTCATGGGTCGTCTAATTCCTGTTGACTCTGCCACCCTGTTAATAGAATACTGCCTGCTGACCCACCTTTTAAATATCTAGATGGCCTGTCGATTCTACTTGTCCACCTGTCCACCTGTCCACCCAGTAGACTAAGGATTGCCAGCTTCTCCTTTTTCTCTCTTTTCTCTTTTTTCCTTTTTCTTTTTTCTTTACTTCTCCTTTTTTCCTTTACCTTCTCTCCAATGGCTGCAAAATTATTTTTGTGATACCTGCGAAAAATAAAAATCACAAGTAATGACAATTTTTGTATGTCTACTACTCCTTTGTTTGAACATGTGTTATTGCTTGAATGATAAGGTTGTTTATGTGACTAAAACTGTTTTTGTAACGGATACAAGAATCAATTCAATAACTTCAATTGGTACCCTGAGTGAGACAAACACTAGCATTTTGAGTGAATTGTTAAATACAACCTTTTTAAATCAAACACCAAGTACCACCTTTCGGAGCACTCTGTCTGATTTAACGTCTAGTTTACCAAAGTGTAGAGATATCAGAATGGACGATGGTCACTTAATGTTAGGAGGTGATGATATTGAGTGTGAAGAGGATAGCGACACTGAAAGTGAAAGTGATAGTGATAGTGATAATGATAGTGATAGTGATGGTGAGAGTGATGAAGAGAGTGACTCTGATACTAGTCTGTTTCGGGGGTACAATTCAACTTTGAGAAGGAAAATAAGTGAAATGGTGACAAGTTCAAGTAGAGCGATAGAACCAGGGAAAATGAATACCACAATATGGATTGGGCCTACTGAAATATCAGAAATTAAGGGATCAGAAACCATGGAAATGGAGACTAAAGAACAAAGAGCAACAGGTCCAGGGATTACAAGACCAGCGATAAGCAAAGAGATATTAACAAATACACCAGTTATAGAGTCCATAAAATCACAAAGCTTGACCAGTACAAAAATTATTAAGTCCTTAGAATCAGAAAGCATGATCAACACTACAAGGTTAAATGTATCAAAAAGTGTAGATGATCTGAGCTTTCCGGTACCAAGAACTAAGTCCTATCCTACCGTACCAATCACAACCTCTTCATTAGGTTTAACTAGAAGTGATACATATATTAAAATTATTACACCAGGAACAAAAGATGAAACGAGTAGAGAAATCGTTAGAAGTGATAAAGCCACCAGTGGGATTGGAGAAGTGAGTCAAAGCTCATCGATGGCTAGTCCTGTTCCGGTACAAATACCCCAAGTAAAGGCCACAGAGACAAGAACTCCAGCAAACATATCAACTACAACCGGCACTTCAGTAGCCTTTGCCACAGGTTCACCCACTTCATCTACATTCACTTCTACATTCACAGGTAGTGGCCTGACCACTATTTCAGGTACCAAGAAATCTATTACATCTATACAGTCTACCGAGTCCAAAACGAAAAGAACAAGAACCAGACTTCCTAAACTCACAAGAACCACCAAAACCCCCAAGCATACCTCGAGTACTACCACCAACAACATCCCCAGTACCACCAGACCCACCATCTCATCTCCACACTTTTCACAGGGTCCCAAACCCAGTTTTTCATTCACCAAATCTTTTTCACTAGTACGTCATAATATGACACTTCCTAATGAACAGATCCGTAATGTGGTGAGCCCGATCTTGGTCTTGATACTACTTATGATGAATATAAATTAGGTCCGGACTCTCGTCCCTCGTCCCTTGTCTCCCTCGTCCTCTCTCGTCCCTCGTCCCTTGTCTCCCTCGTCCTCTCTCGTCCCTCGTCCCTCGTCCCTTGTTCTCATTTCTCGTCCCTCTCTCGTTTCACTTAATGCTTAAAGTTATTATCGGAACTCTATTCACCATCTACTTATGGTACTGTTCCCATTATAACCAAAATGTATACACAACATCAATACTACCCCTAGAATCCACCCACATCTCCCAACTTCATTCGCTAAACCTCACAGTACGTAACCCTGTAAAAATAAACAACCAAGTCCTTCATGGTAGATTCCTTCACATCACCGATATTCACCCCGATGAATTCTATAAGCCAGGGTCAAGTCACGACTCAATGTGCCATGGCGGTAAAGGTGAAGCTGGTAAGTATGGTGACGCTATCTTAGGGTGTGACTCGCCAATTCTCTTGATGAATAAAACCTTTGAATGGATCGATAAAAACCTCAAGGATAAAATCGATTTCATAGTGTGGACCGGTGATAACATCAGACACGATAACGATAGAAACTTCCCGAGAACAGAAGCCAATATCTTCGATATGAATGACCATGTTAGCGATCTACTTTATGAGATGTTTAAGAATCCTGATACTTCCAATCCAAGGAATATGATTGTTGACTTAATTCCTAGTTTAGGTAATAATGATGTATATCCACATAATTTGTTTGCACCAGGACCAACTTTACAAACACGTGAAATGTTTAAAATTTGGTCTCATTTTATACCACAGAACCAACTTCATATTTTTAATAGGGGAGCGTATTTCTTTAAGGAAGTGATTCCAGGACAATTGGCGATTCTTTCTATTAACACTCTTTATTTGTTTCAATCTAATCCTCTTGTAGATAATTGTGATAGTAAGAAAGACCCTGGATATAAACTCTTTGAATGGTTAGGAATTGTTTTGAAGGAGATTAGATCGAGAAATATGAAGATCTGGTTAACAGGTCATGTTCCACCTAATGAGAAGAACTATGATATTAGTTGTTTGAGGAAGTATATTGTCTGGAGTTATGAGTATAGAGATGTTATAATTGGGGGGTTATATGGACATATGAATATTGATCATTTTATACCATTAGATGCTAAGGCTGCGTATAAGAGTTTGAAGAAGGCGAAGAAGGGGAAGAAGGGTAAGGGCAAGGGGAAGAGGGAGTTGGAAGAGATGGTTGATCTTGGAGATGAGTTTGACGAGAGTGACGAGAGTGACATCGACCTCCGCCAACAATCTCCCGTTAAAATCCTAGGCGGTGTCCCCCACAATAAAGTCTCGTTTATGGAATCTATCCGTTCAGATGTCTATGGGTCTATTAAATCTCCTAAAAAAAGTGGGGCTTTTGGTGAACGTTATTCTATAGCTCATGTAACTGCTTCTATTATCCCTACCTTTAACCCTGGTTTAAGAGTATGGGAATATAATACCACAGGTCTTGAAACCCTCAATAATCAACCAATGGCTGATTCTTGGGACTCTTTCTTCCTCGGGGTAGATAAACATATGAACTATTTAGATACTTTAGATGATTCTTTCTCTATCTCCAGTTACTTTACCAATAAAAAAGATAGAACCATCCCACCAAAGAAACCTGACGATATCCCTGTGGGTCCAGCGTATACTCCACAAACATTTAGTCCTTTAAGGTATACCCAGTATTATGTTGATCTTGAAAAAGTTAATAAAGGAGAAAAGCCATTTGATTTTGAGTATGAATATAGTACAGACGATAAGGATTATAATATGAAGAGTTTATTGGTTGAAGATTGGTTAGAGTTAGGTAGAAGGTTAGGTAGTGGAGAAGAGAAATTATGGGGGGAATTTTTAAAGCATAGTTTTGTTGATTCGAACTATGAGAATCTTAATTATGGTTAGTGTAGATTATAAACAGTGAGAATGAGGGAGATGTAGAGGGAGAGGGACGAGACGTAGAGGGAGAGGGACGAGATGTAGAGGGAGAGGGACGAGATGTAGAGGTAGAGGGACGAGATGTAGAGGGAGGGACGAGGACGGGGACGAGGACAGGGATTTTTTGAGGAACTTAGTGCGCCATGGAACCAACAGTTTACGAAACTTCAGATATCGAAAGTGATCCAGACATCCCTACACCCTCTATCCCAAACGAGGATATCATAGAAACCACCCCCGAGTTCAATTCGTCATTTCGCCGTTTTCAAAATGAATTCATCGAAGGTAAAGTCAATTTCGATTATTCTTCATCTTCAAATCTACACCTTTCAGGGTATAAAGTTTATAGGGAAGAGACCGAGGCCCAGAAGTTGAGTAGGATACAGAAGGAGTTAGAGGAGATCAGAAGTAGCAGACAGAGTAAGGAAGAGATCCCAGGGAATGAAGAGATCCCAGGGAATGAAGAAGTAGATGCGTTGATACAGTTGGCTGAGGTATTAGACACAGAAAGTGAGAATACCAACCCTGTCACTTTCAACACACACAAAAGTCAATTGGTTGACTTATTCAAACAAGTAGGTGAAAATGAATCGATAAAATCATCTCCCCCACCTTCTCTACCCCCATCGTCCATAGATCTTGAAAATCGTCTAAGTAAACTTGAATCTAAACTAGGTAACCTCTCTCTCCCCATAGACCAAACTCTTCATAACCTCTCGAGAAAAATCGACATCATAAATAACCCAGACTACCATCTAGACCAAGTGAAAAAGTCTATTACTCAAATCATCGAATGTAATGATGTAGGAAAGATCAAAGCATCGAATCTCGATACTCTTAAAGATAAAAAAATTGAAGAGTTGGTAAAGTATTTACCAGAACTTGAACGATATGAAAAGACTAGTGACAAGGTGTTAGAAAGGTTAAAGAGTTTAAATAGTGTACATATACAAGCTATAGATAGTTATGAATTTGTTAGTAAATTCGATAAGATATTTAATGATATGTCTATAGAGGTAAAGAATTGGGAGGAGAGTATAGGGGAGTTGAATGAGAAATTGGATAGACAGGGGGATGTATTTGATAGGAATAGGAGAGATATTGATGGATGGGTTAGGGAGTTGGAGAAGAGGGTGAACCAGAGCGAAGCGATGGTGAACAGTGGCTAGGGGTTACAGAGGGTGAAGTAGAGTTGTACGAATTTTATAGTTAATGAGAGACATGAGAAAGATTGTAGTAGGAGTAGTAGGAGTAGTAGGAGTAGTAGGAGTAGTAGGAGTAGTAGGAGTAGAGTAGAGTGCCTATCTCGTCCACCCTGCCTATCTTGTCCCGTCTACCTCGTCCCTTCTTTCCCTCGTCCCTTCTTTCCCTCGTCCCTTCTTTCCCTCTCCCTTCTTTCCCCCCTCGGTCTCCCTTTCCCTTCTCGTTCCTCGCCCAAAATTCCCCTTCTCATCTCGCTTGTTTTTTCCATGTGCGGGCAGTCGTAAATCCTATATAAACCCGTCCATCTCCTCTATACATCATCAATGTTTAAAAATACCTTCTTTAAGATCCCAACAAGATCTATTGGTCAATTATCCTTCAATAAATTACCAAAATCAATTACAAATGAACCTGTAAAAGAATTTTCAAACTCACATACTAATGATTGGTCTAAGCTTACATCATCAATTGAAAAATTCTCTAAACCAATCGATATACCTTTAGTTATTAACGGAGAAAAGATCTTTACAGACTCCACAAAACCATTTATTAACCCTGGTAACCATAAACAAGTTCTTGCCAATGTTTCACAAGCAAATGAATCACATATTCTTGAAGCAATTGAGGCTGCAAAAAAATCAAAAAAAGATTGGTTAAACACTTCATGGACTGATAGAGCAGCTATATTTTTAAAAGCAGCTGATTTGATTTCAACTAAATATAGATACGATATGCTTGCAACCACAATGTTAGGACAAGGTAAAAATGTTTATCAAGCAGAAATTGATAGTGTTGCTGAGTTAATTGATTTTTTCAAATTTAATGTAAAATATGCTCAAGATTTATACGGTCAACAACCAATTGAATCAAGTCCTGGGGTTTGGAATAGAGCTGAATATAGACCTTTAGAAGGTTTTGTATATGCCGTTACTCCTTTTAATTTTACTGCAATTGCTGCAAATTTAGTTGGAGCACCTGCTTTAGTTGGTAATACAGTTGTTTGGAAACCTTCAGCATCTGCTGCTTTATCTAATTACCTTTTATTACAAATCTTAGAAGAAGCTGGTTTACCAAAAGGGGTTGTAAATTTCATCCCTGGTAATCCTCAACAAGTTACTGATTTAGTATTAAATGATGAATTATTTAGTGCTTTACATTTCACCGGTTCAACTCAAGTTTTCAAAGACTTGTATGTTAAAATTAGTCAAAATGTTGCAAATGATAAATATAGAGATTTCCCAAGAATTGTTGGAGAAACTGGTGGTAAAAACTTTCATTTAGTTCATTCCTCTGCCCAAATTGAACATTCTGCATTATCAACATTAAGAGGTGCTTTTGAATATCAAGGTCAAAAATGTTCTGCAACTTCAAGATTATATGTACCAGAATCAAAATGGGAAGAATTTTCAAACATTTTAGTTAAGAATGTTGATACTATTTCAATTGCTGATTCTACTAATGAACTTAATTCATTTATGGGCCCAGTTATTCATGAACAATCTTTTGATAAACTTGCCAATGCTATTGATCAAGCTAAAACTGATCCTGAATTAGAAATTGTTTGTGGAGGAGAATATGATAAATCTACTGGATATTTTGTTAAACCAACAGTTATTAAAACCACCAATCCAAATCATGAATTCTTAACAAAAGAATTCTTTGGACCTGTTTTAACTGCTTATGTATATAAAGATTCTGAATTTGATGCTATTTTAAAATCTATTGATACTGTTACCAAATATGGATTAACAGGTGCAGTATTTGCAAATGATAGAAGTGTCTTAAGAAAAGTTGAAGAAGAATTAAGATACTCAGCAGGTAATTTCTATATCAATGATAAATCCACCGGTGCAGTTGTTGGACAACAATGGTTTGGAGGGGCAAGAATGTCTGGTACAAATGATAAAGCTGGTTCATCAAATATTTTAAACAGATTTGTTTCTGTTAGAAATATTAAGGAGAACTTTTATGAGTTAGGAGATTATAAGTATCCATCTAATTAGTGTATAGTAATGGAGTATTTATTGGGAGATAAGTAGGGGGAGATAAGTAGGGGGAGATAAGTAGGGGGAGATAAGTAGGGGGAGATAAGTAGGGGGAGATAAGTAGGGGGAGATAAGTAAGGGGAGAGCCTTGTAGAGTAGAGCCTTGTAGAGTAGAGCCTTGTAGAGTAGAGTCTTGTAGAGTAGAGTCTTGTAGAGTCTTGTAGAGTCTTGTAGAGTAGAGTAGAGAGAACTGTTCTCGAGACTGTCCTATTATCTACATATACTATTATCGTTATCTCATAATGCTATCTATTGAGTATTCTACCAAGTCCTCCACACACAGAACATAATTCTGTATCTAGAAAGAAATGAGTTTGACCTGATCCTCTGCACCTCCCACAAAGAACACCACCAAGACGTGGATCTCCTGGTAGAACCCTGACTGGAGGTCCTGGAGGAGGAGGTCCAAACCCAGGACCGGGAGGGCCAGGAGGACCGTATCCAGGACCATAACCAGGGCCAGGAGGACCGTACCCAGGGCCAGGAGGGCCATAGCCAGGACCAGGACCATAACCTGGACCAGGACCAGGACCAGGACCAGGACCCAGACTCTGTCCAGGCACATAATACGTAGTAGTAGTACCAAATAAATCAAAAGGATCCCATGAACTAGAGCTATTTACCGTAGGGTTCCGTGGTGCAAATCTACTATAACAGTCCTTACAGGTTTTACCATTTTTCACCTTGACTCCAGTGTTATTACAACGATCACAATAGAACCCTTTAGGATATCTAAACGGGAGGTTTGGGTTGGGATTGTATGCGTTCTTTTTGAGGTAGAACTGGGACCAACAGGTGTGGCAGTATTTTAGATTTTTGTACCCGGTGTTTTTACATTTCTGGCAGTAGTAACCTTTTGGGTATTTGAAGGGTAGGTTAGGATTATTGGAGTAGAGGTCATCGGTGGAAGATGTTCCAGGATGTTGTGGAGATGGTCTAGGGGGTGGAGGGTGATATGTAGACGGTCTTGGTGGTTGGGCCGGTGGCTGGGGTGGTCTTTGAGGCTGGGTAGGTCTTTGGGGCTGGGGTGGTGGTTGCGAATACAGACTCAGACTTCCGTAACTCAGTGACAGATCCAGAGGACCCAGGGGTTGTGGCCTTTGAGGAACTTGTGGAGGAGCCCCACCTCCCATAGAATTAAGCGCTTCCTCATAACTTGGAGGTGGCTCCATGTCTAAATCATCTGATCTCCTTGTCATGTTAGCAGTCTTAGATCGCGCAGTGAAAAAAACACTTCATGATTTGGTTATCTGATAGACAAAGTAAGTACACAAGAAAGACCAGTGACTAGACGACAATGAAGTCAGTTCACTACACATCAAAATCTCCCAACTAACCACAGAATACGGTGTAGGGTTCACCACCTTTGGTGTTATCCTCTTCATGCTCGGAATCATAACATTCTTTGACTCGGGCCTTTTAGCTTTTGGTAATATCCTTTTTGTAATTGGAATCATCTTAATTATTGGTCCACAAAGAACCATCACCTTCTTCACAAGACCAACGAAAATCAGAGGTACGGTGTTTTTCGGATTCGGAATAATATTGATCTTAATGAAGAGATCATTTTTAGGGTTTATCATTGAAAGTATTGGAATCCTTGGATTATTTGGTGATTTTTTCGGTACAATTGTTCAATTTTTAAGGTCAATTCCATACATTGGTGATGTTTTGAGTCATCCAGCCCTTGCTCCTACTATTGATAGATTAGCAGGTATTAATACGTTACCTGTTTAGATGGGATCACATCTTTGACACATGGACCATCCTCACAACTTCCTGTCCTAATCGTATACACGAAATTATATCTGCCTCTAATATATTTGTATTTATTATAAACGAATTGTAGCGTCTTTGTAGATCGAACACAGGTGGTTTCTGTACCCCAGGAATCCATACTACGTTAGTGTATTGGTTATCTATTTTGGCAGGTGTTGGTGCAAGACTGTAGAGGTCTGTGGTGACAGCTTTGATATAGATAACGTTAGGGTTCTTTTGTAGAAATGTATATGGGTCAGAAATGGTCCCTGAACTCTGGCGAAGGATGACATTTGGGTCATAGATCATACCCACAAGTGGTGGATCAGGGTTAGGTCTAGGATAACTCTCTACCTCGAGATGTGTATTAGTTAGTCTTAATGAAGACAATGCGATAGTACCTGGTCCATGAAGGAGTTGGCTGATTTCATTTTTGATGAATGGTGATGTATCTGAAATGAGAGAACATCCACAGATTGGGTACGTGGTTGGTTTATGGACTGAGTAGACTTGGACCCTAGGACTCGAGAGGTTTTTGGATGCAATGTATGAGGCCAAGGGTGGGAGATCAAGTAGGATGATCATAATGGGTATGTGTTCTGAGTATGCTCTAGGTTTCCTCTATGGGCTTGTCTGTTCTGATTCGTGTTCTAGTCTTAGTCAATTCTGGGCCTGGTCTAGTCTTCTCAGATCTCGTATTTCTGCGAATTTCATCCTCATTGTGGTTGCAAAATGTTCCTGGCTCTGGATCAAGTCTCTTTCATTTCTAATGACAATAGACTGAGTGATGATGAAAGTTTAGTTGAAAGATTGGTAAGGTTCTACAATGGTTTAGAGATGAACGACACTGAAGATTTTTATACTCCATTGAATTCTGATAAGGTTGAGACAAGACCTGATACTCCTCAGGTACTTACTCAAGACTCCCAGATCCCAATACCCCAGACCCCTAAAAGGCCCTCAACCCCTAAAATATGGACCCAAACACCTGGGTCATTCAAAACTCCTCAATCAACCACATCCCAATCTACCATCACCCAATTATTCAGGCCAAAATCAAGAAGAATGAAATTATCTCTTAGTCAACGACAATTGAGTCACGTAGATTTATCACCAATAAAGCCCAATACCCCAGACCCCCCACCAGATCACATCTCAAACCATGCCACCACTCCTCAAAAGTTTTCTTCTCTTTCTGGAACTCCGGTTCCTGCATTAAACCTTAACCCCGTAAAATCTCGTGATTCTCACCTCTCTAAATCAAGTGATCAAACTATAAAATATGACATAGATAAATCATTAGAAAGTTCTACTAGACTTGCTCTGAGATTTCTTCCTTCAGATCTATTCAAAACTCTTAATGGGATTTTTGAAAAATCAAATGATGATGAAGATAATCAACTGATTTCAACAAATCTTAGAATTGGTCAATTACAAAAAGAATTAACTAAACAACATTCTATAAACTCTAAATCTTCAAAATCTCGGTTCGATCCTTACTCTGTTGAATTATTTTTTAGAAATGAATTAAATGACGAAAAAATCGTACCACTCTCAAATATATTTAAAAGTAGAGAAAATACTAAAAACAAGTCTATGATAAATCAACAACCAGAAATACAATCAAAACAATCTAGAAGACTTAAATCAATTAAAAGTATGTTAAATATATGGAAATGGAAAGCAAGAGCTTTTATCTCTGATAGTGCAGAACTTGAGAATCAAATTTTTTCTCCTGGAACCCATAGACCAAGTGAAGTGGATGTACCAGGAATCGATGAAATAGAAGATGAAATGTATATGACTAGAGAACCAAGAAGATTATCTGTTATCGATATGATAGCTTCTTCAAGTGTAAGTTTAAAGGAACAAAAAAAGGTGGTAGACGAATCTGATTCTACTGTTTATGATACACCAACTGATACAGTTGATTCAAGTTTATATGATGTAGTTAAACCTATACCAACAATGTCAAGGTTCAAAAGATCGTATCATAGAGTTATAAATAGGGCATCACCCCACGTCAAGTTTTTATCACCAGAATATGAATCTGTAAAGTCTCCATTAAGTTGATCTTTGGAAGTAAATAGGGTATACAATAATAAATAGTAAGGAAGAGAATCTGTGTCTGTGCTGTAGAATCTAGGGCTGTTTTAAGCTTTTTTTTTTTTTTTAAGCTATTCTTGGACGGATTTATCACTTTTTTGAAAAGTCTTAGAAATGTTCAGAACACCTCAAAAAAAACACAAGATATACTTCAGAGATTAGAGAAACTACTTATGTAACAATATTTTGATTTAAGAGCTTGAAAAAATAGATTTTACGATTTTTGGTCAGAAAATTTAACCTAGTGATAAACACGGGTTTCGGAATTAATATCAAATCCGTGATAGTTTAGTGGCTAGAATTACCGTTTGTCGCATGGTAGACCGGGGTTCAATTCCCCGTCGCGGAGCATTCTTTTTTTTTTGGCAATTTTTCAACTTTGCCCTGTAGATTTCGCTTAGAAATTATGTATTTCGTCATGGGGCAGTGTGTCAGCAAAAATTTTAACTTATTTTTTCGCAATCAATGTGCGGCTCATTTGGTGACTTTTGATTCGATGGTAGTGGATCAGTAGTGAAGTGTTTTGTTCTTTAATTCAAGGGGGAGGAGGATATTAAGGCTGCTAATGGATTAAACTGGAATTTTCAAAAGATTCTGTCAACTCAGGGGTGTGATTGGGTCAAGGTGTGTAAAAAACCATAAATTCGTGTATAGTACAATTCTGTTAAGTGGCTGCGAAAAGTGGATTAAGGTAAGGATGTGTGGTAGCTAAAGAGTAGTAAGAAACTTTCGTGTTGAGCTACAGGGACCAAATGTCTTTTAAGCGTTTTTCTATGAATCAAATTCCAAAAGGAGCTAATTTGTTCAAATTGATCCGAACACTATTTCGTGTGTTACCATTTCCTGCATTGAAGAAGAAATTCGATCTATCACATTAAGGGAGTTTAAGGAAATATACTGAGAGATAAATATGGGAAAGAGAAAGCTCAATGAAAATGACCTGGAAACAGGAGAAGCCAATCCACTCAAGGAATCTATATCCAAGCCTCCAAATCTGTCATCTGGAACTACTCAAGAACCACTAAGACCACCAGTTTTGAAACCTCAAACTGATAACCAGGTGAATGTTGAACAGTCCAAGAATCCGCTTACTGGTCAAATGATAAAGAGGAGGCGTCTTTTAGACTGTCCTATTAAAATCAGGCATTTTCATAATAGATCTACAACAGTTCCAGAATTAGTTCACCAGTGGTATTATTCTTCACCTCTGCAAATGTCAGTTTTTCAAAAAGATAAAATATACAAGAGCAATTGGAGAAGAGGAGCTACTTTCGAAAGAACGTACAAAAGAAGAAGGAATTTGATGAGGTTCATTTGGGAGCAGTGTGATCCAGAAACAAGTGAAATGTTTAGTTCTGATGAGAGATTGACTGGAAATCAAGTAGTGAACTTGATTGAGTATTATAGGCTATTTCATGGGTATACATTGAGTGACTTTTCAACTGATATACCAATTTTGAAACCGAAAATAATTGTCTATATCAGAGAGTTTCTCAAGAAACCAAATTTCGTACAAATCTTGGAAGAACGTGAACTCAATTTTGATAAAGAGTAGGTATGTAGTTTGAATGTACGTGTAGGAGATGGAGAAGAAGATATCAAGGAGGGTATATAAGGACATAATGTCTGAGGAATATAACGGAGTTATGAAGTGATTCGCAGCCGTTATAGTGCGGCTCACGGTTGATAATTAAGGCACGAGAGTGGAACAAGGCAAAGAGCAAAGTGCGTACTAGGCGTTTGTCTGATAAGATTTGAATTTGGATCTATTCAAAGTACAGTAATCCCGCCCCTTCCACACTTGGTCACACCTTAGTCACAATATTGGTGACACCTTGATCACACCTTGATCACACCCTTGATCACACCCTTGATCACACTTCTTCAGCATCTCTATCACCTTTTCACACGCAGTGCACCTACCAAAGTGGCAATATTTTCCGCAGACCTACTCCCACATCCCTAAATACCCAAGTCTTGAATGGTTGTAGAAGTCATAGGGGAAGCGTCTGTCCACCCCCCCACACAGAACCAGAACCAGAACCAGAACCAGGATAACAAAGAAGATGTGGATCCAGATCTTCTTAGATTAGCAGCCCCAGAGGTTTCAACTCTTCACATAAGAATTCAAAATGATATACAAAGAACCTTACTAAGAAACTTTAACAAAGTCCTTTCTCATGAATCCACTAAAGGACTCCTTGACCAGCTTAAAGACTCAAAGCTCTCAAGGTACCAATACGAAATAGAACAGTATTTCCAGTACTTATCAAGTCAAGGGTGTGAATCTATTGATATTACTGCCAACCGTATTAAAGAATATCTTGAATCCACAAAGTTAAATGGAAAGTTCCCATTACCTTCTTTTATCCAATTCACAGTATTAGCCATGCAGTTACTAAAGAGTATCTGTTTCACGTATAAATTCAGAGACATGGAAAATAAAAGGCTTCAAAAAATATATATTGAGTTAAGTAGTTTTATAGAAGGGTTTGAAGTACTTGATAATATTTTGATATTTTCAAAGTTCGAAAACCATATCGAAACGTCTCCGTTTAGTATTGAAGACTTTAGAGTAAATCTTCATCAAATCTCTGAAATCTGTCTTATTCAATATCAAAAGACAACTATTGTTCCACCTTCAATACCAATGAATTGTATATTAGATTTTTTACTCGGACATCATTTATTATTGGATCACGAAAAACGTAGAAGTCTTACTTTAAACGACTTTAAAATCAATAAGTATAGAGATAGTAATAAAACTACCTTACAGGATTCTTTAAGTTTTGAATTTGGGGAAAAGCATTTTTTCACTAGAAGAGATATGAGACCAGAAATGTGTTTAATGGGTGCTATAGCCTTATCTTTATGGTTAAGATTAGATTTCCCTGAAGGAGATTTAGTTGAAATAGCAAAAGATCCAAAGAAAAAAATTGACTTGAGTAAATTTGGATTACTTTTCGATCAAAATAACTCTGGACTAGTAAACGATACATTCATTGAAAAAAGAATCAAAGAATGTATGAATAGTATTAATATGTTCTCTAAAAAAACCTTAGATTGGTCTTACTTAAATATGAGACAAGAATGTCTTGAAAATGATATAAACCCAGACTCTTTACATTTTGATAAAAAAATGTTTTTGTTTGATAAAGATCGTAAAAAATTCTTTAATGATCTTTATAGTAGAACTCTTACTAGAGAATTATTTGAACCAGATCTACCGTTAAGAAGACTTGTTTTCCCATGGTTAAATAGAAGTAGAGAATGGTTTGATGAATTACCTGAGTCTAATCGTAAATTTTTTTCCATCTTGTTAGGGTTCAAAACTATCATTTTACAAGATTTAGTTGAATTAACTGAAATTTTCCCCACTATTTTTACTAAGAACCACCTAACAAGCACCCCTGAGTTTATAAATTTTAGAGCGATATCTCTTCAAAGTAAAAAGGAAATTGAACTGTATGAAAACCTTGGTCAAGGTTTACAACCTCTTAACTCTACTCAACAGTCAAGTAAAAAACGTATTTTGGAAGTTATTCAAAATCATTCAAAAGCTTTAAGTTCTCATGCTGATGCTGTAAAGACCTTACTCATCAATCGTAATCAGTTACTTCAATATCAAGAAGCACTCAGAAAGGAATTGGTTCAATTCCAAACTCAAACTCATTATAATACAGGTATCATACAAGAATCGTTTAATAAATCCGTGCAAGCGATTTCAGAATTGGATACTTTCAAAGGGAAGACTGAAAAACTTTTAGAAACTTATGATTCAAAATTCACCAATATCAACGCTTTACAATTCAAAGAAATTGAAAGAAATACCAATAAATTTGAATCAATAAATCATAAAATCAATACCCAAGTCGCTGATATTAATAAGAAAATTGAACGAATTGAAACCCAATCAGGAAATGATCAGAAATTGAATGAAAAAGTATCTTACTTTGTTCAAAAAGTCGACGCTTCTCTTAAAAATCTTGCAGGAGAAATTCAATCTCAGTCCCAATGGAATTCTAAAGTATCTGAATCCCTCGAGAAATTTCAAAACTTATACAATCAACTTATGATAGATGGAAACCTTAAATTCGATCCACAAGTTATTAAAAATGATTTACATATCATATTTAATATGTTGGAAGACTTTAAAAAAGATCAAGCGAATCGTAGTAATTCAACCTCTAGTCATGTAGAACCCTCTGGATCTCTCGAAAAAGTAACAAATCAAATCTCCTCTATACAAGAAGCTCTTATCTTATTAAAAAGAAATCAAAATACTGATAAAGATATCTTTACTAGAGATATTCAAAATTTAAATGATAGAGATAGAGAATTTCAAAATCAAATTTTGAAACTGATTTCTTCAAATAATGACTCTAATCATTTAAATGAACGGGTATTAAATCTTGAAGCTAAATCCAAAAAATATAACGCCTTATATTCGAATTTGAATGAGAAAGTATGTCATATGGAAAAACGATTTTCTGATAGAGAAACCATTGAAAGATTAGAAGAAAGAATTGAAATGTTGGAGAAGGAGTCTATAGAGAGAGCAGCTGAAGTAAAAGATTTTTTTAGTATTATAAAATCTCAGAGTGAAACGATTACTACTCTTGAGAGAGGTATTCAACAGTATAAGAATATGTTTGATGATTTCATTACTATTAATGAAAAAGAGAAAAAGATTGGAAGACCTGGTGAAGGGTATCATTCACGGGCGCCTAGTCAGGTTTCTATTGAAGAGGATCGGGAACAAACTAGGGAACAAACTAGGGATTCATCGGTAGACTCAAGAGTAGACCCACCGGCTGTAGATCCACCCTCTGTCCGTCCGCCAACTGTCGATCCACCAGCTGTCGAGTCCCCAAAGGTACATCCCTCAAGGGCACAGTCACCAGCTGTCGAATCTTCAGGGGTAGGTCCTTCAGGGGTGCATCCCTCCAGGGCACAGTCACCAGCTGTCGAATCTCCAGGGGTAGGTCCTTCAGGGGTAGATCCTTCAAGGGCACAGTCTCCGGTCATCGAATCTTCAGGGGTAAATCCTTCAAGGGCACAAACCCCGGTTGTGGAATTTTCCACCCCAACGGTAGAAGCACCAAGAGAGCCCATCTCGTTTGGACACCCAGTGCCCCCCAGAGGACACTCGGTTGAAAGCTCTGCTCCTCCCAGGGGATTCAACTTTGGAAACTCAACAGAAGGACCCAAGACTTTTGGAAACTCAACAGAAGGACCCAACTCGTATGGAAACTCAACAGAAGGACCCAAATCGTTTGGAAATTCAACCGGAAGATCTAACTCATATGGAAAACCATCGCTTTATATACCTCACCCATCTCGTTCAGCTTCACCTAGAGGGCCTGACTCGTTCGAAAACCCACCACCAGCTAACCAACCTTTAGCAATCAGAGACAGAGTACCAACCAACCAACCTTTAGCAGTCAGAGAAAGATTACCACCTAACCAACCTTTAGCAGTCAGAGAAAGATTACCAGCTGACCAACCTTTAGCAGTCAGAGAAAGATTACCAGCTGACCAACCTTTAGCAGTCAGAGAAAGATTACCAGCTGACCAACCTTTAGCAGTCAGAGAAAGACTACCACCTAATGAACCAAATGACAGCGTTCCCGTGGCCCGTGACCAAACACCAGTCAATATACCTTTCGGAGTAAAAGATCATAGACAAGGTGGGGAAGTCACACATCAACCGCCAGGGTTCAATAGAAATCCAATACCCAGAGAACCAATTCCAATTAGGGAGCCACCAAAAATTAGAAACCATCTGTCAAGCCCAGATAATATTCCTTTTGAACAACGTGTTCCATTTAATCAGCCAGTTCCACTTGGCCCTAATACCGTTGATGAATATAGACCAAATGGAGGACTTGGGCCCGCCGTTTCAATTGGACCCGAGCCAACTCGTGTCAGGGACAGACCAAAAAATATAGGTCCAAAGCCCGTTAGATTTGATGAAACATCTAGACATGAAGGACATCAACATAATGAACCTAATAGACCTAAAGAACCTGCTCGTGTTAGAGAAATGAAAGGAAATAGAAGGCCCAACGATTCTAAACGTAGGAATTCCAATACTTCCAATGGATCTAACCGTAGAAATTCTAATGAAGAAAAAGGTCTTGTAAAATTCAGACCAACACCTAATGGGACAGAAAATCTTCATGATGAAAGAAAAGCATTGATCAGATTTGACGATTTTGCACATGGTAAACGAAGTCACGAACAAAGTCAACAGGACCATCATGGTAAAGGTCAAATAAGTGTCCAAAAAGGACAGATTACTTGGAGTCGAAATTCAGAAGATGATGAACATGACTCAAAACGTCCAAAAATTGATTTCAAAAAGATTCAAGATAAGATTGAAAAAATTAATGAAGAGTTACCAAGAAGTGCTGTTTTTATACCTAAAGTTCATACAGTACCTGATGTTGTAAAACAATGGTATCAAGGTGAAAGAGGTAGTATGAGTATTCAAAAAAGAGATAAACTATATGGTGACCAATGGAGAACAAATCATGTGACCAGTTCTATTTATAGAGATAGGAAAACTATAATGGATACTCTTAGAAATTTAACTAAGCCAAGTGGTCCATTTGCTGGGAAAAACATGCAAGAAGCTGCTATACTTTTAGATAAAGAAAGAAAAGAAAGAGGAATGCCATTAAGAGAGTTTACTGATTTTTATAGAGGTGGTAGATGATGAGGTAGATGATTTTATATTTTAATAGGGTAAGTAATTTTGGTATACAATGTAATAAGTCGTTATTGTAAAGAGGAACAGGAAGATTTTTGTGTCATTTCAGTTTTGTGTAACAATCGATGTAAAAACGCGGAGCTGCAAAATGTGATAGGTATCAAGTCGTTTATGTTAAGAAAAAGTAAAGCATATCAAAGGAATGTCAGGGAGGGAACTGTTGAAGGGGGAGAAAGGTGGTTGAAGGAGTCAAAGAATTCAGATGGTTCACAGAATGATCAGGATCCAAGGGGCCCAAGAGACCCAAGGAAACCAAGAGATCAAGGAGATCACGGAGAGCATGCAGAGGGTAGTACCCGTAATCTCCATCCCAGGCCAGTCGATCCTCGTCTCTACCTGTCAATCGATCCTCGTCTCTACCTGTCAATCGATCCTCGTCTCCACCCCAGATTCAATACTTCCCTCCCCCCAGTTTATGAAAGCTCCCGTTTAGATCACCCCCCACAAAGCCAAAGTACCAACTCTGTTTACTCTAACTCAATTACCTCTTCTCTCTTAAGTAAAATCGACAAGTCCATCAACGACAACAAACAAGAATTTAATCAAATCCGTCAAACCCTTCACTTTTTATCACAAGATGCAAATAAAATCGCCCAAATGACCAATTTCGCCTTGGATCATTTATCGAATTTAGAGGAAAAAGTTGATATGAAGATGAATGGGTTACGTGATGAGATACTCAGGGGAAGTGTACCTTTTCAGCAAGAAGCTCAAGAGAGGCGTGAAGTCTTACGTCAAACCGTCGAGGATAATCTTGAAGGTTTACGTAAAGGGATTCAGGAATCTTTTGCAACACGTGAATTGAAGGTTACTTCCAGAATACCTCTTCAAGATATCACCAAGAAATTCAATTACCCAGATAAAGAGAATGTTTATGAGAAAGAAGCGGGTCAAAAGTGGTATGGCCAGATTTCAAGTGATCAAGTTGATGTTGATCAGGTGACATACCCAAATGTGTATATCGATGAACAGAAGAAGAAAAGAATCAGAAAGTTATTGAGAGATTCTAAAGGATCGAGAGATCCTGAAGGATTCAGAGGGCGTAATGTGGCTAATGTGGCTAATGAGAGACATGGTCCCCAAGCAGTTTCTGGTTTAACAAGTAGCACCTTGGGTAACTCAGACATGAGTATGGAAGAAGCTTCCTCTAATGTATCATTTGTCTCTAATCCTATTGAATCTGTCCCCACCAGTACCTCTCTGAAAGTCTCTAAACCATCACCACAAGAACAAGTCATGAGTAAAAGCACCAAAACTGTCACTGACCTTCATGATGAATGGTTTGTTGATACAGACGTGATGTGCATTAAACATCGTGAACAAAAATTTGGTCCCAGTTGGAGAATTGACCCCAAAACAAGAGGTGTTTTTAGAAGAAGAAAAGATATCGCTAGACTTATCGAATATTGTAGATCAACATGTTGTTTGGGTAAATCTGAAACACGTGAAATTGCAGAGATTGTTGAAGATTTTAGAGTCAAGAATAAGATGGGATTGGCAGCGTTGAATAAGTTTTGTGAAAAGGTAGAGGTTGCTGTAGAGAGTATTAATAATGGAAATAGTGTATAGTTAGAGTGAGTAGTAATGCTATGTAAATGTAGGTTTAGGTGTAGATGTAGGTGTAGATGTAGATGTGTATTTTTAGTTGGTTATGACCCCGGTCATGTCGTCTGTTGCGCTTTCCTACTCTGGTTCGTACCCGAGTTAAAGCCACTGACCTTAAATCATCTGATCTCGTTAAAAGAGGTGGATATTCCGAACACTGATTTATTTGTACCACTGATATACCCTGAATCTCGGAACGAACCAAGAATTGCCGAATTATTAATGGTACTAAATTACTACCAGTGGAACCAACTTACTTCCAGTGGACCTAAGCTGGACCCATGCTCGACCTAATCTCGGCCTAAATAGGACGAGTAAAATTTCTCACTTCCTCATGAGTAGAAGACAAGAGATTCAAAAAAAAGAGCTATTACAAGCTCAATTTCAACAACAAATACAAACAACTAATAACAAGATACTAGGATGGTTAGAGAATAGTATAGATCAAGAAAAAAATTCGAAAAACCTTTCAGAATCAACTTCAAACACCTTATCATCTTCAAAGTCATCGCAAGAAAGTGAAAAATTTAAAGAATCGACTTTTTTCAATCTTCCAATAATTCAACTGGGGAAAAGTCTTAACAGTATTAAAGAAGAGACTCAGATCAATGATTTTATGTCAAATACGTCTAAAAATGTTGGGAACCCAATGAGAAGTTTAGTCAATAAAATACGAAGTGATGAGAGAAGAAAAGTTGAAAAAAATGTAAGAGAAAAGGTTGGGAAAACTGGAAGAAAAGGACGAGAAACAGGACGGGATACGAAAGGTGGTAGACCGCATAATAAAGCCGATCAAAGAATACAAACCACAGTAAAATCTGAATCTGAATCTGAATCAGAAGATGAAATTCCTCAAAATAGAAATAAGCATAAAAAGGCTAAATTATTAGTATAGTAACCAATAAGATGAGGCAAGGGACAAGGGAAATGGATACCCGTGGAATAGATGCACTAGAAATGATCGATTCATGCAGCCGTACCTGGGCGAAGGCACTGTTGGTCTGCAGCCAAGACAGATGCTATACCAGATGGTCAAAGATGTTGCATTAAACTGTGTTACATCACCCAAAGCGCAAAGTGAGATGAGATGAGATAGTTACCAAGGCGGTAGCGAATTATTTTAATATGGTGACATCATATGCAGGTTGTTTAAATCCGTGTAACATGAGTATAACGGTTAAAATTCAAGGGACAATTCTAGGTTCAGGATAAAATGTTGAATTTTTTTATATATACTAAATAGGAAATATAACGCGAGATGCATTAAATGAAACAAGACTGAGAACTGGGAATGGGAATCGTACGCGGAATACTTAATTACATACCGATTAGAGAAAACGGATATCAAGAGCGAGGACTAATTTAAGCAACCGAGACTAAGTATACACGTCATTAAAAGTGTTATAAAATAATTGCTATATAATTAGATGATGGTATTGTTATGTATGTAAGATTGATACCGCATTATGAATAGTGATATAATTAGAATGCATATGTTAAAGGGTCTATTAGGAGAATGTAACGGAATACCGAGGAAGTACAAATAGCCGACTTGCATCGAATCGAGAAATAAATCTGTGCCGAAGTTTAACGAAGTGGGACCAGAGTGGGACCAGAGTGGGGAGTTGTAAATGTTAGATAAAGGGACAGGGTTTCTGTAGTTGTAGATTATGGCAGTGGTAGGACGGAGATGGCCTAGGAATAAGGATGAAGAGTCTAGAGACTGACGAGAGAATGTGGCTAAGGGTTTGTGGCGGAATGGGAAGAGGAGGTACTAGGGTAGTAGAGCTTATTATAATATTTATTTATTAATACAAACTTGAAATATAATCATTAATCATCACTGACTTTCCGTCTCTTTGAATCATCTTTCTCCTTTAATAAAGAATTTATAGTTACTTTATTTACAGGAGAATTCATTGAACTATGGCTTCTTAAAATTGGCGAATAAGTTGCCGATTTTAAAGTAGTTGGAGGTGGAGGTGTTAAAGATCTTCCTTGCAACGAACTTATTGAATTATCTCTATGAGAAGACATTGAAGAAATTGAAGAAGTATTTGAAAAGATTGAATTATTTGTAGAACCAGTATCTTGAAATTTATACATTTCAATTAATGAAGGTCTAAACCTATCAGAAATTGAAGAATGACTTGGTCTTTGTGGAATACTTCTTGGGAAATCTTTTGAATTCGATCTGGCTCCTGATAATGAGCCTGGTAAAGATGAAGATCCAGGTAAAGTTGTTGGAGGTAATGAAGAGGTTGCTGATGTAGGAATTGAAAAAGATGAAGATGAAGGAAGATCATTAACACTTGGTAAAGCAGATGCAGGGGCAGAAATTGAACCAGAATGTGGTGCTGGTGCTAAAGGGTCACAAAGTAGCGAAGGGTTTCTTTGTCTTTTTTCACCATTTGTGTCCCAAATTTTCCTAAATTGGAGAGGGTTATATTGTTGAATTGGTAGAGAAGGATGGGAAGTGATGTTTGGAGGGTTATGTGGTGAATGTGGTGGTGGTTGTGGAGGGTAATGGAGATGAAATTGTTGATGGGGGTGGCCATCGGGGGTTTGAGGATGTTGATGAGGATGAGCCTGTGGATGTCCTTGTGGAGGGGCTTGTGGGGCTTGTGGATGTGCTGGATGAGCCTGTGGAGCTGCTGGAGGTGCCTGTGGAGGTGCTAGTGGCTGTTGTGGCTGAGGATGTTCTTCCTTTGGCTTAAGTCCTCTCACAGTCAATGGTGAAGTATTGGATGGTCTGTGACCATGTAAATCTGATCCACTGGATGGTCTTTGGGGAATGGGTTCAACAACTTCTTTTTTGTTCATGAATTTTGGTTGAGAAGAAGGTCTACGATCTTCAGGAATTGGGAAAGCAGTTATAGAGTTATGTGGGTCAGATAATGCTCTTGAATGGTCATGTGGCTTAGAAAGAAGTGGTCCTGGATGGGGTTGTGGAGTGGAACCAGATATATGAGGACTTGGCCCAGAAACATGAGGACTTGGCCCAGAAACATGAGGACTATGTGGACCAGACCCATGAGGACTATGCAGCCCAGGTATTTGTCCTGGAACTACTTGGCCAGGATATGGAGGATAAGCCCCATAAGGAACTTGTCCTGGATGTCCTGGAGCCATTTGTGGCATATAACCTGGCTGTCCTGGAACCATTTGACCAGGCTGTATTTGACCTGGATGTAATTGACCTGGTTGGCCTTGTCCATATACAGGATAAGTGACATTATATGGTAAATACCCCATTGGGACCCCATATTCATAATAATAAGGATATACACCTTGGGGTGGATATACCATCCCATACTCTGATGCTTGACCATGTACACCATGTCCTGAACCTTGAACATGTCCACCACTTTTGGTATTTGAGCTACTTCTTCTCTTTATAAAAACCAAACTATTTTCATCATCTTTACGGAATTTCCCACTACTATGTTTAAATTCCCATATGGAATTATCTGAATTATTATCATTGACTTTATGAAATCCATACATATGTAATTGTCTTACAAAACTTGCAACATTCCCATGTTTAAAATAATTAGTTAAAATTTTACTAAATTCTTTACCTGGTAAGAGACTGAAAGTATTTTTTTCTTTATTATTTTCACTCCACCAAATGAGTTTATTAAGACTTGGATCATTAAGCATTGAATAAAGTTTATGTACAAAGGCATTCTTCTTTATGGTAGTACCACCTTCTTTATCATCCATGATTTTATGGAAAAAAAGTTTACTATGGATAAAAAAAAAAGTTTGGAATAAAAAAAAAGGATTAAAAAAACTTGACTAAAAAAACTTGACTATTTTGTCTATTTTAATTTTTTGATTAAAAAAAAATTTGATAATCTATTTATAAATTGGAAAATTAATTATTTCACTTAAAAAGTTGGATTTGGTTAAATTAATTATTTATGGCTATTGGCGTAATTCCACCAACCAAATATTATAAAACTTTTAAAGTATTTAAAAAATCTTTAACAAAATTTTTTTTATTTTTGGAGTTTTTTTTGGTGAGGGAAATATATTTATATAACCAAAAACAATCTTATTCTTTTTTTTTTTAAATTTTTTTCTGTACATTTCGTGTAACGCCTAAAAACTTATTGTATGCATGATTACTAGATATTAGTATTTTTTATTTTTTAACTTTTAATAAACCGTTGAGTAATTTACACGACCGGCTATGTAACAAATAAAAAAATAAAAAAAAAAAAATAAAGTAGCAAGATTGGTGAGGACACGGGAAAGTTTTAGTTATACCGGGGAAGTACCGGACCGGGAAAGAGTTAAAGATGATTGACGAGAAGGAGATATAAATGAAAAGGAATAATCAGGATGACAGGAGAAGAATTTAAAAGGATGAGAATTGTAATTGAACACTCTAAGGTGACTTAATCTAATGTAGTAAAACCTGTTAAATTAGGATTGCGCATTATAAGTATTTTATACGTTTTCGATCGATCTTTGAATTACGTAGAATGAATTAAATGGATTATGTAAGAAAAGGACGAGATGATAGAGGAACAAGGGACGAAAAAGTGACATAAAGATATAGAATTGGGAAGAATTAGAGTATGGAAGGGTTCGGATAAAACAGACTTGGATGCAGACATTAAATGTCGGATAAACCATTGTGATGTCAGTCCAGGCATGAGGCAAGTTTGAGACTTTCTATGGTTCCACTTTTAGCCATTTGTTGCGTAGCCGAATTTAATATCTTAACATTGTGATTTGTTCTGTGTAGTTCTAGAAACAAAGCATGCCTCTATGACGGAAGTTTCAGTGGGGGAAGTGTTTGGGACTTTAGTTGTTGTAGTCGATGTGTCTGTATCCAATTCCCAATGCTACCCTGGGTCGACATCTTGGGTCGGGCAATTTTAGCCACACACGATATAATTAGACGTACTACCTTAATCTGTAGTGTTTAGACTTGTATAGCCTTATAGTTAATAATAATATTTAGGTTTCGGATCCTTCCGAAACAGGCAAAATCAAATAAAGTTTAAATGGTCGGGGACCCGAAGTGCAACAATGATTATTAGCCCCTATAGTGCAGTTGGTGTGTCCAGGGGATCGAACAAATGATAATTGGTAGTATATACTACTGGAGAATATGAGAGAAGGAGAGAGAACGGCAGAGAAGAGGAGATTAGAGATTGGGTGCAGGAGATCTAAACTTGTTCGAACCCTTGACTTACTTTTGTCTACACCGTCTGTAAAGTGTATACAACATACACCTATATCTATAGTTAGTAACCTATCTTTCTGACTCGTATCCACTAGCTTAATTATTTCTTGCCTGGTCCCTCCAATCTGGTCCTCCAATCTCGTCCCTCCATATCTTGTCACATGGCTCCTATTTCTGTCGCCCCTATCTCCAATAAGCAATTTAGACATTCCAATTAGGTTGAATTAGACATTCTTTCAAATCTTCCTAACCCATCACATTACCTTTTACTACGTCCCGTATACCACAGGTCTACTCCAGAGGGCTACACGAGGTCTACACGAGATCTACACTGAGGCATAAACTTTGGCATACACTTTGGCCAGCTGTACACCTACGCTACCATGGTGACTACAATCTTCAATCACTCAATTTCTCCCTAGACTCCAAGGCCCTATCGTAATAATATTTTTTTAATTAAATACACACTATATACCAGACATCCAGGGCTCACACCAGACGCACATACCCTTCTAATCTGGATATTTAATGATTATTTCTCATAAGTAATCTACCACTTAATAAGTCACCAATTTCAATCATTTTATTCCAATGGATTCTTGTACCCTTTCTTAACTTGACGTCAGCTTCATCATGAAGGTTTTCGATTTGAGAAAATCCTAATTTTGATCCATTGACTCCGATGATCACGTGAGGAGAAGATTCAGAACCAGAACTTGATTCAAGACCGGTACCACCGGTCACGTGAGCAGTGTCCTCTTTATACCATTCCTCTATAAATTCAACCCCCTTAATACCAAAATTAACCGCATGTACCCTATCCATAGAACTTGGATTGAAACCCTGTTGAACATGACCAGGAATTGCAGTTCTTGTCTCAAATCTCTTCCCACTATTCTCCTTCAAAATTTCACTAATTAACTCAGTTGTATAAACCTTACTACTACTCTCATTTCTAATGATAATCTTCCCGTTTCTATCCTCTCCTCTATCGTTTTCAAAGATCTTGAATATCAAATCAATATCTTCTTGAATAGTATTAAGAGTAATTTTTTTCTCTGGAGTATAAGTAGCTATAGAACCTGTAACTAAACCTATAAAACTTGCAACATAACCAGAATTACCACCTTGTACTTCAACAACGAAAACTCTTCTTCTTGTTGATGAAGCACTTTGTTTAACTGCATCACAATATTTTACAAGTTGATTAAGACATGTATCACTACCTAAAGAATATTCAGTTCCTGGGACATTATTTGAAACTGTGGCTGGTACTACAATCATTGGGATATTGAAAATCGGATAGTTTTTACATTGTTCATGTAATTGATTTAAAGCCGTAAACGATTCAAATCCTCCAATTAAAATCAAACCATCAATTTGATTTTTTTGAAGATGATAAGCTACTTTCCCAAAATCTTCTGATGGTAATGATCTATTTGTACCGATTTCACTACCACCTTTATTATGCCAACTTTCTACATCGATCCAAGAGAGTTGTTTCATTTCTCCGGTTTTAATAAGTCCCAGGAATCCATTTTGAATGGCAAATACTTTATGACCACGTGAGAGTGAATAAAGAGTAATGGCTCTAGTACATGCATTTAAACTTGAAGATGATGCTCCGATATGTATAACTCCAATATTCAATTTTCTACCTTTAACTTCATGACTCTTATCATCAAAAATCGTTGTATGAAGGTATTGTTTATAAGAGTCAGCAAAATTACTATCTCTCAATTCCATGGCCTTATCGAAATTCTTTGCTTCGATATTCTCTGCAACACTTTTAGTTAATTCAACTGCTTTCATCAATGGCTTTCTAACAATTTTATTACCAGAAATTCCAATCATTGGACTTTCTGTTTTCGGGGTAGATTCCAACACTGCTTTAACAGCTTCAACTCCTTGAAGTGTAGCTAACATTCTATCATAAGCAACTGCTGTACCACCTCTTTGAACATGTCCTAAAGTAGTAATTCTTGTATCTAATCCTAATTCAACCAATACATCTCTTACTTGTTTTGAACTAATTGGATTCAATTCATCATCAATTGCTCCTTCAGCTACAATCACAGTAGTATTTCTCTTCCCATAACTTCTATGTCTTTTAACAACTTGTTTCAAATTGTCTTGCCATTGTCCATTTTTAGCAGGTCTTTCTGGGATAAATATATAATCTGCCCCAGTAGCTAATCCAGACATAAGACCTAACCATCCACAATGTCTCCCCATTACTTCAACTACAAACGCTCTAGAGTGAGAGGTGGCAGTTGCATCAATATAATCAACCATTTCTGTAATTCTTTCTAATGAAGAATATGCTCCAATTGTTGCATCTGTAGTTGCCATATCATTATCAATACTACCAACTAATCCAACAATTGTTAAATGTCTATAAGGTTTAACTTGATCATCTTTAAACTCCCCAGTCTCAACTAATTCATCAACTAAACTTGGCCATTCACTTCTAAACAAATCTGCTCCAGTTAATGACCCATCTCCTCCACAAACAACCAATGCATCAATTCCATTCTTAATCATATTTTTCGCAGCCATTAATCTACCCCTCCTCTCTCTAAAACTTAAACATCTGGCGGTACCAATATTTGTCCCACCATAACTTAAAAATGACCGAACATCTTCCCATTCCATCTTCTTTATGTAATCATTAACTAATCCTTCATACCCTTCATAAATTGCAAATGCATCACATCCATAATATATAGCACTTCTAATAACTGCTCTTACCGCAGGGTTCATACCTGGTGAGTCCCCACCTGACGTCATAATCGCAATCTTTTTTTTTTTATTTTCACTTTGAATTTTTTCAACGGTTTTCTCACCAATAAGAACACTCTTTTTATAGGCAATAAATTCTTCTGACAGGTTAAACTTCTTACCAACTGAATTCTCGCTATTGACTAATCTAATGACGTTTCCAAGTGGATCAATTAGTGACCCAAATGCTTCCTCAGCTTTTTTTGCATCTAATGTGAAAAATTCAATTGTCTCAAATTTTTCAACGGCTTTATTAACAAGTCTAAGCTTAATAAGGATAGGTTCGGTGAAGTTCTTACACCCGTCTCCTTTGTAGATATCACTCTCTTGAAACGGGATGACGTTTCCTTTTTTGTCGTATTCCTGAATTGGGAAACTCTCTAACCAAACTTCTCTAATTGAATCATTTGAGACTCCAAGGAGATCAAATTGGTTGTATATTTTGTTGTAGTTTCTTACTACTGTGAAACCACCGGACACATAGAAATCTATGGTATCGGTGAATTTGGTTTCGTTATCTGTTACCAAGGATATGGCACTTACTTCTTCAATTGTCATGAGGAAATGGGGTGGTAATGATGGTTTTATTGCTCGGGGTCGGTGAGTCCGAGTGCGAGTGCGTGAGGTGATGGTTGGTGCGGACACGATGGTTGCAAAGAGAGGGCCAGGGAAGAGGGCCAGGGAATAAGGGTACCAGACCCAGGACCAGAAGACGTGGTAGTGGCCCCTCCCACTCCTTAGCATCACGATTCTACCCTTGACTGGTCTAAACCAAGTCTTTAGTCTACACACCCTCATCTCTTCATCTCTCTCTTCACACCTATCCTTCATGTATTAATCTATACACCCTTCATCTACACACCCTTCATCTACACACCCTTCATCTACACACCCTTCATCTACACACCCTTCATCTACACCCTTCATCTACACACCCTTCATCTACACACCCTTCATCTACACACCCCTCATCTTCACACCTATCCTTCATCTATTAATCTCTACACTTCCTCTCTTCTATCCTACATCCACATCAAAATAACTAATATCTCTGTGAGTAATATACTCATCAATTTTGGGATCGGAGCATAGATATTAGCTAATGCACTTGAATAATCACTTGATTCTGTTTCTGTTTCAGAATCTAAATTCACTCCCCCTTCCCCATTTCCCTCAAATTGTTCACTCCTTGGTTCCTCTTCAACTTCATACCCCCCAACTCTGCCACCAACACTTCCATCTACTACCAGTAACCCTTCCCACACCCCTTCTTTATACCCATAAGTGTATGCTTTACCACTACTATAATCATCAACCCTCAAATTCCTAACCTTCATGATATAAGGTCTCTCATTATAATCACTAACTCCACCTGCCCATAATATTGTACCAGGACTATTATCAGGATCTCCACCTGCCCATAAACTTATTTTTACAGTCATTGGACTATGAGGAATCCCATAAGGATTCAGATTATCAAGTACTCTATATAATTGTCCATTAACAAACCATTTGATTTCATTAGGTGTCCATTCTACTCCATATTTATTAAAAACTTCTAAAGGATTTGGAATTTGATGATACCCACCACGATCCCAGGTAGTAGTATTCCCCTTAATAAAGAAATTAGATTGGAATTCATAAGGATTACCTCCAAATATTTCAGCAATATCAATCTCATCTAAATCATCACTTTGTAAATAAAAAGATGATATGATTCCAACTCCTTTTGCTGCTTGTATTTCACACTCTACTTTCCCATAAAGTATACTATACTTACTCTCTATCATTGGATTATCAAATCTTTCATTTAATGTCATTAAATTATCAGTTCCCAATGGTGAAATATTTCCTCGTAGATTATAATTAAAACTTGAAATTCCAGTGATTTCTCCTGAAAGGGCATTGTTTGTAACATAACATTCAACGTCTTTATAAGGATTACAACTTAGGACTCCATAAACTAACAAATAAAGATTGTACCACAAAAACCATTTTTTTGCAACCATTGTTTTTGCTATTTTACAAAAAATGAGGACTCAAAAAATAAGGTATAAGGTTTGATAATTTACTTTAGTAAAGTCAAAGTTTTAAGGTTTCAGGATTCAGGATTTAGAAAAGTTGCATGATGTTAGAGTGGTATTGCATATACGGCATACGGCATCAAATCAATACGATTTGAAATCACTTTATTAACTTTGATGCTAATTTTAGATCAGATGAGATGAAAGAAGTCGTGTAGCAAGGTGGGGTCAAAAACTTAATACAAGTCAATTCTTGTATGTACACACCCCAAAACACTCGTCTAAGAGTTTCTTGGTTAGCAACTAAAACAGAGACCTCTTTATAATTCACTTGTAAAAAATGACGCATTGTGTGTAAAATTAAAGTAGTAGAAAGAATATGAAGAATGTACGAGAATGTTAATTAGAACAAAACTTAGGTTATTTTGCTACAAAGGTTAATTATCGGAGATGTAAAGTGAATAAAAATTTATTTTACCTAATTTACCAGAGTAAAGAAATATCACCTGAAATCCGGAATTATAAGGTTATATAAAATCCTAAGCTTTTTTTAGGCTTTTGCCTAAAATAGATGTCCCGGCCGTCTAGAAGCCTAATGCTGCAATAGGGGTCCTTATGAAGACGAGGCGTAGATGACACAGATAGGATAATAATTTCATGTTACGTCACGGTACTTTGATCTAGCATTATTGTTAAGCAAATTAAGAATCAACTTAAAACTAATTTTGAAACAGTTTGACTTATATAGAGTATGTTGTTCTTGGTAACCGAGGTAATAAATATATTTTAATTTAGAATATTGGCAACAAGAGATTATGGATTGTTTGTCTGTGTAACACTCAAGTTTTCCAAGAGTGGATGCTTGGATCAGTCGGCAATTATTCATCTTCCCGAAAGTTGTATTTAGGATAGGTGAATTAGAGGTTTTTACTCTTTGCTAATATACAAAATCCCAACAAGTGGAGGACTCAAGTGGTATGGAGTCGATGATGAATGGCCGCATGATACCGTGGAAGCAAAGTAGTTTTGAATCATACAGTTGGATATGAATGTAGTTTTTGTACACTGAATACCAAAACATATACAGAATTGTTTAATTTAAAGCCACAAACGGCCCAAATAACCAACATCCAGCTAACACTCAGACAAGTGGTACTGCTCTACTCAATTATATCGATAAAAATGAATTCAATTATATCCTTCTTTTTAAATAATCCTCTAATTGAAAGCTATCATAAGCAAATCGAAACCAACACAATCCATCATGGTTCATAAACAAGCAAAATCATTCAAGTTCCACAAAATAACAATTTGTTTTAAGATCTTGTGATATAAAACACCATACTGATGATCGTCGATCATCAACAAACCTTATTACCCCCCTTTTGTTTGTGACATAAAGTTTAATGATATTTTTTAGATAGGTTTCCATAACCGTATAGAGAAGAAGGATATGTATCAGAACACGGGGAAGAGGAGCAGAGTACAGGAAAAAGTACTAGAACACTGGTAAGGGTTTTTGGGATCGATGTCATAGAATAAATGGGTAAGGAAGTTTTGTAGAACTATATTTTGTATCTGACCGTCCGCCATTGCTCTATTAGGAGCATAGAAGGTGAATATTGAATTTATTTTCAATCAAACCCCAGGGCAAGTGGTGTTTGATCAGATATTAGACAGTAGGAAGAGGTCAATACTTAAACAGCTACAAAACTTTCAACACTAGCAAGAAAGAATAGACACAGACTCAACTATGTATGGAAGTACAACATTCTTGACCTTCTAGAAGAATTCGCTTATTCATTAGGTAACAATAAGCGTAGACAGAAAGTGAGATCACTAGTTAAACCACCCTCTAGCCAGGATGTTACCTACTACGTAAACATTAACACTTGCTTCCCCACATAACCATCGCTTCTTTATACCATAATATAGTCTAAGAATCATCACACAGCCTTACTACTACCACTAGAGTGCAGACAGTATAGCAACCACTACCCAGACAACTATAAACATTCTACAGCGTGTATTGATCAATACCTAATTGTACATAACACATAACGGTCATGTATCATGATGTTTGCTAGTCGGCCGAGTGAATGCACATTACAACCAAATCAACTACGTAAACTACGGCGTTCGTCAGATATCAAAATTCTACAGTCTATAGATTACACCTTCCCGGTAATAATCACCTACGAAAACTTGCTCAATACTTCTGGAATAGTCTACCCCTTCTATGTACACTGGCTATAGCCCCTAAAAACGACGTCATAAACATCTGCAGTCAAACTTAAGAACCTGATTATATGCCTCAGTTCCTATCTCCGGAAGATCTGCAAGAAATTACCCGACTCGTAAAAGCGTTGCGGCAAATTCCAGAAGGTGTCAAACGTTCTACTCAAAATTCTGTACATCCCCAACCCTAAGAAAATTGTTGGGTGTTCAGAACGTGCTCTAAAACCTTGTCATCTTTTATTTCCTCTTTTATTCTCTTGTTAAATTCGTAGATTAACTTATTTTTACATCCCCACATTTCCACACGATTTGAGGCTTAATTGCTTTAGTTTCAAATGGAAGTCTCCGCTAAATTTACATAAGCTTCTCGAAACAATTCCAGTTTGAAAGGGGAATTTACCCGAAATTTTTGAAAGGCTGGAGAATTGACTCTTGCTATTTAAGTCAAACCTTCGATGAAATTTATTTTAGTCTCGCAACCATTGCATTACGTTAAAGATAGAAGTATAGCGGTTTTGTATAGTTCTTGTGCATACACCGTCTATTGAAGTAAATATGGTCAAAACTGGTTGTAGAATAAATGTAAGAATATAGGGGCAGAGAAATATTCAAAGTCACGTGAGCCTACTTAAGTCGACGTTGATAAGACCGCCCGCCTAGCCACAGTAAAGCCCGCCTCTTATACACTTCTATACAGTATTCTATGCAATCATTTACTAACAATATTGACATACCTTGCATATATAATTAAAATCAGATGATATTCATTTTAGACGGGTTTCTCTTTGTTAGTCGGTAAAGATCGTTAAGTATTCCATATCCGATTTAAGTATAATACAATAGAACTTCTATACAGGCGTACAGGGAAACTACTATTATAGGATGTAACCCGATTAGCACGAACACGACCGATGAGAAGATAATAGGATTAAAGAATGGACAGAACAAGACAATAGGACAAGACAAAGAAGAATAGAGTACAGGACAAGGGGGGGATGGAAAGTTTATTTGGGAGGAAGAAAAGGGGTGGAATTATGGGATTTGACGGGAAGAGAGTTGAAAAGAGTAAATGAGAAGTAGACGAAATTAGGTAGACGGAGAAAATGGAGAAAACGGGGAAATGGACGGGATAGAAAGGTAAATATACGTAGTATGTAATTGTAGATGTAAAGGTTGTGTGTAGGAGAATATTCGGTGAGATAGGAAGGACTCGGGGAGCAGAAGAGAATCCAGGGAAGAGAATCCAGGAGAGAATCCAGAAGAGACTCCAGGAGAGACTTCAGGGAAGCGACACCAGGGAACGTATCAGAGAGAGATGAAGGGTATAGAGATTCTGGACAGGGAAGCTGAAGTAAGTCTGCACATAGAGTCTGTTTAGGATTTCCCCGAGACAACGACAAGAGACTGTAGAGACAAATGATGACTGTAGTAGTTTAAGAAAGAAATTCCGGGAGGAAGAGGAAGGAAGAGAGAATGAAAGGATAGTGGAGAGTGGAGTATGGGAGTGACAAGAGTAGGAGACACAGACATGAGAAGAGAACACAACAGATCAAGAGACTGAATAAGGCTAAATGGAGGAGTATTCATTAGGGACACCAAGATAGAACTGGAAGCCACAAGAATTGTCATAAGAACAGACACAGGCTTGCAGAGAATTGTCTGAGAGTACATTCTTACCAGAGAACAGAAGAAAGAACTATACCACCTCAGTCCCCAACCGAAAGAATACCAGAGATAAGAGTACACAAGACTTTACCCTCAAAGGTCAGATAGTGTAGAGATGTACACTGCTAAGGGAAAGAGCTAGTATCTCCCCCGTCCAGTGTCCAGACCATCGACTCTTTCAGCTTCTGACATTCCCCAGTCTCTACCCTCCTCCAGTCTCTACCTTCCTTCTGTCTCTGGACCTCAACTCCCACGCTTTACCTCCCGCTTATCTCAGACGCGAACCACTCCATGTCTTCAGTCCATAGAATCCTCTTCACATATATCCGGTCTGTCAAGTATGCCTCCCACCCTCAACTCCTCCAGAAACTCCTCATCATCTATCAAGAACTCGGCCTAGACCTTTCCTCGGTCCAAGACTCTACCCTACAAACTCTCATCAATGATATCAATGAGGGAATCAAACATCTGGGGTTTAAAATCGACAGTCAACTTGATGAAGTGACCAATGAGATCAATTACATCTTCATCAACCCTACCGTGTCCATAGAAGAGTCTGATAAGGCACTCACGGACTTTAAGGCCGCCGATTTAAAAATTATAAATCTCATAGTAGAAGAAATTTTCACTAACGACTATCACGTGACCAAGAATACTCTTACTGACAAATTATTACTTAATAGAAATGTTACCCGTACTACTGACCAAATAGAATCGTTATATACGAGACTTATAGACCTCGGGTATTTGGTGTTTGAAAATAATCATCTAATTCCTTCTATACGGTTAATGGCGGAGATGAAGAATCATCTTAATAAGTTTGATTTGATTTTGTGTAAGAAATGTAATCAAGTAGTTACGAGGGGGGTCAATTATGATGGGGGGTATCATTACAGGTGTTTTGATATTTTCAGGAGGACTAGTGGGGTAGAAATTGGAGAGGTAAAGTATATAGGGTTAGAGGTAAATAGGGAATAGATATGAAGGAGACAGGGGAGGGGGGACAGGGGAGAAGGGAGAGAGAAGGGAGAGAGAGAAGAAGTGGGAGAAGAAATGGGAGAAGAAGTGGGAGACAAAGAGTGCAACCGGGGAGCACCTGGCGAGAAACAAGACACCGAGGACAAGGAGACGGTACAGTACTCCAGCCCCATCTCTATCACCTAACTCCTATACTCGTCTAACATTCTACTCCTCTACACTTATGCACTATTCTAAATATAACTCTTGTACCGATGGATCCCCCGAATGTATCCCATTTTCCCGTCTCCGGAACATCCCATAATCAAGAATCTCCGAACAATAGACTAAAGATAATTCCGACTTACCTTCTGCAGAACAATAGAAAACAGTCACAATAAAAGTCCCGAAGTATAATGGAGTATCCGAGACAATTTGGACGAGATACTTCGTCTAATAGATCACGGAGTTATCCTTTTAGTATTTGAAATGTCCACCTTTCCTTCCCTGTCCAATTTCTCTCGATACTTACACATATTACCTGATCAGCTTACTGTATTATTTAATGATGAGTTCAGTCTAAATCTTCAGCGGAAGTTGTCCCTTTCGTCTTTTCTTCTTTCTCTTTCCCTTTTATTCTCTTGTTCATTCTTCTCATAGGTTTGAATACCTTACATTATGCTAAGAATTCACTGCTAGTTGATCCAAGAATCAAAGATTTGTGAGTATTTACCTACCATTGTCTTTTACAGAAACTTTACCAAACCATCTACTATCTATTGTTCTAAATATTCTTGATTTGTATGTTTCATTCCAAGTGTAGTATAATTATGGACACGAGCACTGACTCATGTCTAAATGTAATTCGTCCATTACGAATCAGTGGATGGGTTTGATTTGATTACCTAGTATCTTAGACTTGCTATTGAAGATTTAGGAATCAGGAAAATTATTTCTCCGCTAGTTCTTTTGTCCGTTTTTTAGCTTCACGTCGTCAATGGTTGCAAAATTGGAAAGATGAAGAAAGTGACAAAAGGATAGGATCAGCAGTGGCCTTTAGCCAATTACAATTCAATAAAATTTGACTATTGATAATTCGTCTTATTAATGGTTTTTCAACTAAAATCAAGTACCCAATAGAGAAAAGATTCCGCCAGAGGTAACTCGTAAATGTTGAAGAATTGGACACAAAAAGTTTTCAGAAGCTTTATAACTCGTATGCTCTGATGAGGAGTACACCGATGAACCAAGAAGAGGAGAGAAATTGAAAGCTTTTCGTATTATTAAGTTCGATTTATACAAAAGGATAGACTTCCCTCTACAGTATAGACTCTCTCCTATTGTCTCCTACCCTTACCTAACCACTCATTTATTATACACCCACAGCTTCTAATCTATCTAAATACTCTCCCTCTATCTCATCTATCAAATCAAAATACCATTGCTCTATAACCTCCTCATCGTACCTCTCACAAATAGGCCTTACACCTTCAGGGAGTTTTTCTAACTTGAAATCCGGACCAGAATTAAACCCCACTATCGCTTGGTTGTAAATCGATATCATTGGATAATATCCCAAAGACCCATCATCAGAATTCTTAAAATTCTGATTCTGATTCTGACTGAGATTCTTATTCACCGGAAGAAATGAATAGAGATCTTCGAACATCGTACCTACCTCTACACCATTCTTATACACTACGATTCTAGAATTAGGGATCTTAGGTAATTCTATAGTCTCAGATTCATCTAAAGAAGATAACTTCTCTCCCATGACTTTTATAGGGTTCAAAAGCTTCGTCATATTCTCCGTAGGTGTGTATTCGAATTGCTCGAAATATAAAGAGTTTCTATACTTTATAGGGATCTGGTCTCGTATAAGGTTAAAATCAGTATTTTGAGTCTCTGGTAACTCAATCAAGATTCCTATGGTATCACCAGATTTATACCCTTCATCCATAAACGCTTTTGGTCTACTTAAGGTAACTTTTTGACCCTTGATATCTCTTATCCCATACCCATATCCATCAAATCCAATTGGTGCTTCTAAACTGGCTTCTCTTCTACCAACTCCAAGCCTCACATGACAATTATCTCCTTCATTAGCTTTGATGATATCAAATTCAAAGTACCATTTTCCTTCTCTGACTCCTACGTTACTCCTTATACTCTTCCACCCTTGTTGGTTCGATACTCTCTTCAATGTCTCATCAAATAGAATTCCACTAGATTTATCAAAGTAACTAGGACGAGCCTCGTATGGTGGGATATCTGTGGTGGAATAGAGCGTTGATTTTAGTACGGGGTTAGGCTTACAGGGTTTATATTTATATCCTCTTTTGTTAAGTGGGTTATCTTCGTTGTTATAGAATTGGATAGAGTCTATAGATGTGATTGGAATTCTATTTATCGAGGTGTTGGTTTTGAGGTCCAGGATTTTATATGGAACAGGCTTTAATCTTGGTTCCACGATGATTTTCCTTTTCTTTGTTTGGATAGATTTTGTTTCTACTTCTGTTTCACGTTTAACTTGTGGTTCAATGTCCATAGGGACTTCATTGGGTGGTACTGGCTCAGTATCCATGGTGGTAATGGTGGTGGTAGATGGTGCGAACGGTGGTGCAAGATGAGACTAATAAAAGGTCGTGTACTGGATAATGGATAGATTGTTAATTGTCTCAGACATGGGTAGCATAATTAGTGAAGTTGTAATATTGGAAGATTTAAGAAGGGGTAAGTGTAGAAATCAGGAAGAAGAAAAAGAATTGTTAAGGAATAATATTGAAAAATTGAATTTTAAAGAAGATATTTTGGTTTCTTGAGGTGTGGCTAGTGAAAAAGTGAAATGAGAAGGAAGAATACGGGGGGTTGAAGGGAGAAGTAGTTTGAGTGGGATAGTATGGTGGGGAGCAAATAAGAGATGGGTGGTATGGGGTGTGTATGTATGGAGGAAAGAAGAGACGTAGGGATTGTGATGGTGTGGAACTGTGATGGTTTGGAACGTGTGAATCAAAAGAGTTAGGAGGGAAGGAGAGTTAGGAGAGAAGGGAAGGACAGAAGGAGAGAAGGAGATTTGAACTCAAATGAATAAAAGGAAGAATTCCACGTCAATAGAATATAGTGTATTACTATAGACATGATGTTGAGCTGGAAAATATTCACTAATATTAATCATTGACAGTTGACACAGAACACCCTTCTTACATATAATACACCACACTACACACAATACCTAGATTCCCTTTATCATAGAATCCTATAGACTGCTCTAGACTCTATCAGACCCCTACACTCTATTACTCCTACACTCCTTCACTCGTTATCACATTTATTCCTACCTATACACTATGAAAAAATCTTCTTAAAAAACCCCTTCTTTTTCTCCTTCTTAATAGGCTCCTTCTTTAACCCACTCTTTATCTTCTTTAAAGTCATTCCTGTACCTTCTTCACTCTTTGAACTCTTTGCAGATTTACTCAAACTTAAACTATCTGAACTATTATCTAAAAGAGACTTAACCTTATACATTTCACTATTACCAGAATTAGATTTATGTAATTGACTATTATATATAGAGTGGATCTTCTCATTAAAATGAACATTATTATTGAAGGATACCTTATTTTCATTCAATTTAAATTGTGGAAGATCGGATTTATTAGAATCTTGATTTTCCAACATCGTCAAATATTCTCTTGTTTCATTAAGAGATCTATCACTAACTTGTTTGATCATCATTTCGAACCGTTTTGGATCATTACTATTATTCAATCCAAGAATCGAATTATCACTGGATTGTATAGATGAACCCGATGTTTCACTTGCAAAAGAAGCTACAGAAGGTTTACGAGGTGGTTCAATAGATTTATAAGAGTATTTTTTACTATTATTTACTGAGATTACGGGGATTCCAGAATATTTAATAAGATAACTAGAAAGCTTTATAAGGAACATATTATTAGAGTCTTTAATTTTTACAGGATATTTGAAATTGATGTTTGATGATTTATGTCCATCAACAAGAAGATTAGGAGTATACTGTTTGAAGAGATTGTTTATATAAGTTTTAAAATCAAGTTTACCCTTAGATTCATTGATAACTAAATCTACAGTAACTTTTAATACAAGAGACTCTTTAACTTTCTCTAAGAACCACAGAACTATATCTCTACACTTCTTCTCTAAGGCGTGATCTATACCACTCTCAGGTAATAAAGAAGAAATCACTATACAATCGCCATCAGAGAGAAAGTCAGAGTTGATTAAGAAATTGAGGGCATTCCAAGTATGTCTTCTACCGTCAACAAGAACTAAGATAGTTCTATTGAAAACATACTTTTCATGGGTATACGTCATATTTACACTTGTATAATTTGGATTTGCAAGCCATTTTTGAGGTTCGAATTTCGGAACCAAAATTGACTTCCGCTCCGACCGATAATAAGTCTTTTGAGAATCAAATTTAAATTGATCAATTTTTGATTTTGTGGTTTGAAATTGTGGATCAAGTGCCATTAACTCTTCATCTGTCATACCACTATAACTTTTTCTACGATTTGAAGGGGGTTTTTGGCCATTTACACTACTTTTCAATTTTGACCCGTATGCGGAGTTGGAGTTGGAGTCGGAGTTATCATGGGATTCTTCATCAACCCCTTCATAATTATTAATGATGTCATCAAGGTTCTCATGATAGTTTATACCCAACAGTTCACTGTTTTTAACGTTATACTTTAGCTGTTGAGGGCTGAGTTTATTTTTGAGGATCAGCTTAGATGGGCCTGGTCCTACTGAGCTTTGTCTACGTTTCTTTAAGGGGTTAAGATTATGATAAGCTGATGCTATATCATTAACTATGGTGGTTCCATATCCGAAGTTGATATCATTAAAGTCTACACCGGGTTGGGAAGGGACAGAGAACCCGTTATCAATATTGTTGAATGAAACACTTCTAGTGTAGTGTAACATATTGTGGGGAAGGGCGAACTAAGTATGCTAAACTAGACTGGGGTGTACTGGGGATGTCTTAGTGGTGTTTTATGTGGTGCCTTCTGGACTGAGTGTTCTGGACTGAAGAAGGAAGCTTGAAATATTCGTCTCTAATTTTTCACTTATCAGGAGGATCACTTTTATTTATATCTTGGCATATACTGAGGGTGGTCAGCTAGTCACGTGAGACAATCAGGGGTCCACAAAAGGAAAGAGGTTGGGAGATAAGGAGAGTAAAGGGAGATGGTCTATATATAGATAATGAAGTAGTAGGGGGTGTAAAGGGGTTAGAGGGGGTGTAGTGTGTTTGATGTGATTGGTGGTATTTATTGCTTTGTTCCCCGTGTACTTACCATCCTCATCGTCAAGTATCACATTCACATGAAGGGCTGGTGTGGAGAATACGAGTGAGACGAAGAGGAGTGTGGAATGGAAGAGGGAAGGAATAGAAAGTGGGGCAAAAAAGGGTTCACAAGTGGTGTAGAATGTAGAAGGTAGAGGGGTAAGAAGAGAGGCTAGACCTGGAGACTATAGGTGTAGTGTCCATTCCAAACCACACCTCGTGCACACTAGCACTGACTACAATTACTAACAGGTATTGTATTAGTACTATAATTCGTAGGTGGACATAACATGACAGCAGCAACCTGATCCCCTCTAAATCCATAGGGCTAGACTTCTCTATATATAGACTAGGTTTTACAGACCCACGAGAGGGCTGAGCTAAGCTTAGCAGGTGACTGAGCTAATTACTGAGCCTCAGAGAGGCTGATTAAAGTCTTACACCCTTACACCCTGACATCCTGACACCCTTACACCCTTCTGCTGTCCAATCATTTCGTGATTATCTCGTGTAGGATTGTTGCGCCTGGCCTGTATCCTCACTTCGTCTAGGGTCCTCGTGTGAGACTGCTTGCTTTAAGTTCTAATTACGATAATTCTATCGTGTCGTTTACCTCACCAGATGTATCCGAGGTGCAATTAGTGAGTTTTTTCACGGTCTGCAGTGTCTCCATGGTGCCTCTAGTCTTTCTCTAGTTCGCCTTTAGTCCATCCATAGTGTCTCTAATACCTCGTCCCAGTTAGTGGCACAGTATCGTCACTTCTGGACTTGACACGTCTGTCTCAGGAACCGAACCTAAACCTACATAACCTCATATCTTACTACACTGCCCAACCTATTCACACTTCCACCATCAAGTACCACACCCCAATCCAATCGACCTATTACTTTCTTCTTCTACCAGCCACCACCATTACCACCCATCTCTGTCTCCACCACCATTACCAGCCCTCTACCAGCCCTCTCTGTTACATAATCTCTTACGCAATTCTTACATAATCAATTTCACCTCAGCAATTAGCAAATAGTGAAATAGCAAAATAAGCATCTCGAGTTTATACTAATGACATCTTCATTATTCTCTCCATTACCAATCGACCAATTTAGAGCTCTAAATGAGTCTAAAGCCAAAAACGTCCCTCAAGAATGTCCTACTGATAGTCCTACAGATTTAAATATTGTATGCGGGCCTATTTTAAAACTTTTCAATTGTAACAATAAAAATGATAAAAGATACTTAGCAAGTTTATTACTTGTATTAGATGATTATGATGAATTACCTTCTATTACCTATGAATTAGGTGATCCAAATACCTCGACAATTATTGAATCTGGTCATTTTAAAGGTACTTTATTCCATAGTCAAGATAATCATTATTTCTATAGATTTTTAATTGACTTACCATTATCTTCAATTAACACCGTATGTCATTATTCTATTAATAACCAAACCCTTGATTTTTGGAAATTCTTCTTACCAAGAGATGATCAAGGTATGAACTCTATTTCTTTCAGTTGTAATGGATTTAGTTTAGGATGTGATGCTGATGAATATCCTTCAAGTTTATGGTTTGATGTTCTTAAAAGACATGGTAAAAACCCATATCATGTTATGTTAGGAGGAGGAGATCAAATTTATTGTGATTCTGTTAAAATCATGAGTACAAAAATGAAAGAATGGACTGAATTTGATAGTTATAAAAAGAAACAAAATATCGAAGCAAGTGAAGAATTTAAACAAGATTTAGAAAATTATTATTTTAATCATTATGCTGCTTGGTTTGGTAGAGGTTATTGGGTTGGGAAATCTTCAAAATATCTTGATCCATTATTTGCAGCCAGTATGGCAACAATTCCTTCAGTTAATATTTTTGATGATCATGATATTATTGATGGGTTTGGTTCATATCCAACCGAAACCATGGGTAGTTCTATCTTTAAGAATCTTGGAAATATTGCTTTTAAGTATTATATGATTTTCCAACATCATCAAATGCCTCAAGAAAAATTAGATCCTAGGTTCGATTCTTCTTGGGTTCTTGGGTCTACTGATAAAAATTTCATTGATTTTAAGAGTAGATCGTTGTTCTCTAAATTAGGTAACGAAATTGGATTAATTGGATTGGATTGTAGAACTGAAAGAAGTTTAGACCAAATTATTAAACCAGGATCTTACTCATCTCTTTTTGGTAGAATGGAACAAGAAATTAAAGAGAATCCAGATATTAAACATCTTCTAGTTATGTTGGGAGTTCCAATTCTTTATCCAAGACTTGTTTGGTTAGAAATGGTTCTTAATTCACCACTTCTTAAACCGTTAAAAAAATTAGCACAACATGGAATCATTAATAAAGGACTTGTTAATGAATTCGATGGTAGTGTTGAAGTATTAGATGATCTTAATGATCATTGGTGTAGTAAAAATCATAAAGCTGAAAGAAATAAACTTGTTAAAGACTTGATGGATTTTGGTGCAAAACATTCAGTTAGAGTTACAATTTTAAGTGGTGATGTTCATTTATGTTGTATTGGTAGATTAAAATCTCGTGTGCATCATCATCCAACTTTCCATCCAATTAAGAAGGATCAATTTAAAGAAACAAATAAAAATACTTTATCATATCCACAATATGATCCAAGATTATTATTTAATGTTACATCTTCAGCTATTATAAATGCTCCACCACCTGATGCTATGGCAACTCTTTTAAATAAAAGATCAAAAGTTCATCATTTTAGTAAAAATTGTGATGAAGATGTTGTACCATTATTTAATGTTAGTACAGATGGTGAAGATCGTAGTAATTTACAATTTCTTAATAAGAGAAATTGGTGTGATTTGAATCTTGCAAAGTATACAAGTTATAAAGATCAATTAGGTGGTGAAATTAAAAAGTTACCAGGAAGTGTAAAGAATCCACATAAAGCCCCAGAAGGTGGTAAAGCTTATGAGAAATTCATTGAATATCCACTTTTACCAGATAGTTTGGTTACTACACTTCACGTTGAAGATGATCCTAAGGATTTCGATTGTGACACTATGGGATATGAGTTATTGATTCCACCATTGATTGGGAATTATAAGCTTGATGATGTTACTATCAAGCACGTTAATGACGACGAGAGTGAAGATTAGGTCCAGGGGGGCCGAGGTGGGCCATAGGAGACCCAGAGGAGACCCGTTGTTTTTGTTTCACGTGATCTCGTATTATATATTTTTTGTACTAATATTACATAATCATCTTATCTTATGTCCAATAATCGCATTTTTCGTTATCTTCACTATGGTTAAAAAGAGATCTCTAGATTCTTCAGGTCCTGAACCAAAGAAGCAAAGACCTTCTTCTCAGATTATACAAGTGTCAAGGTCTATCTCTGCATGTCAAAGATGTAGAACAAAAAAAATTAAATGTGATCAAAACTTCCCAAAATGTTCAAAATGTGAAAAAGCCAATGTTGAGTGTATTGGATTAGATCCTGCAACAGGACGAGAGGTTCCGAGGTCTTATATAATTCATTTGGAGGATAGAATTGCCGAGTTGGAAGGGGTTATCAAGGCCAATGGCTTGAGTGATAAGGTTGGTGAAGGACAACCACTGACAGGACAATCACAGTCTGGACTGGTGGGAGAATACTCTCCCGAATCAGATGAAAAAACACAAAATATCCTCCTTAATCAAGTCAAGTTCGATGCCATCAACACCCCCTTCAATCGTTCTGAAGCAACCTCTCAGTCAATTTCATTTGCTAAAATCATGTCTACAGCAGTTAAATTTAAAGACAAAAAATCCAATTTTTCAAACACCCCAGAAATAGAACTTGACCCTACCACCTCCAACACATCTAAAGGAGAAGTACGTCCAGCTCTATTACCTCCAAAGAAAACAGCCCAGGAATTCATAAGAGTATTTTTCGCTCAATCAAATAGTCAAATGCCTATACTACATAGAGAAGAATTTTTAAGGACATGTTTTCTACCTATTTATGGTAGAATCGACCCCGATGTATCATTAGCCTCTAACTATACGTCTATCAACTTCTCCCAACTTGAAGACGATCCATATTATCAGAACGAGAGTCTCTGTTGGTTCAGTCAATATAAAGCAGCATTTGGGGATTGTATCAATACATATAAAGCTCATAATAAACCAATTGACCCATACACGATTTCTAATGATATAATTCCTCCAGAGAAATTCCATAAAGCACTTTTCTTCCTTAACATTGTGTTTGCTATAGCTTCTTCTACTCATCATTTACAGTACCCTACTACCATCTCAGACTCTTTAAAATTAAGTTGTCTTAAATATATTGATCATGTGTATAAGTCACGAGACCAATTAGAAGCATTACAAGGATTACTTCTTATGGCACTTTATTCGATCATGAGACCAACTGTACCAGGGTGTTGGTACCTTGTTGGGTCAGCATTAAGACTTTGTATTGACTTGGGATTACACTCTGAGTCTATAAATCAAAATTTAAAAGTTGACTCTTTTACTCTTGATAAACGTAGAAAACTCTTTTGGTGTACTTATTCTCTTGATAGACAAATTAGTTTTTATCTTGGTAGACCAACAGGTATACCTGATGAATACATAACCACGCCATTTCCAAGTGATCTTGATGATTCTTGGATTGTACCACATGATACAAAGAATTATGATTATTCAAAAAATAATAGTGGGATGGCAAGTTATAAAAATATCTCAATTTCTATGTTTAAAATACGTAAGATACAAAGTGAAGTTCAAAGGATTCTTTTTGGCAAGTCTGAATTACCAAGACAATTCGCTTCATTATCTGAATGGAAACAACATATTACTAAAGAGCTAAGAGATTGGAAGAGTAATACCCCAAAAACGAAAAGAAAAATGAATTGTGATTTTAACCTCGATTTCTTTGGTTTAAATTATAATCATACCCTTCTTATACTTCATGGGTTATCACCAAGAAACTTCAAATTAAATAGAAAAGATATTTTTAAAGTAAGTGAAGCTTCTAAGGAGTTGATTAATATTTATATACAATTACTTGGTAATAAGTGTATTAATTATACATGGGCGGCAGTTTTAAATTTATTTATGGCTGGTACTTCTTATCTTTATACAATCTATGATTCTGAACAAGTTAGAAGTCAGAATTCACTTTTTGAAGTTAAAAAGATAACTCAAGAATGTATAACGGTACTTAATTCTTTAATAGATAGATGTGATGCAGCGGCTAATTGTAAGGATATTTTTGAAGTCTTAACAGCGGCTGTTGTTAAGATTAAATATAATGAGACTGTTCAAGGTAGTATTAAGTTTAAGATTCCTAAATTAATGACAAGTGGGTATAGTAATGGGAATCTTGATAATTTGGTAAGAACAATTAAAGATGAAGGGTATGGAGAGGCTCAACCACAACCACAACCACAACCCCAAGAGACAAATGATATCGACAAGTTTTCTAATAAATTAGAATATGATCTTAACCCGTTTGAGCCTCTTCCTGTGGACATCAACAGTAATCAACCTTTTACTGATGATTACCAATCTCCATCAACTTTTGAATGGTCAAACACTAATGATGTATTTGGTAATGAACTCAATAACTTCTTTGATGAATTAGAAAAGTCACCAGTCTCTACAACCAATGAGAGTGAAGTTATACCTAAAAGAGAAAATACTACACCATTCTCTTTAGATTCTAATTCATCATCTTCATCACCAATGATGCTCAACTTCCGTAACCATCAAAGAACAGTTACTGAACCAATCATGGAAGGAGTGATTGTTTCACCAGAAGTTGATCAAAAAGTATCACCAGAAGTAATGGAGAGAATGCCTTCAAAAGATGGTAGAAAAGTATATGAGATGATTCATCAAGTACCAACTGATCCAATTTGGGATCAATTTTTTACAAACAATTCGAATGCTTTTTCGAGTTTAAATTTCGAAAATTAATAGATTAAATAGAGTGATATATGTAATGTAGAGAGAAGATGATTAAGGGACCCTCCACTTTGCCTGTGCTACATAATTTTTTTCTCTATACTTCTATCGATATACTACACACGGTCCAGCCGATCTTATCTCGTCTTCACTCTATCTTCTCTAATCCCCCAACAGCTTCTAATACATTCACATTCTCCTCAGACAACTCAAACCCATTCAATACCACCAAGTCCATCGCTACAACTCCTTCCCCATCATAATACCCCGTTATATCTACTACTGTCCCCTTAGTCATTGCTCTTGGATCATATTTCCCAAGCTGATCTAACTTAACTTCTATTAACAGATTCTGACCTCTAATACCCATGACATTCAAACAATTAACTTCGTAATCGAACTCAACTGTTTGCACAACCAACCTTACTCTAAAAGGAGAACTCTCACATGCTTGAGGCAATTTTTGTCTCAAGACTCCAGGATCTAATATCATTACTGTCATAATCTCCGCGAAGGATGAGATGAGGTTTTAAATTATCACCAAATTCAATGAAGATTTTAATAGAAAGAGATAAGTTTTTATCTGATTTTGAAGTCTTACAGCACGTTAAAGCTACCAAGCCAAACTCAGATAGGAGAAGAAACAAACATGGTAGTTTAGAGCTTGAAGTTATTACTAATGACGTTATTAAGTACCTTGAAGATCAACCCTCATCTGTTCATACAACTGAAAATTTTAAACAATTGATGATTTATTTGAATGGGATGGATTTAGTTAAGGTCGAGAAGTTACAAATTGTGAACTCCTTGCCGAGGTCTATGGTTCACCTTTTTGCTATAATTGAGGAGATAGACCAGAGGTTTGATACTGAAACTTGTGAGAATCTTTTAGAGAAGATCAATGAACTCTACCCGGTGGAAGAGGAAGAGGAAGAGGAGGAGGAAGGTGAAGGGGAAGAGGAAGGTGAAGAGGGGGAAGAGTAGACACCAACATGTGACTGGAGTAGACACCAGCAAGTGACTAGAGTAGACACCAGCAAGTGACTAGAGTAGACACCAGCAAGTGACTAGAGTAGACACCAACATGTGACTAGTAGTTTAATAGTGTATATTACGTAATTAATGAATGCATCTGTAGACTTTGTAGCACTTCATCTCTATATCATACAGTATACTCTCCTATATAAACCCCCCAAACGACAGACCGTACACATCCTTTTCATACGCCTCGTTTATATCCTCTTCAACCTTCTCTTGTGCCATCATCTTATACTGGCTATTAAACCATTGATCTCTTAACTTCCCAACCATTTGCCCAACATCACTAATTAATCCTGCTGGCCCAACAGTAAAGAAATTCTCTTCATCTTTTGTATTGATCCATTTGTGTTCGTTTATTGCGTCTTGTTCAATAGATTTGTTCTCCTTCTTAATAAGATCCCTTGAAAGTATATCTACAAGATCTAATTCTTCACTTAATGAATCAGACTCTGTTAATCCTACACCATTAAAATTCCAATGTTTAAGTACAATATTTTGTTCTTCTTCTTTATCAACTTTAAAATGATTATCAAGTAAATGTTCAATTACTGGCCAACCATAAGCATTAGAAAATCTTCTTCTTACAATGATATTATTATGTGCATCAGATTCAAGTCTAACTAATACTTTCCTCCAACTCATTCCTTTATGATATTCTCTTGCAATTTCTTCTTCAATACGTTCAAATTCATCAACATCAATAGAACTAAGGATTTTTTTACTAAAACTTGTCTCTTGAGGAGAGATCTTTACTTCGTCTATAGTATCGATTTCTTGAGGATTTGAAAGAGGTTTTTCATCTTTACGTGGTGGTAAATCATCTTCATGATAAATTTTATCATGGATTACTGAATTTGTTCTTTCTTGAGGATCTACTATATATGACATTGGAGGTAATGGAGGTAATATAAGAGTTTGAGCGGTTTCAAAAACTGAAGATTTTGGTAGAGATTCAATTTTTCTAAATACATTTTTATCAGATTCAGTAGATGATTTAGAGTCTGTAGGACCTTTTTGTTTTTGGGGCATGAACTTTGATAAGATCATTTGAACAGGTTGGGGGAGGATTGACTGGGCAGAGGGGTCAAGAGGAGTTTCTGGGATTTTGTCCAGGTCGATTTTGGCCAGGTCGATTTTGTCCAGGTCGATTCTCTCCAGGTCGATTCTGTCCAGGTCTGGGATTTTAGACAGAGACCCATTGGGAGGATTGGGGATCTTTTCATCCTTTCCCATCATCACCTTCTCTAACCCATCATAATCAAGATACAATAATCCAGACGTCCTAAGTGGTACTACACCATCATTAATCACATTAGCATAAACAGTTCTTCTAACAAATTTCTTTAAAATCGTATGAGTTGGCCCTGCTGGAAGCAATAACAATAAAGGACTAGTAGAATCTTCAAAAAATCGAAGACTCAAGTCTTGACCAGTTTTACCAACAATCCCCGCCAGTAATGCTAAATTTACATATATTGGATTATCATTACTCGCTCCTAACATTGGAGATGCAATAGTTATGAAATTTATTGGATGAATTTTTTTGAAAAACCATGGGAAATTAATTTGGATGTAAGCAATTGTAAACGTTTGAACCAACCCACCTAATGAATGTCCTACAAAGGAGATTTTTGTTATACGATCTTTAAATTCATCTTTTTGTACTAAATCTATAATATACTCAGCTACTCTACTACCTAAATATTTTATACCTCTTTCAGTTTTACAAAGATTACCAAAGAATCCTTTAACTACTAAATTTTCAGGGCTATTTGATGAATTACAAGAATCAATTTGTTCCTTAAGATAGAACATATCAGCACTAACATTTGAATGGAGTCCATGAGTTAAGATGACTAAATGAATTGGTCTTTTCTCATCAGGTACTGGCAAGTTCCATAAATCATCAGTATCTAAGTTATTGACCTTTAGAAGATTTAAAGGTACAAAAGTACCAATCTTATCAAATTCTTCATGTAATACCTGTTTACTTGATCCTATCAGGATCTCGAAATTGACATCAACGTTACTATTAAAGATCATTTGAGAGATGATATCAATTGTCCATTTATACAGTTGTTTAAGTTTATGACATGGTAATTCACAATAAAAGGATTTTCCTGGTTGTAATTGTGGTTCATAAGATGGTTGATCTGCAGTTACAAAACATTTCTGTTTACTATTGAAATCTTCTGATCTACAATCTACATAAAGTAAATAAGGACCTGCAATATAAGCAGCTCTCATTGGTAAAGGTTCAGTATTTCTTACTTTAACCCAAAGACTTCTAGTGGGGATATCATTTCTTGAAGGGGTGAAGTTGACTTCGAATCTTTCGATTTGACCTGCCTTGACAACTTTGACTTCTCTGTAGAGAATCTGGTCAGATCCTAGGGGAGTATCTAACTCTATCTTATCTGACATGATGATTTTCGCAACTTTCACGAAAAGTGAGACAGCAAGAGATTGACAGGGACGAGACTGAGACAAAAACCGGATGGCCGAGACTGATCCAGAATCACAGGAATTCCATCCTATAGAACTACTTGCACACACAGTATTAAGTGGATCACTTGATAATTTGAATGAAAACTTTGAGCTGCTACACAATTCCCAAGTGATGCTACTCACGAGATTGAAGTTGATAGAGGAGAGATTGAAGGGATTAGAATTGCAGGGGATTGAAAAAGGAGAGGTGAATAAGGTGATGGAGAATGTGAGGATAATAAGGAAGAGACTTGAAGGAGTTGATAAGAAGTTGGATAAGATTGATAAGAGAGTTGATAGGATAGGATTAGGAGAGTAAATAGAGGCTAGGCTGGTACTAGCAATAAACAGAGAGAGAAGAGGAGAGAGAGGAGAGAGAGTAGAGGGAGAGAGTAGAGAGAAGAGAGAAGAGTCGTCTGTAGAGTAGAGAGTAGAGTCGTCTGTAGAGTAGAGTCCGTAGAGGCTGTAGATCCTATAAAGCCTGTAGAGTCTCAGAATCTGTAGAGTAGAGCCTGTAGAGTCTTAGAGTCTTAGAAGTTGTAGAGTACAGGCTGTACAGGCTGTAGAGCCTAGAGCCTAGAGCCTAGAGCCCATAGAGTGAGTAGAGTACGGCCAACATCAATCAATCTCTTTACTACCTAAAACTTTAAAAATTGAAATGGGTATCCAGGACTCTTTAAACTGAATAATGACAATAACCCACTAAATCCAACGTATACAGTTAAAGTCACCAAAACCGTAGCAAAAAATTGAACTTTTGGATGTTTTAATTCAGGAATCTTCTTGACCAAACCAATAAATAAAATACTTAAAATCCCATACCCAAAAGAAACAATTTGAGTTTCAACACCTAATTGAGTTTGTTGACCAGGAATGAAATATTCAACATTCCCATCAGGATGTTCTCTTACATAAGGCATCGATCTTATTTGATTAAACATATAACCAGATGTGAATAATAATACTAAAACTATAGAACTAGCAGTCCATAAATATTTTGAAGATACAAATGTCTTTACTTGTTTAAAAAAGATTTTTATAAGAACACAAATAGAAAAAGTTACAAAAGCATTAAAGAGAATACGGTTATAATTTACTGGGACATGTAATTTGAATTTATAACCAATGACATCATTTAACCAAGATGCTAATAATTCAGAATGTACACCTTGAAAAAATTGATATTCTTCAAGATGATTTGTCCAATCATCAACAGTTGAATCTTGTGATGGCGCTAAATAATAAGCCTTTGGAATATTGATCATTTTAATCTTTTGAAATAACAGTTTAACTACTAAAAATTCTCCATATAAAAAGTAGACATCTTTATCATCAAATTTTTGATCAAGACCTTCAGGATGATCTTTGAACCAAGAGTTGGCCACGAGGTCGAATTCGGGCTTGAATTCATTACAAAGTGGACAGTTGAATTGTGGTGATGATGATGATAATAAAAGGACTAAATGATAATCTCTTGGTCCATTAAGAAATTTTTCATAATTTGATTCTTTAAGGTTTAAGACTTTATTTTTACCATTTTTTTGGACCAATCGTTTCATTTCATCGTTGGTGTATGAACATGATACGATGTTGAAGAAGGTTAGGAGGAGGGAAATGAATTGAATCAAGTTCATTTGAAGACACGTAGAGAGTTGAGTGAGATTCTGGTGAGAGTTCCTGATGCGATAGCCGAAGGAACTGGAGAACTTACTCCTGAAGAATACACCTGGCTAGGGTAGGTTAGAGCCTTAGCGAATATAGTATGGTAGAGCTTTAGGCAGCAGATTCTGGTAGAGATTTAGGAGTAGGGTAGGGTCTTGTAGAGTGAGTAGAGTCTAGTAGAGTGAGTAAAGTTGTAGAGTCTGGTAGAGTGAGTAGAGCCAGAGTGAGTAGAGCCAGAGTGAGTAGAGCCAGAGTGAGTAGAGCCAGAGTGAGTAGAGCCAGAGTGAGTAGAGCCAGAGTGAGTACAGTCTGGTACAGTCTGGAAGAGTGACAAGATCCAGAGTGAATAGAGTGTTTCTCCAGTCTCTTATTCCAACTACTTCTACTCCCTTCCACATAATACACATTTTATTCTAGTCTACTTCATCTTTACAATTTCATCAAATCTCCACCTTTCACACTATTCTACTAAATTACTCCTTTATTGATTCATATCCCATATACCCCCCTCTACACATCTCTAAGTCACTTCCCACCCCAATTGATGTTTCTACACCTTAAATCAATCACATAGTTCTAAACAGAGCACAACCCCAACATGAAACAAATCAAGAAAAAAGCCATGACTTTACCACTGTAACCTTTTGGTTTCGTAGATCCCAGTTCACTCGACTCAACTGGATCAGCGATAGTATATGGTATACCATCAAGACAAACGAGTGTTTGATTTGGTCCAATCCACCCGGTGTATGTACTAGTACCTACCAGTTGTGAACAGTACACCATCATCAGCAGTGTTCTTGGGTCACCCATAATAGATTTTAATATTTAAAAATGGAAATCCCAGTCTTTTTATACTTTGCGATTGGGTTATCACATTGCTACATAAACGGCTGTCCATTTGAAGCACGGCGAATTAAGTATGCACCCAGTTTAATCAGAAAACCACTATCTCCCCAAACTTGCAGGAACTTAAATCCGATCACCCTTAGTCATTAAGGAACATTGTGGTTGTTAAGAAGATTTTCAGTTCATTAAATGCCTGGGACAATGACTTTTCCTCAATAGTGTTCAATTGACAATCAGACTATCCCCTTTAGTCGAAGAAGACTCATACCTGATATTTCCAATACCCACCTATTCTTCTATTAATAAGTTTATGTTTCTACTTCAAATTTATGCAGGCCGTTTGAAGCACGGCACATTCCTGTCAAAATTGATAGTTTCGTAAATTTACTTTACAGTTTGGATGGGGAACCTTGAATTTCCTGTTTTAGGTTTAGGTCCCGAGTCTATATGATTATTGACTCATATCAAATCAGCTTACCTATACATCCATACTTGTCCCCGTACAAAAACCTTCAAGTCTCGATCAAGAGGGGAAAGGGGTGAAGCTGCCAAGCCTAATTAGATATCGAAAAAACGACCAGCGCTACTAACCCAACCAATTAAAACAATACTGATAAGGATCCCCAGAAGGTGCATATACGAGGTAGAAAGGGTCAACTTACGCATCTGCTTTCCTCTGATTATGGGAGATGTAAGCCATCATAGTTGGTGTACCGAACCTCTTATTTGTTGGCAGTTCTTCGTGTCTTCACCTATTTTAATAATTCTTACTACAGGACTTGTATATCGACCGGGAGTGATACCTATGAATTAGAGAGAAAAATCACCAGTTGGTGTAAGGGGTTACCGAGACCAATAATTGGACATCAATATGTATATCGATAGAGTATAGATCAGAGAAAGAGCTATTCTGTTAAACAAAGAACCAACATACTATGTAAGAGAAAACATTTATTCAAGTAACAACTAAAAGGGCATATAATGGGCTGCGGCAGGGAAATACCACACCAATCAGCATATAAAAAAAATCACAATTAATAAAAGAGTATCTGTCAGCATCAATTCGTGTTGCACTTATCATCATGAGAGCACCCATACTGATAATCTGACCCACAATCAGCATTTTTGAAAGGAGTGTTGGTTCTTTGATACTTGCTCCATGCTCCACAATTCTTCACTTCACCATCACAATTTGCAAATATATCACATTTTTGTTTCTGAGTATCACTCCAAACAAGTCTACTTTGTTCCCAAATACAAGCCTTATTGTAATCATGGTTAGCAGTGCTACAATCACAACTAACGCTGCAACCTCTTGTGACCGACTTCTCTACCAGAACACCAACACCCAACATAGATGACACCACGTCATCAATACTAATGCCTGCATCGATTGTTATACCATACCCGATTGTCCACAGATATTCCTTGGAGAGTGATCCACCACCTTCTTGACAATTCATTATTGATGATGCAAGCGTCCAAGCTGACCACCATGTTCCATACCGGGCAACTTGATGTTGCGTGACGGAATACTGTCTGGATGGACACCCAGCCCGCTTTTGGGTCACATTTGTATATTCATCTTCGATTTTTATCAACAATTTGTCAGTTATATCATAGTACAAATCTCCAGTTGATGGATTAGAGTCTAGCAATTCTTTGGTATTTTCTACCACTGTTATGTTAGCCTCAGCAAGAAGGGAGATAATCTCGTTCTTTTCTAATACAGCTGGAGCATCGCTAGTTAACAAAACATTTGAAGCAGAGCATAACCCCAACATGAAACAAATTAAGAAAAAAGCCATGAATTTCCCACTGTAACTTTTAGTTTTGACAGAACTCAGCCCACTTGACTCAACTGGATCAGCGATAGTATATGGTATACCATCAAGACAAACGAGTGTTTGATTTGGTCCAATCCATCCAGTGTATGTACTAGTACCTACCAGTTGTGAACAGTACACCATCATCAGCAGTGTTCTTGGATCACCCATAATAGCTTAAATTTAAAGACAGATAAATGTGAATTCTAGTCCTTTTATAGTGTTTGAAATAGCTGAAGGGGAGATAGTATACTGTCCATTTGAAGCACGGCAAATAAACTATATATCCTTTTGTTTCTATCGCAAAGGAGTAGTTAGGAAAGGGAGAAACTTCTGCTCTGACGATTTGCCGAGATTCTATGAATGCAAATGCATTCAATCATGGCCTTTAAAATCCATCGTCCATAATTGACATTCGATACTAAGTAGTATCAGCTTTTGTATGGATTCACAATTTGAAGCAACAAAGAATTCCGTAAAAATAAGAATTAACTCTAAATTTGGCAGCATATAACATACATAGTTACTAAATCCAATTTTGTCTTAGTGGTAGAAAAGGAAAGGAAGAAACCAGTCCAAAACACTGACCAAGGCATATGAATATTATCAACCAGGGGTATGAAGCATCAATGTATACCTATCTTGCCAATCACTCCTCACTCCAAGGTACTTAGATAACTTCAATAGAGTTTGTGGATTTGCTTAGGTTATACGGTTAAGCTTTACTTAGGTTATGTTGGAAGCCTGTCTGTATTCGGCTAACTATATTGTCGGTTTTATTTCAATAAAGAATAGAGAATTGGATGAAGCAGAGAAAGTTCAATGAACTAAAAAGAGTTGATGATTCCTGGATTAGACCTGTTAATTTCTGCTTTTGTTTCAAGATTCAGAAATTGATTACGAAAAGTGGTGGGGTATCCAGAACCGATTTCCTTGTGTCCTCTGTTACCGGAGTTATCATTCGATAACGATAGTCTCCGCAAAATGGATGCAGGAGCTTATTTTATGCAGGCCGCTTGAAGCACGGCGCATACAGGTTGGTTGTATATTTACACTTATTACATTTGGAAGAGGACCCTTCTTTTTCTATATAGATTTTTCTTACCTGTTTCTTCACCAATTCACTTATTTAAAGTTTACCTCTATATCCACCCTGAAGTATTTTAAATTTCACATTCTCCTCTAGTCTGGATTTAATATCGGATTAGAGACAAATGTAACTAACCCGGTCAATCAAATTATAACCGATTAAAACCCTAAAGCACTTGCATATACGAGGTAAGATTTTCATTACAGCATGCAATTATTCATTCTCTTTTATCTGCTAACTAGTACCTGCAAAAGTTTCCACCCTTCAGGTTCCCGTAAAAGGCAGGGCCACATTGTTCTACTACACACCTATACTAAAAGCCTTATTAGACCCTATTGTTATTTCAAACATCCCTTGGCCAGGCTCGAATCTCTCTACCAATACCACATAATTACCAGGTCTTTCAATTTTACATTCTAGAAATTCCCCATATAAACTATTTCCCCATTCTTCATTAATCTGTATAGGTTTCCTTGTAACCAAGTCGAATATCGAACCACGGATTTTGGGTCTATAAGACGAAGAAGTTTCAGGATTTTGGAAATTATTATTAGAGTGATGTAAATGAATTTTAAACAGTGAGTTTGAATTGGAGGTGGAGAATTTAACTTTTTGTTGATTCATACCTTGCCAATCTATTCTTTCTGATTTAGTAAATAAACCTAATGATTCATAGACTTTAGTTAGGTCTATTGAAGCTTGATGTGCTAGGATTTGTAACTTATAGGGTTGTCTTATTTTAGGTTCTTTTGTAGAACATACTAGTCTATATAAACCTGGATCCAAGTCTAATTTAAGACTAGAAACTCCACTTTCATAGTCACTAGACGCTATTAGTTTGTTAGTCAGATTAAGAGTTCTTTTAAATGTTTCTTTATCACTAAAGAAAACCTGTAAACCAACCATTTTTTCACCAAAGAGACCTACAACAACCGAAGTCTTTTGCCTTACCACAAGGTCATACTGTGGATTAGATAAATACGATGAATGGTTCATACTACCTCCTGAGTTCAATAGATCCCATTCATCTGTAACTACAGATACTTCACCAGGTAGTTTAGCCTTGGTTATATTGATATCACCAAACTTATTATACACAGAAACACTCATAGAGCATCTTTCACTTGATGAAACTACAAGAGTATATTGTTTTTCTGGTTCCATACAAAACTTTATAAGATCAGTTCTAGAGTTTGTAGGTCCAATAGATTTAATATTATGGTACTGACTTGGAAATAATACCTTATCACCATTAGTTTCAAATATATAACTAGACATGATCCCAAGATCCTTACCTAAGAATTTCTCTAAGAAGATCCACATTTCTTGTGATTCTTTAGATGGGTTAGAGAATGTGAATTGTGGTAAATCTGATAAATCTAATGATAAAGGTTCCAGAGATACTATGAAATTACAGCTACTTTTATACTTAAATAGTTTATCCATATCCCAATTAATATAGAAATAAGAAAATTGAAATAATTCATGTATTCCAAGTTTAATAATTCTATTTTTATCATTATCTTGTAACCAAGGATTCTTGATAACAATATACCCTTGATCTATATCTACCTCCAAGACTGTATAATCATGATGGGAAATCAAACCAATCTGTTCGCTCAATTGTTTACTGATTTTACCAGTACCAATTCCTACTATTATATATTCACTGAGAGATGATTTATAAATTTTTTTAATTTCATTCAGAAGTCTACCATCTTTTATACTAACAACTTCTGGTATATACCCTGTAAACATATAAGTATCATAAGCCATATTAGACCCATCTATATTATAACCTTTACCCATTATTTTAAGGTACGCTTTCTCAATAAGAGCAGGCCAAAAAAGGTTTAAATTCTTACTAGATCTAATAGTAAGGTGTCTAGATTGATCTTCCATGATTGGTAAGTAGTTATCAATATCAACATTTCTAAAACACCCATTAAATTTAAACCTTACAGTATAATGAGAATTTGAAAATTGTGGAGAAATCATTTGATGTAAGAGGTTGATTTTGTTAGAGTTAACTAGTGAGAGGAAAGAAGAAACGAATGAACAATTGGATAGAAGATCCTGATGGAGTTCATCTAATTGAGATTTTTCAATAGTCCAATCGTCTATACCAATGGGTTTATATGATACTTTCAGTGAGGGAAGATCTAACGGAGGGTGAGGTTTGGTGATAACAAAATCAGAATTTGAAGATGTTACTTGGGGATTGAATTCAATCACTGGGAAGAAATCGTCAGATAATCTTGAATTGAGCCATAGGATCTTTTGATCCATCAGCATTGGATTATTTTTCATAGATTCATAATGGTTTAATGTGTATAGAGAAACTGATTGGATATGGTTGGAGGATGATGTTTTGCTTAATTGGTTAAGGAGATGTATAGCTTCCATACATGATTTTTTGCTTTCTGATACTTTCCCACTTGCTTCTAGAAGTTTTGATGTTTCTAGAAGATGTCTTACTTGACCAAGGTCCATAGTGAGAAGAGGTGAGATAGGAGATAGGACGAGGTAGGACGAGATAGGACGAGATAGGACGAGGTAGACGGACATGGACGGGGGATAGTAATAGAGTGGTATTAAAATCTATGGGGATGTTAGTGTACAGGAATTAGACCATACAAACAAGTACATCAGTAGTACAGGGGTATCATAGAGGCTACAGATATTTCACGTCTCCTCCTGCATGTTAACCAGACGCACATCAACAACTCAAGACATGCCAGTTGATTCCCATACTAAGCCATGGATATCACTCCTGAAACCATGGAACTCCACATACGTATTCTTGACCATCTTTTCCATCAGGCTATTCAACTCCCTCACGATTCACACCTTCTTTCAACCAGATGAGTTTTTCCAAAGTCTCGAGCCAGCTCATCGATTAGTTTTTGGATATGGGTACCTTACATGGGAATGGAGTCAAGGCTTAAGATCTTCCATCCATCCTTTGATTTACGCAATAGGATATAAAGCCGGTCAGATCCTTAATTCCAATTGGCTAATTGTCAATAGTCCAAAACTTATCGGAGCTTTAATTGCTGCAATTGGTGAGATAAGCTTATATAACTTCATAAAATCATACACAAAAAACCATCAACTTGCACAAATAGGATTGATTCTATCATTATTAAATCCATTCAACTGGTATGTGATCACCAGATCATTTTCGAATACTTTAGAAATGTCTTTAACGACTTTAGCATTAAGTTTATGGCCTTGGAGAAGGAATGATTTCAAGGCCCTTTTTTTACCTTGTGGGTTTGCGTTTGTTACGTGTATTATACGGCCTACTAATTGTATTATTTGGATAGTTTTAGGACTCTATTTTGTTAGCACTCTTGATAAATCATCTATCGTTAGATTATCTGGTGGTTTATTAATCCTTTTATCTGTAATCCTTTTTGTATCGACCCTACTTGATCGAGTATTCTATGGGTTCTATACATTCCCTCTATATAATTTCTTGGAATTCAATGTGGTTAAAAGTTTATCAATTTTCTACGGTACTTCTCCATGGCACTTTCACATCTTTCAATCTGTTCCAATACTACTTATGACTTATCTCCCATTCTTCTGTTATAGTTTATACAAATATAGAGATGTACTTCTGATTGTATTGATTTCTACAATAGGTATGTTTTCTTGTATAAGTCATAAAGAGTTTCGGTTCATTTATCCTTTAATGCCTATATTTATATTATTTACTTGCTATTCTATACGATTATTCTATTTAAAATCTAAATATGCTAAACAGGTTTTTAGTTTGATGATTCTTATAAATATTTTCATTGGGTATTTTTTTACCCAAATCAATGAACGAGGGGAATTAGAAGTTATAGATTATTTGACCCAATTTGATAATCATGATGATGATTTTGGGTTTTTGACTCCTTGTCATTCAACTCCTTGGGAGAGTTATGTACATAAGGATCTAGGGGGGTCTTGGTTTGTAAAATGTGAACCACCTTTACACTTGAGCGATGTAGATGAGATAAGGAAATATAGAGATGAATCTGATCGAATGTATGATGATCCAAGGAAGTTTATGGAGGGGATAGAGAAAGCTAAGAGAATGGTTATTTTTGATGCTTTTGAAGAAATGAAGGTGTTAATGGAGGAAAGCGGTTATGAGGTAGAGAAGGTGATATTTAATAGTTATTTCCATTGGGATGATAGAAGAAGAGGGGATTTGTTAGTTTATAGGAGGGTAGAATAATAGAGACCCGAAGATATTGGCCTCTCTCTCAGTTTGATCATTTACTCCCCTCTCTCTCTCAGTTTGATCATTTAACTCCTCTCTCTCATTTAGCTCCCCTCTCTCTCTCAGTTTCATCATTCAACTCCTCTGCATCTCTCCCCACCTTCTCCATCCATCTCTTCACCAACATATCATTCTCCTTAGTCAACTCTTCAACCTTATCACTCAATACATTAGTCTGGATATTCAATGATAAAAGCTCATCATTTATCCTCTCAATGGCTTTATTCTTCTCTGAGATTTCTGACTTGAATCCTTCTATTCTTTGTTTATATACCACGTTCTCCTTCTCTACTTGTTTACTTTGTTTTGTGGTTTGTAGTACCTTCTGTTCCAATTTTTCAATTGTAAAATGTAAATTATTCATCTTATCTATGAGGATTTGAGTATCTTGAAACGACAGAGACACGTCCTCTGATGAGTTAGGGGCTTGACTAAGTTGTTGGAATGCATTGAAGTAGATCAGATCCTTCTTCTCTATTTCATCTCGTATTTCAAGTCTTTTTAGTACTGCAGTAGTCCAATCTTGTTCCATGATTATCTTATCAGAAATCGCGAATCACTAGTTAAGCAATTGATTGATGTTTTCTAGAGATACCAGGACGTCTAGAGAAAAGAGAGGTGGTGGTCAAGAGAAGGTGGAAGAGGGTAGTGATGGAGGGGGGTGTTCGAATATGAGTGGATTGAAGAATGGTGAGACGGAATCTGGGGAAAAGAATGGGTCAGATTCACAAATACAAAATATAGAAAGAGATGAGGAAGATGGGGTGACAGTGGGAGAGACAAATGAAACAATCCAAGCTAAAGATAATATGCCTGAGGATACAGAGTCCAAGATTGACGGAACGGTGAATCCAAATGGAACGGTCAAGTTGAATACACCAGATGCTCAGTCTAATGGAGATGATGAGAACAAAGAGACTAAACCGCAAGAATCCAATGGATCCAATGGAGCCAATGGAACCAATGGATCCAATGGTAATGGTGGTAACCAAGTACCTACAAGCTGGTGGTCATGGAATAGGTCTAGTGGTAATCCTTCAGATCTAATAGGGTCTTCACAGTCTGGGGACCACACAGAGACAGTCACTGGACAAGTCACAACAGACCAAGACACAGAGACTGCCATGGGTGAAATCACCACAGATATACCTGAATCTGACCCTGTATCTTCCCCTGTCTCCCCAGACCCAGTCTCCTGGCCTCAACTCCTCTCTTCATACAAAACATCAGTAGTAGGATATATATATTACGAAGGGCCAAGTCCCAACCCAAATCTACCTACAAACACCCCCGTGTCATCTTCATGGCTCTCATGGATTTGGAATCAAAGCCCTCAAGATGATGACCATTATGAATATACGAACAACATAGAACTCTATAAAAGTGCTAAAGCAGCCATTGAAAAAGCCCAAGATTCAACATCTTATGCATATAAAGGAGGATTCAATAACAAGTTTTTTTCTGTTGATAACGAATTAGCAGTTTTTGGTACCCCTACTCAATATCAACCTGTAAGATATAACATTAAGAAAACCCCCACGACTCAAGCAGAAATACAAGAAAATACTCTTCAAGTAATTCTCTCTACAAGTCCAAATAAAACCCCAGTAGCATCACTGAACTCTTCTATAAAAATTGAAGCTTCACAAGTAATTCCAGACATTAATGAGAATTTTAGAACCATCACGTGGATCACTAAAGCAAGATTATTAGGAGAAAAAGTTTTATTTCAACATAAAACATCAGAAAATCATTTATATAAAAGTAAAAATCCTCTAAAGATTAAAAAGGCTCTAATTATTTCTGTACATAGTTTTTTACCTACTAAATTTGTAAAACAAATGATTGGACAAAACACTGGGAACTCTATAAAACTTATTGAGGAAGGTATCAAGGCAGTAGAATCATGGATATCAAGTCACAAAGACCCTTTGGATATGTATACCATCGATACTATAGCCTTGGAAGGACAAGGAACAATTAATGACCGAGTTGAAAAATCAATTACTTTGTTAGATAACTGGATTGATATAATCAATGATAGTGACTTTATCTTTATGATTGGATATTCTCATGGAGCAATTATAAGTATTGAATTACTATCAAGACTTATTAAAGAAACCAGGTTCAATTTATCTAATAAAAAAATTGGATTTTTAAGTATGGCAGGTCCAATTTTTGGACCTATGAAAAATTTAGATACAAAAATTGTAGTTAGAGCGTTCACTCAAGGAGAGAATCAAGTTTTACAAGAATTTGTACAATTAAGTAATCCAAATAGTGATATTAGTAAACAAGTACAATCAAGTTTGAATAAGATCTTGACATTTAATGTCAAAGTAACACTTGCAGGATCAAGCAATGATCAAATAATTCCAATCTTATCATCTTTAGCTAATACTCTTTACCATCCTAATGTTTTCAGATGTTTGTATGTAGATAAATCTCAACCTGTATTTATACGGAATTTATTAAATCTAATTTTATTGACTAGAAACGTTGGACATTTTGAGCATGGGATCATTAAAGATCTTAGTGAAAAATGTATGGGGAAAATTGTTGATGGAGGTCATAATAAAATCCTTGGACAGAGTGACGTTTATACTACAGCAGTAAAGTTTTCATTAGAGACTACAAGATTAAAACAACAAAGAGATTGTGAAGAGATTAATTCAGTTCATGATGATTCGACATCTGTATATAAATTACCTTGGACTATTAGAGAACTTATCCAAGATGTTTTACAAACGAAGCATATTACAAGTTATGACTTGGTAGGGGAGTTAAGGAGGAGTTATAAGAGATGGGATGTGGGAGGGAGTAAGGTATGGAAGGATTATAAGCATTCATTAGAGGCAATGGACGAGACAGATTATGATGATTTAGTGATGTAGAAACACAATCTACCCATCGAACCAGAGACTAGAGACTAGGGACTAGACTAGGGACTAGACAAGGGACTAGACAAGGGACTAGATACTAGAGACTAGAGACTATACTAGACTCTGGACATTGGACTTGTCACTGACTTGTCACTGACTAGACACTGGAGACTAGACAAGGAACTACGCATCACACCCAGCCAGACTTAAGCCAAGTGGCCCAAACAATCACAGTCCGTCCGTCTCGTCCCCTTGTCCGTCCCCTTGTCCGTCCTCCTGTCCTTCCCCCCTCGTCCCTTCATTGGCCATTAAAAACATGCACCCAGCCCCACCTCCAGCCTCACCAACACCTTTTAAATCCTGACTCACAATTTATTTATACTAATATAATATTATATACTCAAGAGCCGTTCTGTAGATCTCATCACTCTATACTATCATCCCCGAGTCTGTCTATTCTGTGTCCCTACGTCTTTCTATTCAGTATCCTTCCTCCTGTGTTCTTCCTCCTCTCGCCTTGTCCTTCTCACCACGTGAGGACTAGTCCAGCGAAACGCACGCAACGAAAAATTTCAACCATAGTCCTAAGGGACATCTACTATAAACTCCAGACACTCTAAGATCAAATGTCAGAAGATCAACCAGGTAAAAGAACCAGAGCTTCTGGAGAAGTTCTCACGTACCTAATAAAACAATTCGAATTAAATCATAATCCATCTCCTGACCTACGTAAAGAAATTAGTGATAAAACCAATATGAGTGAAAAAGCCGTTCGAATTTGGTTTCAAAACCGTCGTGCTAAACTACGTAAGAATGAAAGAAAAGGAAGATCAGAAGCAAACCAACCCCATCACCCAGAACCTCGGTCAAGTAGTATCAATACTCTAGATAGAAAACAATATCAAGAATTCAATATTAATGAAAAATATTGTTATATAGATTGTACATCACTCTCAGTTGGATCATGGCAAAGGGTCAAATCTGGGTTTAACGATAATCAAATGTTAAAAAATGACCTTATAAACCTTTCACCATTTACCGTGAATCACGTGATGAAGACATTTGATTTACTAGTAATTGTATCAAAAAAAAATCTTGAAATAAATTATTTCTTCTCTGCCATCTCTGATAAGTCTAGAATCTTGTTTAGAATCTTTTATCCTATAGCCAATATCCTTAGTTGTTCATTATTAGATAATAATGTCGATAAAGATTGTAATGAGTTAAGAGTAACCCTTTCACATCAACCAAAATTTTCTGTCAATTTTTATAATGGAGAAAACAGTAGTAGTAATCAATGGTCTATATGTGAGGATTTTAGTGAAGGTCAACAAGTTAGTAGTGCCCATAGAGAAGGTGGTTCTTATATACCTCATGTATTAGTTGGTACTAAAGATTCTATATGTTTTCTTAATGATTTTATTCTTGAAAAAAATCAACAACATCAAAACGATTATATGGTTCAAGGAGATATAACTCCAGTTTCAGGAGGAGGATCAGTATCAAATGGTTCAATTGCTATGGATTATGAAGAAGTTCCAGAATATTCTGAAGATTTCCAATTTTCAGGTCCAAATTTTTGGAATGAAACAAATGAATTAAAAGCAAATGGATTATCACCATTAGGTCAATTTACTGAACAACCAATAAAAAGTGAATTATCAAATTTTAGTCATCAAGTTTTTACTGCTAATACACCAGATTTTGTTGGAACATCACAAATTCAAAATATTGAAGATCCAATGGATCAAGATGATAATAATCGACTACCTAATGATTTTGAACCTATTCAAACTGAGGAAACTTTTGATTTCCCAGTAGTTAATGAATATTCTGGTCTGGACCATTCTATCCATTCTCCTTCAGGGAGTATAGATCGTTTTATAGATTATAATGATTATAGTTAATAGCATAAGATAAGAGATGAGTGTAGATTGGGGGTCTGGTGTCAGAAGGAAGACTATGGACTCTAGAGGTCAGAAGGAAGACTACCTGGAATCTAGAGGTCAGACGAGTGTAGATTGGCTTCAGAGTGTTTCTCATTTTGCAACCATCGCACTTCATCACCATGCTAAAACATTTCATAAGACACGCTTCAACCTCCAGACAAGCACTATCCGAGGTCCTTCCCTCACGTAAAGTCCTCAACAAGATCCTCTTTGACCAGGACTCAAGGCTAGCGTATTCAAAAGCCTTTAAGATCTATCAATCAATCTACGATAATCTTGATTCTCCAAGTCAAATCATCTTACCAAATTATACCAGAGGTGATGATTTAATGACACTTAAAGACGTCCTCTCTGTAATACGAAAGAGTACAAATACCATCAACAAAAACCTAGTGGCTCTAGAAAATGAACTAGTTCAACAAGCTGGAGAACTCGGTAATAATAATGCCATCGCCATATTAGCATTCACCACAATTCAAGATCCAAAAAGTACAAAAGAAGATTACAAATATGCCAATGAACTTATTAAGGAGTTAACTGAAATGAAAAATCCTCTTACATTCAAATTAGCAGGGGATTTAGCATATAAAAAGAAAGCATTAAGTCAGGCAGAATCTTATTGGCTTGAGTTTTTAGAACTCGAAAATAATACCATAGAAGCAAGCCATGTGTATGTAAATCTTGGGATTTATTATTATACCCTTAGCCCTAAACCTGACCTTTTTAAAGCAAGGAAATACCTTGAGAAGAGTCTTATCTTTGGACAATTAGACTCTACGATACTTAGAGGCCATTATTATTATAGTCAATTATTTACACTAACCCAACCAAAAGTTGCCAAATATCATCTAGAAATCTGTGCATCCAAGGGACTCAAGGAGAGTTTCTCTTCACTTGGATTTATGGAATTAAATGTATTCAATAATTACAATAAGAGTTTAGAATGGTTTAAATTAGGATTTGAAGCCGATGGTGATGTGGTGTGCTTGATGGGATTGTTTGATTGTTACTTTGTTTTAAAGGATTATAAAAATGCTTTAGATATTGGGAATAAGCTACTTGATAGGGAGAAAGGAGATAAGGGAGATGTGGTGAAGATGTTTATTGGGTCTAGGAGAGAACAGATGAACAAGGTCAAGACAAACGCTTTTTGAGACCCTAGAGTTATATGAATACACCCTTGTATAGAGTTATATATAAATACCCCTTCCATAGAGTTAGACATTAATACACCCCTCCTCCCCTTCCTCTTTCTTATATTACATTCATCTATAAACTACACTGTCATTACTCATTGTCTTACCCTTCCTCCTCTCACTCCATCTCTATAGAATTTATATCACTTGCAAACTTCTCTCTCAACATGATGGGCTGACTCGATGACCTTACAGGAGTTCTTAATTTATCACTCTTCGAGTCTAGTAAAGAGCTACTTCTATGAAGTGATATCAGTCCTTCCAGTTTTTGCGGCTCTACGGTCTCCACCTCCATCTCATCCAGTACCTCTGTCACCCACCCATGTCTCTTTGTCTCTCCTACATCAAACCTCTCGTCAGGATTAAGTATCAACAACGAACTAATCAAATCCAATGCGCTATCACTTATATCGTCCCAATACGGTGAATAAAATGCATACCTACCAGATAAAATCTGCTCCCTCATATTTGGAGGTCCTAATTCTTCACTAAATGGTGGGAACCCACATAAACAAACGTACAACAATACACCACTTGACCAAATATCAGCTTTGGTGGAATAATTTCTTTGATCACTTAAAATCTCTGGAGCAACATATGCTGGTGTACCACAAAGAGTATTGGTAAATTTAAGTTCACCAATGAATTTAGCTAAACCAAAATCTGCAATTTTAACTTTTATATCATATTCATCATCATCCCAAGGTCCTGTTTGGCCTTGTTGAGGATTCGAACGGGGTGTTATATCAAGTAAAATATTCTCTGGTTTAATATCTCTATGAATAATATTTTTATCATGAAGATACTCTAAACCACAAAGTAATTGAGTAAATAAACCTCTTGTTTCATCTTCACGTAATTTCAGCTTATTAATAATCCTTTGAAACAATTCCCCACTATTTACTTTCTCTAATACAAGAAATGTAGACATGGCATGTTGACTAACAGGTTCAACATATCTCAGAATAAATCTTACGATATTTGGATGATTTATAGAAAGAAGTAGATCGATTTCTTGTTGAAGCTTAGCTTCTTCTTCTTTAGAATTCTTAGATGTTTTGTTTGGATGAAATACTTTCACCGCAACAAAATCTCCTGTTACTCTATTTCTTGCTTCTCTGACAATCGCATAGTGTCCAGCTCCAAGTTGTTTCCCAAGTACATAATCATCGAATAGTGATCTTGGTTTATTGGTGATATCCTTTTCATCTGCTACATACCTAAATATATAAGACCCTCCAGTTTTAGCAAATTCTAAATGATCTCCACTCTTTAATAAAACACTCGTACCTCTTCCTAATTTTTCACCATTGACTAATGTTCCATTCGAGCTAAGATCGGTCACAAAAAAGTAATCCCTCGAGTCATTGGTGGCAAGAGAAAGCTTGGTGTGTTTTGAAGATACATCAACACCTGAAATCCTTACATCACATTGACTACTTCTACCAATAAGAATTCCACTTGGTTTCTTGGAGAGTGAGATATGTTGCTGTTGTTGGTTTAGATTGTATAGGTTTGCTATGATTTCATATTTGGTTTCTTGTCTTTTATTGAGGTGGGTGATGTCGTCACCAAAGGCCTGGAGTTAGTGGTGTTGGTGGTGGTGGTTAAATACTTACTCTCTTTCTTGTTAGAGACATACGCGTAGAGATTGTGAGAAATCAGAAAACGATGTTGTACCTGAACTTTACGTCTCTGCTCTCTAGACTTGATCTTTGATCTGTGCTGGTTGCGTTATCTTTGTGTTGTCTTTCACTAATCTCTTTACCTACCGATCTTTTGAGTCTATTCCCCCATTCACTGCTGCTTTCTACTGGTGCACAGTACTTCTCTCTCTACTCTCTATTCATCCCTACACCTCCCTGCTCCTCCTTATTACCTTCTTCTACTATATTTCACCGTCTCCCCACTTTATTCCCTCTCACCATCTACTCTTATTCCGTATACCTCTTTTAACCTGACCAATCCCAGGCGTGCGAAAACCAGCTGCAAAATAAATGTTTCCTAACTTGCAGCAACATGCAAAAAATACTATCACCATGACCACACCACAGACTATCATTGAACAGTACATAGAGCTGATTCTACCACAAACAACCACTTACAATTTTATGAATTACTCTCAAATATTTCCTACTCCTTTAAATAATGAATCCTTGTTTAACACCGTACTGAAAGCAACAGCCATTTCTGCCGAACACTGGGATGAGTCCTTCGGATACAGATTGATCAAAAAATTCCCACAATTTTATTTATCACTACCAATAATGTCATATAGAATCGAAAACATGGAAAACTCACCACTGGAACCTGATGATATAGTCAATCCTTTTGGAAACGATTTACAACTAAATATTGATCCAAAAAAATTTCAATCTATTAATGATGATCAATTCAGGAACAGTATTAAACAAGCTTTAGAACATCTGGAGTATAAATGGCATAAAATAAGCAGGATTCACGATGAAGATTTTCGTGTTCTCCTGGGACCTTTTGAATCTCAAGTGAAACAACATATTAGATATATTGCAGATCCTCTTTGGAAAGTGATGGCTTGGAACGCAATGATTCGTAACGATATAAATGCTAAGGGATCCAAATTGATTCCATATTGTAAAACCAAGACACGTTTGAATCCTGATCTAATCTTTGCTCGTAAACAAACAATCAAATGTGTGGGTGAAATTAAAAGACCTGGTTTATTTACTATAGATCCAAGAGATTTGACAAACCAACGTTGTTTCGAAAGTTTTAAAAATGATACAATGAAACAAATTTTAAGAGAACTAATTATCTATATGGTTGGAGCAGGAATTTTGTATGGTTTTTGAAGTGATGGTTACTACTTGATTTTAGTGGAGTTTGATTATCAAAGAGTTAAAAACAAAACATCAGCAGAATTATATGAACAATTCTGGTATAATATGAGTATCCCCATGAACATTAAAATCTTAAACATTTATAGTCACTCTCCTACATTTATAGAAGGTCTTGTATATTTATTCCATCGGTCAATGGCACAAGACAAAGAGGAGGTCTCTGATTTTTACGATAAATTGCCTTTCTTAGTCCATCTCCATGAGGAATACGACTTTAAATCAACTAATTCCCAACAAGGTCAAGCCTTAGATATCAATAGTAACTATCTAACCCATAAATTAATCGTGAAATACAGTCAATGGGAAGAAGAAATAATAAGAGCCAAAAATTATATATCAACCATTTATTCGATAAAAGCGAAACATGTCAAAGGAGTAGTTTCAGAGAACATTCCAGATGACACAATGATGGCTTTGAAGATTTATGATCCACAAAAACCTGTAAGTCATAGATTCTATTTTGAGCTGGGTAGGGAATGTATACAAGATTGCTTTTATGAAGAGGAAAAGATAATCAGTAAGATATTAGAAATTAAAGAAGAAGGTTTCAATAGTGTTTATGTTAAACATCCTCGTATTTTTATTGAACTTCACAAAGGATATGGACCGCCAGTAACAGGACATTGTTTTATTATGAAGTATATTGAACCAAGAGAGATTACATTTGAATTGCTTGAGTCCTTAGAAGACGATTTCAAACATCAATTAAATGTGCTTCATCAGAATGGGATTGTGTACAAAAACGAAAACATTCGGTCTGTTGTTTTTGAAGAAAAATGTTATCTAATTGGTTTTGACGGAGCACAGTTAAGAGAGAACTTACTGGAAGATGAATTCGTAAAGAAAGTAAACGATGATTTTGAATGCTTGGACATAACAATAGAAAATATCAAATCAGATCTCGAAAGTGGCTGGAACGTAATAACAGCTCCTTTCTCAAGTGATTCAGATTCTTAAATAGAATAGTTGTCAGCTTATATTACCTATACAATTCTCTGTAATATATCCCTCACTTCTAAATCATGTAGATTACCTAATCCATTCTTAAACTCTCCTCTAACCCCTTCAACATCTTCTTTTAACCTTTTTGCTATCACGCCATCATATCTCTTTAATAAACTCATCGATTCATACACCTTAACTAACCCGAAATTATCTTTAGTACTATAAGTCTCACCATCTACCAATAATTCCCGACCTAATTTCCCTACGATCAAATTGAAATCTATCTCCAATTGCTCAACACCCTTCTTTGTAAACCTGTTGTTGGTAATAATATACTCAAACCAGAGATCACAAATCAGACTTACTACAGAATTTACAACTATAAAATAACTCTTTTCATCCATTACCTTCTTAATATAATCGAGATATATTGGCAAATTGGTTATCAACAGAGAGAACTCAACGGTATTATCTTTTGTATCAGAGATCTCCCATTGACTCGTATTTATATACTCTTTAAGATAATTCTTTATACCCTTTTGAAAGAATTGTTTATATCTTTGAATAACTTGTAAAGAAAGACTTTGGTACCTTTCACAAGACACATCAAAAATATTAGTATGAGATCTAAATTCCTTATGAGCTATAGACTTATATACATCCCATAATTGTATAAAGATAAGATCTTCACTCCATTGAGAGATATTGAATAGAATAAATTGTAATGAAGTATGTATAGATGTTAATAGAGAAAGACCCTCGAGAGTATCATTAGACTCATTTGATTCCATTCCTCCAGGGATTAAATTCAATACATTCAGAGAATTATACGTATCATCAAACTTCCTTAACGATTGTTGAAGATAATCGAAATAATTATCAAGTAATTTCAATTGAATAGTAGATACATATTTTAATTGAAACTTTACCATCTTCATGGTTCTATAATGATTTGTAAGATTATCGAATAATTTTACTAAATTAAGAGACGAATATGTTGGTAAGACATGAGTTTTATAATCCATATCAATTTTTAAAGCATTAGGATCTTGAATGATTTCAGTTTTAAATCTTTTATTGGCCAAAATACTTTCGAAATTAAGCCAATTAGTTGTACCAGATCTTTCTTTATCACCATTTAATAAAGCATCTGCTGTAAGACCTAACCATCTTTTAGAGGAGATTGAAGAGATGGTTACAAATGGATTATAAGTATAAGAGTTTCTAATTCTTTGATCAAAAGAAGAGACCTCAAATACTAAATGTGATAAGAGTCTACCACATTTATCATAGTTGATAGTATCATCTTTAAAGAATTCAATCCTTTCATTGAGTATGGTTATAGAGTTGATGATCTTGGATCTTAGTGGTACAAGACAAGACGTAATTACTTGATGAATCATTATAAGATCTAAAGGTTTAAATGCTTGGTTAATAACAAGTTCAAAGAGTTTGATATTCTTTGATAAAAACTCTTCAAAAAATTCAAATACCCATTCTGGCTTAGAGAGTTTATTTGTATCTTTTTTAGTATTAAAATGGAAATTGAATCTGGTGATAAATGGTTCAATAAGAGTATCAATAGCCCACCAAGATTGGGGATAAATCGGGGTGTTATTTATTGATTGGAGAGAAATGAGAGACGACACGAGAGTATTGATGTTATTTATGCTGGAACTAGAAAGTGAAGACGATGAAAAATCTTTCCCCAACCAATTTATAGACTCAAGAGATGTTGAGAGTTGAGATGTTAGGTTGGATTTAAGAGTGGTGATATTTTTGTCGAGTAAACGAAACAATTCCGAATTGACTTGATCCTGAAGTGAACCGGAAACCCCTGTAACTTGTATGGCTTTTATTCTTTCAAAAACTTGTTGGATTTTATCAATCAGATGACTATCTTGAATCTGTTGCTCAATATTCTCACACTCCACCAAATACTCTTGATCTTTAAGGATTTGACACTTATTCTCAAATTGACTTCTTAATCGTACTACCACCTCAAGATCCTTATACCTTTGATCCAACAGATCAAGAAGTTGAACCGAAGCAATTGGATCGTTATTCAATTGACTAATTTTCAGTATCAAATTCGCAACATCTAAAGAAGTTTGACCGTCAGTAAAAGAATTTGATTGATGATTTTTCGCTTGTTCTTGGACATTGACTATATCATTTTCGATCTGGGATATCTTTGAATCTACCAAGTCTAAATCATTAACAGTAAGAATATTTTGATTAACTATGTTCATATTGAGGGACTTCTCAGGTTCGCGTAGATCTGAAAATTTTCAACATGCAAGCACCAGTTGTATATATGAACTCGTCTACCGAGAGGCAAAGTGGTAGACAAGCACAAATCAGTAACATCACTGCCGCCAAGGCCGTTGCCGATATTATCAGAACATGTCTTGGACCAAAAGCTATGTTAAAAATGTTACTTGATCCAATGGGTGGAATTGTATTAACAAATGATGGACATGCAATTCTTAGAGAAATTGATGTATCACATCCAGCTGCTAAATCCATGATTGAATTAAGTAGAACTCAAGATGAAGAAGTTGGTGATGGTACTACCACGGTTATTATCTTAGCAGGAGAAATCTTAGCTCAAACCTTCCCATATATTGAAAAAAATATTCATCCAGTTGTAATTATTCAAGCTTTAAAACAAGCCTTAAGTGATGCATTAGAAATCATCCATGAAGTATCTACTCCAGTTGATATCAATAATGATGCAGCCATGATCAAGCTTATTAAAGCATCTATTGGTACTAAATATATTAATCAATGGAGTCAAAAAATGTGTGAATTATCATTAAAAGCAGTTAAAACTGTTTTAATTGAAAAAGGTGATTATAAAGAAATTGATACAAAAAGATACGTTAGAATTGAAAAACTTCCTGGTGGAGAAGTTGAAGATTCAACAGTATTAGATGGGATATTATTAAATAAAGATGTTGTTCATCCAAAAATGAAGAGACATATTGAAAACCCAAGAATCATTCTTTTAGATTGTCCTTTAGAATATAAAAAGGGAGAATCTCAAACTAATATTGAAATTACTAAAGAAGAAGAATGGAATAGAATTTTAGAAATTGAAGAAGAACAAATTAAATTAATATGTGAACAATTATTAGAATTTAAACCAGATTTAGTTATTACTGAAAAGGGTGTAAGTGATTTAGCTCAACATTATCTTTTAAAAGGAGGTGTTAGTTCATTAAGAAGAGTTAAAAAATCAGATAATAATAGAATTGCAAGAGCAACTGGTGCAACAATTATTAATAGAATTGAAGATTTAAAAGAGAGTGATATTGGTACTAAATGTGGAGAATTTAGAGTTGAACTTATTGGTGATGATTATTATTCATTTATTGATAAATGTAAAGAACCTCAAGCTTGTACAATTATGTTAAGAGGTGCTTCAAAAGATATATTAAATGAAATTGAAAGAAATTTACATGATGCCATGGCAGTTACAAGAAATGTTATGTTTGAACCATCATTATCACCAGGTGGAGGAGCAACAGAAATGGCAGTAAGTGTTAAATTATCAGAAAAGGCAAAATCAATTGAAGGAGTTGCACAATGGCCATATCAAGCAGTTGCTGATGCTTTTGAAGTTATTCCAAGAACTTTAATTCAAAATTGTGGTGGCCATCCAATAAGGATTTTATCTCAATTAAGAGCAAAACATGCAAGTGGTAATTATACATTTGGTATAGATGGTGAAAATGGTAGAGTTGTAGATATGAATGATTATGGAATCTGGGAGCCTGAAGTGATTAAGCAACAAAGTATTAAGACTGGGATTGAGAGTGCATGTTTGTTGTTAAGGGTTGATGATATTGTTAGTGGGGTACGTCAATTAGAGTAGTGTGTAGTAATAGAGAGAGAGAGAGTGAGGGAGAGAGGGAGAGAGGGAGAGAGATGTAGACGGTGTAGACAGTGTAGACAGTGTAGACAGTGTAGACAGTGTAGACAGTGTAGACAGTGTAGACAGTGTAGACAGGACTAGGCAGACTGCCATATATACTGGACATAGAGCACTCGACATACTGTACCCCATATTGTACGACATAATTTAAGACATACTGTACACATACCTACACATACCTACACATACCTACACATACCTACATACCCACTACACATACTGTGCTTTTCTAGTTTATCTACTACAATGACTATCTAACATTTTCTCTGTCCTGCACCGATGGTGATTGCGAATTAAGCCGTCTAAACAATGCACCATGACTTATTAAGATATAACCATATTGTACACCCCAATCCTTCTATCAGGGGAACCGTACCAACTACACGTCATCCCAACTAACCCACACAATCACCATCTCTATCCCCCTATCTCCCTATCCCTCCCTCCCCCTCCTTCTCTAATCCCATCTCACCCTGTACCTTGCACCCCATAATGCGTATTTTGTTTTCTCACAAATCAGGTAACCTTAGATGAAATTCGTGGTTTGTTGAAAATATATCTAGACACACAATCCTCGAATTTAAAGAATCTGTCTAGAGACTCATTCATTCATTCATTACACATGTCTCTACCAAATCTTCCATTCAAAGTTAAAACCACCGTTTCTTGGGCTGGTGAACAAGAAGGAGATTTAGGATTTCTTGAAAATGAAATAATTGATGTCTATTCAATAGTTGATGAAAGTTGGTGGAATGGGAAACTTCGAAGAAATCAAAGTGAAGGAATCTTCCCAAAAGATTATGTTAAAATAATTGAACCAACTTCAATAGTTAATTCTCAATCTAATACCCCAAAAGGTACTCCAATGAAGAATAAAAAACTGCCAAAGAAAAACCCTAATGATAGTTATGATTTTAGTTTTGATGCAAGTTATGAGAATTTAACAAAATCAAAGAGACAAAGTAAAGAAAGAAGACAAAGAGATAAAGAAATTGAAAGATTTAAAGCATTACAACAACAACAAGATTATCATATCAAGAAGTCTAATGAGTTTGAAAAATCAAAGAGAAATTCTCAACAGTATGTTGCTGATTCTCCTAGATATAATGGTGCGAGTAAATATAGACCATACTCTTCACATTTTGATGATTATAGACAATCATCTACACCTAATGTATCTAATATTAATACATCCTTTGAATTTAAAAATCAAACCATTGAAAGCTTCTCGCCGGAATCTAAAAAGAAGTATTATGATGATGATCTTGAGGAGATTGCTATTAAGAAAAAACAGTTAGAATTGGAGTTATTACAACTTGAGGAATTGCAGAGGTCAAGTATGAGAAGAAGTTCTCCTACTAGTCCAAACAGATTTAAAGAGTCTCCTAGTCCAAACAGATACAAAGAGTCCCCTAGTCCAAACAGATACAAAGAAGCCTCACCTCCCAGATTCAAAGGGTATGAGAACTCTAATGATTCTTATATTAGTGAAGATTTAAGATCTCTGAAAAAGAATTATCAATCACGTGAAGATTTGAGTAAGAAATTATCTGGGTATCCAACAGATGAAGAAGTTATGGAGTATACTACTAGTGATAGTCATTCACCTCCACCACCACCACCAAAGCATCATTGGGATGGTGATGAGTATCCTGATACTCCAACTAGAAGAAAGGCATCACCAGAATATGGATCTCGTATCCCATATGATGCAGATGATTTTAGATTCTCTGGGAATGGAAAAATCGTCATGACAGAAGAAGAACTTCTTAGACTCTCACAAATGCAACCTGAAGAACTTAAAAATTCCATCAAATCTCTTCAAAGTGACGTTCTTAATCTTAGTGAACTTAGTGCAACAAGTGCAGGATCATTTCTTAGACATAAATATGAAAAAGAGTATCAAGCAGAACAAGAAATTCGGATGAAAAATCTTTCACTTAATGAAACATTCCCATCAGATATGAATGGTGGTAAAGATGTTATGGAAACAGTTTTTCAAGATAAAAAAAGACATCCAAATATCTTTAAAAAACTCTTAAAAAAGAAAGATGAACCAATTAATCCATTAGAAGAAAAACTTCAAAAAGAACAAGCTAAAGAAGATGATGAAAGAGAAATTGATTGGACTACTTTCAAACTGGAACTTAATAGAATGAATACTTTAACTACAAGTGATAAACAAGCCAGAACTAAACGAGTTGTTAGAGAAGAATCATCGATTATTATTAAACCTCTTGAATTCTTAAGTGATATTAATATGAATGAAACCACTACAGACGACTATATAGATCTTTCATTCCCACCCAATTGTTTTGATAAGATTGATACTTTTGCTTCAAGATATGAAATCAATTATGACCTTAATGATCTTATCAGTGACATTGGTATTAAATTTAGTGGGAATAAATTATTTCAACTTCGTGGAGTACTTATTCATTTCATAAAATTCAATATCATTGAAGAAAATGGTAAAATCCAACAAATTAAACCCAAATTAAATGATTTATTAATGAAAAGTGAAGGATCTATTTATCAATTAAATTATCTCTTTAAAAAAGTTCTTGATGCTCTTAGAATTCCTTGTGAAATAGTTTTAGGATTTTGGAAAAAACCAAATGAATTTTACCATGATGAACAATATATTATTAATCATTGTTGGTTAAGTGTATTAATTGAAAATCAATTTTTAATTGTAGATCTTTTAAATTTTAAAGATCCAGGCATTTGTAATATTCGATCAAGTGAATATAATGAATTCTATTTTTTAACCAAACCTTTAGAATTAATTTCTACACATATTCCATCAATTATTGATTTACAACATGTAACCCCACCAATTGATCAAAATATAGCATTTTATTTCCCAAGACTTTATAGTGGATATTATGAGAATAATCTTAGATTAACTAATTTTAGTAATGCATTAACAAGATTAAAAGATTTAGAAGTTTTTGAAATGGATTTAGAAATTCCAATTAATGTAGAACTTTTTGTACTTATAAAAACCAGTAAAATTACATCAAATGAATTTGGATTATGTCAAATTTATTGGAAATCAAATAAAAGATATGCAAAGATTAAAGCGATTTTACCAGAAGATCAAAATATTGGAGTATTACAAGTATTTTCAGGACCAAAAGGTATTCAAAAACATTTTAATAATATTCATCAATTATCAATTGTTATACCAATTTATCATGAAGGAGATACTAAACCAATTAGATTTGTACCAAGATATCCAACTGTACAAAGTCAAAATAATGATTTATATGTTAAAAGTCCACAAACAAATAAAATCATTGTAAAGAATTCATATAATTTTGATATCATTCAACATCCATCAAATGGATTAAATAATGCATCGATGATATTAAATCAAGATTTTAAGGTGGTGATTGAGTCACCAAGTGGGAAATATTTCAAGTTGGTTAAAGATGATAATAAGCCATATGGGTCATATGAGAGTATGATAAAGTGTCAAGAGTTGGGATTATATAGAGGGTTAGTGATTGGAGATAGTGGTAATAGTTGGTATGTGTTTGCCCAATGGGAGTGTATACCAGGAGTAGTTACATAGATAGCATATGCATTGCATGATAATAAATAATAATAGTAGATGTTGCTGAGAAGGAACTGTAGAACATACTGGAGAATTCCTGAGGCGATAGCCGAAGGAACTGTAGAACACTCCTGGGGAACTCCTGTCCCTATAACGCTTCTTCATATTTCTCAAGGGAGTAGAGGGAGTAGAAGGAGTATAGTAGAGGAAGTAGAGAGTAGAGACTAAACAGTAGACAGTGGACAGTAGACAGTAGACAGTAGACAGTAGACAGTAGACAGTAGACAGTAGACAGTAGACAGTAGACAGTAGACAGTAGACAGTAGACAGTAGACAGTAGACAGTAGACAGTAGACAGTAGAGAGTAGACAGTAGACAGTAGACGGTAGAGAGGAGAGAGTATACAGTAGACACTTGACACTAGACACCAGACTCCAGACTCCAGACTCCAGACTCCAGTGACCAGTGACCAGACACTAGACACTAGACACCAGAGCCTTCTGTTCACCATCGCTTTGTTCTGTTTCTCAGCTCTCACTCTCACTCGTCCTCATGTCAGACCTAAAATACTCTAAAGAGAAAAAAGTAGGTGAAGGTACTTATGCCGTGGTTTATCTCGGAAAACAAGTCAAATCCAATCGAAGCATCGCCATTAAAGAAATCAAAACTGGTCTCTTCAAAGATGGTCTAGATATGTCTGCTATAAGAGAAGTGAAATATTTACAAGAACTTAAACATATAAATGTAATTGAACTTATTGATGTATTTTCTTCTGCTGGTAACCTTAACCTTGTCCTTGAGTTCCTTCCTTGTGATCTTGAAGTCCTCATCAAAGATCAATCCATCATCTTCAAACCTTCAGATATTAAATCTTGGTTACTCATGACCCTTCGAGGTATTCATCATTGTCATAGAAATTTTATATTACATCGAGATTTAAAACCAAACAATCTTTTAATAGCTCCAGATGGTCAGTTGAAGATTGCTGATTTTGGTTTGGCAAGATCTTTAGGTAATGCTAATGAAGATTTATCATCAAATGTAGTTACTAGATGGTATAGAGCTCCTGAATTATTATTTGGTGCAAAACATTATACAACTGCTGTTGATATTTGGTCTATAGGAATCATCTTTGCTGAGTTAATGCTTAGAACTCCTTATTTACCTGGTAAAGATGATGTTGATCAATTAGATGTAACATTTAGAGCTTTAGGTACACCAACTGAACATTTATGGCCAAATGTTTCTTCTTTACCGATGTATAATGCTTTAAATGTGTATCCTCCACCATCAAGACAAGAACTTCGAAATAGATTTAGTGCTGCAACTGAAAAGGCTTTAGATCTATTGGACCTCATGACAACTCTTGATCCAAGTAAAAGATGTGATAGTACTATGGGTTTGTTGCATGATTTCTTTGTTGAATCGCCCAGTCCAACTGATCCTGACAAGTTGCCAGGAAAACAAGAGAGTAACAAGAGACAAAAGACTGAATAGAGAAAGAGTGTAGAGTGTAGAGAAGTAATGACGAGACAAGACTGTAGTGTATATAATGTATAATGACGAGAGAAGACTGTGTGTAGATAATGTATAATGTCTAACTATTCTATCATCTCCTTAACATACTTGGCTATTGACCACGAAGCTGTAACCCCCGGACTTTCAATCCCAATCAAACTAACAAACCCAGGAAATCCTTCCTCTTCTTTTATTATGAAATCTTGAAACGACTTCTTCGATTCTTCTCTACAAGCATACTTTGGTCTTACACCTGAATACGATGGGTGTAATTCAGATAATTTAATAGATGGAAAGTACCTCTTGACAGCTTCAAAAGCTGCTTGGTGATTATGTGCACTCGGTGTATAATCTATATCATTAGCATCATCTATATCTAACCATTCTAAATCAGGTCCAAATTTTATTTGACCTCCAATATCAAGAGTTAAATGAGTACCTAAAGATGATGCGTTTGGGTTAGGACATGGGTATATCAATTTATCAGTAAATTTCCCCAAAGATTTTTCTGGCAGATAACTAAAGTATGTTCCCTTAGCAAAATATGATTTATAATGTCTTTCCAATGGTAAAATAAGATTTGATATTTTTTGTGCATGAAGTCCACCACTATTGATGATGATATCTGATGTGAATTCAAAATCACCATCTTGAGTCTTACAGAACACCGTATAGTTTTTAGTACCTTGATTGTATTCGATATTTGTTACTTTTGTGTTAAACACAGTTGTACCTTCATTATTTTCGAATTGGGTTTGAAAATAGTAGAGAAAATCATGAGCTGAGATAATACCAGTGGATGGACTATTTAGGGCTAATGATCCTTTAAGATGGGGGTACTTGGCTTTCAACTCCTTCTCAGGAACGAATTGAGTCTCTACATCTAATTCTTTTGTTTGAAGATGTAATTTTTCAAGGTATTCTTGCTCTACTTCATCTTGAGCAATGATTAATTTCCCACATTTTTGAATAGGAACTTGAACAGTATTGAACTTACCAGAGTCCAAAGCTTGATAGATCATGTTCTTACCTTGTATACATAATTTTGATTTCAAGGTATTTTTGGGGTAATATATACCAGCATGAATAACTTCTGAATTTCTTGAAGAGGTCTCAGTACCCAAATGGCCATGTTGTTCAAGAAGGAGGACATTTGATTTGGATGTTTGAAGTTCTGAAGCAATTGCAGTACCAACGATTCCTCCACCTATCACGGCATGAGAGAAATCTGATAGTAAGGGACGAGATCTATGGAATTGTCGTATGAACATAGTGAGGAAGGAAGACGGGACGGGGATGAGGAACGGGATGAGGGACGGGACGAGGGACGGGACGAGGGACGGGACGAGGGACGGGACAAGGGACGGGAGGGAATAGAGGGGTACGAGGGGATTGATATAGGGGACTAGATAGAAAAGGTTAGATAGAAAAGGCTAGATCAAGTATTGTATGTGGGAGATGAAGGCATATCGATACTCAATATTACTTAGATTAAAAATACACATTATCATTTCAATTTCGTAAAATTCACAGAATCAAGTAAGAATTCAAAAATTATATCTACTATATCTTATTACCCAATACTTGTGGGAAACTTACATTCCACATCTCGAGTATGATCCTATTTTATCTTAACCCCTCCCATCTTTCCATCCCACCTTTCCATCCCATCTTGTCTCATCTACCTTCCCTCATCTCATCTACCCATCTCGTCTCATCTCACCTGCCCTCATGTCTACCCCCACACTTTCCAAACTAGAACGAATTAAAAAACTAAAACAACAACGACAAGCAGCTTCCGAAGACAATGCCCAACAAATAGCACATGAAAAAAATATCAAACGTATAGAATCAGTAAAATCTCAACAAGCTGATATAATTAAAGTACCAGAATTTAAAGATGATACAGACCCCAAAACAAAGCTCTTGAATTATACCATACAAGATACAGACGATTGGAATAAGAAGAAGCAAACCAAACAGACCAATAAAGGAGAAGGATTTGAAAACATGAATCAGCTTGCAGCATTGACGTATAAGAAAGAGATGGGGAATTTAAAGGTAGATAAGGATAGTTATAAGGAACATAAAAGGAGGTACGATGGAGACGTCATGAAGGTAATAGACCATGTACCTGAAGAGAAGGCCAAGGAGGAACTCAAAGAAACAATGAAGCATAGTGAAAAGAAGAGGAGAAAGACTAAGGATCCAGAGGGGTCATTTATTAATCAAAAGAATAGAGATTTCAACAAGAAGCTTGAGAGGCAGTATGGGAGCAATTAGAGAAAAGTGTAGCAGAGAGTAGCAGAGAGTAGCAGTGTGTAGCAGAGTGTATAGTAGAGTGTATAGTAGAGCCTAGAGTAATACAAGTCAATCTCAGTCGCAGTCTCATTTCTGCGTCGAGAAAGTGAAAAATAACTATGTCAATGTCATTAGTTGACAAGGAAGAAAAAGAAATAAAAGATCAAGAATCTTCTAATTCAAGTGAAGGGGAAGGGGATGATGTGATGGACGATTCATCGGAAGAGGAAGAAGAAGAAGATGAAGAAGCCATTAAAAAAGTAACAGAAGGATTTATTGTAGATGAGGAAGAAGAAGATATTGAACAAAGTAAAAGAAAAAAGAGAAAAAAGAGAAAACAAAGAAAAGAAATTGATGATGCATTAGATGAAGATGATTTAGATCTTTTAATGGAAAATTCTGGACAAAAACCAAAACAAGATTCCAAATTTAAACGTCTTAAAAGAGCAGAAAATGAATTAGATACAGATTCTAATGAAAAATTGAATGATTTCTTTTCAGATGATGATGATAATGAAGAGGAAACTACCGAAAGATTACCAGATGAAAGAAATGTACTTAATGAATTTGAAGATTTCATTGAAGAAGATTTTAGTGATGAAGATGAAGAAACTAGAGAACAAGTTAAAAGACAACGAGAAAGTAGAAAAGGTCCTAGATTGGATACTAGTAAGCTTAGTGAGGTTGATAGAGAAAGTTTACAACAATTATTTGAAGTATTTGGTAGTGGGAATGAATATGATTGGGCATTAGAAGCACAAGAAATTGAAGATAATGGGAATGGTGATAGTATTGAACCAACATTATTAGATGAAGTATTTGAACATAGTGAATTAAAGGAAAGAATGTTAACTGAAGAAGATAATTTGATTAGAATTATTGACATTCCTGAAAGATATCAAAAATATAGAACTAATGTCAATTATATAGATTTAAATGATGAAGAATTAAGTAGAGAAAAACATTGGATTGGGAATATTTTATTCCTTGAAAGACAAGGACAAATGAATCCAATACTTGAAATTCCATTTAAAAATGCTGTTAGTAATGTTATTGAATTTATATCGAAAGATTCTTTTGAAGTACCATTTATTTGGACTCATCGTAGAGATTATCTTTTATTTGCAGAAGAAGTTAATGAAGATGATACTAAAAAGGAAATCGTTCATAGTTTATTGAATGAAGATGATTTATGGAGAATTGTTAAATTAGATATTGAATATCATTCATTTTATGAAAAGAGATTAAATATTGAAAAATTGGTTGAATCTTTAGGTATTGATGATGATTTACTTAAAGATATTACCAGTTTAGAAACCCTTGTATCGATTCAAGATCTTCATGATTATATCTATTTTACATATTCTAAAGAAATTAAAAACTTAAATGAAAAAGAACAAGATGAAACTAAAAAACATTATAAGTATGGGATTTTTGAAAGAATTAGAGAAAATGTTATTTATGATGCTGTTGAATCTTATGGTATAAGTTCAAAACAATTTGGTGAAAATGTTCAAGAACAAAGTGCTAAGAAATGGGAAGTATCATATAGAATTCATCCAACTGATGATCCTTATGAATCACCTCAAGATATAATTGAAAGAATTTGTGATGATGATGATGTTTTATTTAAAGATCCAAAAAATGCTCAAAATGCTGTTAGAAAATTTGTTGCTGAATCAATTTTTCATAATCCAAAGATTAGACAAGAAGTTAGAAATACTTTTAAGAGTTTTGCATCAATTGGTGTAGCAATTACAGAAAAGGGTAAAACAACTATTGATGGTCATAGTCCATTTGCTGATATAAAATATGCTATTAATAGAACCCCATCAGATTTAGTTAGAAATCCAGATTTATTTCTTAGAATGCTTGAAGCAGAAAATCAAGGATTACTTGTTATAAAAATTGATATTCAAGGTTATAAACATTGGTTTGAATCAATTTTTAATTGTTTAAAATCTGATGGATTATCTGATATTTCTGAAAAATGGAATAATGAAAGAGAAACAGTTTTAAAAATGGCTTTTGCAAAATTAATGTCAATGATTGGATTAAATACTAAAGAAGATTTAAGAAGTGAATGTCAAAGATTAATTAGTCATGAAGTACGTAAAAGATTTATAACTAAATTAGATCAAGCTCCATTTACACCATTTGGGTTTGATAAAGGTACAAAACCTTCAGTTTTATCGATTTCTTTTGGTAAAGGAGATTTTGATAGTGCAGTTTTAGGAGTTTTCGTTAAAGATAATGGTAAAATTGATGAAATCTTTAAAAGTGATCATAATCCAATAAGAGATCCAGAAAGTCAAGATTTATTTAATGGTCAATTAAAATCCTTTTTAGATATGAATGGGAAGATTCCTGATGTAATTTCAATCTCTGGTTATAATCCAAACTCTAAAAGATTATATGATATAATCAAAGTATTTGTTGAGAATAATAAAATACTTGTTAATACTGAAGACCTTTCTGAAGAAATTGAAGAACCTCCTTTAGTTAAAGTTATTTGGGGACAAGATGAAACTGCTAGATTATATCAAAACTCTGAAAGAGCTAGAATTGAATTAAGTGATAAAGCAACATTGGTTAAATATTGTTATGGAATTGCCAGATATATTCAAAATCCTTTATTAGAATATATATCACTTGGTGATGATATTTTATCACTTACATTTTATGAACATCAAAAATTGATTTCAAATGATTTAATTCTTGAAGCTATTGAAACATGTTTTGTTGATATAGTTAATATGGTTGGGGTTGAAATTAATGATGCAGTTAGAGATGAATATATTTCTCAATTATTACCATTTATTTCAGGGTTAGGACCAAGAAAATCTTCAGGTCTTTTACGTAATATAAGATCAAAACTTGGTTCTTCTCTTGCAACAAGAAGTGAATTAATTGAACATGAATTATCAACTGCTAATATTTTTATTAATTGTTCATCTTTTATTTATATTCCATATGATGAAGGTATATCAGCAACTGATGGATCAGTTGAGCTTTTAGATGCAACAAGAATTCATCCAGAAGATTATGATTTAGCAAGGAAAATGGCTGCTGATGCATTAGATTTTGATGAAGAAGATTTAGGTAATATTGAAGAACAAGGTGGTATTATTTATAAATTAATGCAAGAAGGAGTTAATAAAGTTGATGAATTAAATCTTGCTGCTTATGGTAAAGAATTAGAAACTAAATTCGGTAAGAAAAAATATGCTACTTTACAAAGTATTAAAGAAGAATTGGTCAATAATTTTGAAGAATTAAGAAGATCTTTCCATCTTTTAGATATTGGTGAAGTATTTACAATGTTAACGGGAGAAACAACTAAGACTTTTAATAAAAATTCAATTGTACCTGTTACAGTTACAAGAGTTGGTAGAAATTTTAGAGATATGAATAGTTCAAGTATTAAATTTTTAAAAGTTACTACCCCATCTCTTATTCAAGGTACTATTGAAGAAAGATATATTCCACAAGATCTTGATGTAATTCAAGGACAAACTCTTCAATCTGTTGTATTAGAAGCATTTTATGAATCATTTCAAGGATCATTTTCTTTATTAGAACAAGATGTTAAAAGAGGACTTCAACCAAGAATTCATAAAGATCCAAATAGATGGGATCTTAATGCTGAAGAAATGGATAAACAAAAGGAATTAGCAAAAGAAAGAGTTAAACAAGCAAGAAGTAGACAAATTCAACATCCTTTATTCCGTAATTTTAATCATAAACAAGCAGAAGAATTTTTGGCACCACAAAATGTTGGAGATTGTATTTTAAGACCTTCTTCAAAAGGTCCACAATTTTTAACAGTTACTTGGAAAGTTGGTACAAATTTATTTCAACATTTAATTGTTGAAGAAAGATCAAGAGGTACTTCAAAAGAATATCTTGTTGATAATAAAAGGTATGGAGATTTAGATCAATTAATCTTTCAACATATTCAAGCAATGGCTAAAAAAGTTCATGAGATGACTCGTCATCCAAAATTTAGAGAAGGTACATTATCTGAAGTTAATGAATGGTTAAATAGTTATACCAAAGCAAATCCAAAAAGTAGTGCTTATGTATTTTGTTATGATCATAGAGCTCCTGGTTGGTTTTTATTATTATTCAAAGTTAATGTTAATACTGGTATAACTACTTGGCATGTAAAAACTGAAGCTGATGGGTTTAGATTAAAAGATTTCTCTTATCCAAATATGCTTCGTTTATGTAATGGGTTTAAACAAACTTATAAGAGTCAAGCAAGAACTTTAACTGAGAGAAATCCTGCTTCTAATAGTTATGGAAGTTTTGGATATTAATCCTATGGATGTTGTATATTGTATGTAAGTAATAGTAGAAAGTCTATACACTATTTGTCATTCTTTTGGTAACTCTTAATTTAGATCTGAAACTATCTCCATCGACATAACTACCCATTAACCATCTCTTACCACCATTTGTATCATAGAATTGATTTCTAGAATGTAATACTCTTCTATTATCAAATACTACACATGTCCCCTCTGGCATTGTTAATTGAATATTATTCTTCGGATCATTAATGAAATCTTCAAATAATTGCATACCTCTAATATGATCATTGAAAAGGAATGTATTACTATTTTCAACAAGTGAATCACCTTTGGCATTACTTTTGGTAATACCTAGTTCATAAGGTCCTTGAAATGGTGGAGAATAATTGACTTCTTTAATAAATGGATAATTAGATCTACTATCTATTATATTATCTTCTACAATCAATGGACGCTTATAATGATAATACTCTCCATTATTATCATAATGATAAGTAATTGGGATTTCTGTTAATGCTAAATAAGCTGCTGGATCAGTCTCACGAATGTATTTTGCAGCCACGAACGAATCACAAAATATGTTTTCTCCTCCTAAGGTTGAGTTTTTGATCGCATGTAATAATTGTAAACCAGGAGGAGACTCATAATATAAAAGGTCCATATGAAGTGGTAAGAAAGCATCTGTGTATGCTATATTCTTTGCATCTTTAATATTCTTAACATCAAATAATGTACCATAAAATGATTTTTTAACGTATCCAAATTTATCTGCAATTTTATAAGCAGGCCATTGAGTTGAGTTATCTTCGTTCATAACTTCATCAAAGTCCAGGTCTGGTATATTATTAACAAATACAAGTCCATATTTATTAAGCTTATCTACAGCATCTGCAAATACATATGGGTCATTCAAGTATCCTTCATAATCAAAATTAAGTTTAGGAAGAGACTTGGTGATAGATGGATTTGTCCATAATTCCCTTTCGTAACCAAAAAAGACCCCTTCTTCTCTTGACTTTCTCGTAGCATAATGACTCAAGAAATCATGAGAATATTCAGACACTTGACGTTTATCATTTTGGATCCAATTGACCTTAAGTGAGTCTTTTCCTTGGTCAGATGTAATGATAGTTGGTTTACCTTCGATCTTTAAATTCCTACTAATATCACCAGTTGTAAATAATTTTTGACTCGAAGAATCACGAGATTCTGGGGCCCCACATGAATCTCTCAAGAAGATAGTACTGAATGACACGTCCATATCATTGAGCTTAACCGTGATATATTCATTGTTGTACTCTTTAACTGATAATGTAGAGTTGAATCTGACTCTAGAAGAAACTATAGGCTTAAAGGTTTTGGATAAAAGTGGTCTGAACATGTTGAATCTCCACATTCCTCGGATCGCGAATTGGTTGCAAATTATTGGACCCTCTGAGAGATGAAAATGATAGGAGAGGAGGGAAGGTCGAGACTGATAGAGTAAGAGAGGGTATAGGGATAAGAGAACCGCACGGGATTGTGTTCCGAGACAGAGTGAAGTATAGGAAAGAGTACCCCGAGACTCTTCGTTAATATATATTCTATCCTAGTACCCCTCTTCATTAATATATATTCTATTATCTAATCTATCTCTATGCCTCTACAATGAGAAGAGACCCGTTTTCTTCTTTCCAAATGGATATATAAATAAAGCTGCCGCAAATAATCCAACACTAATTCCAATAGAAACTTCAACCATTGTTACCCCAAAACTTAAGGAACCACTTCCTGTTGTTGTTGTTGATGTTGTACTATTACTTGTAATCCTATCAGCTGCTTGAACCCCCGCTAATAAAGAACTTTGAGATGCAATACCTGAAGGAACTTGTACGAAAATTGCTGGAAGCATAGCACTCACAGCCAATCCTTTACCAACACGAGAATATAAATTACCTAAAATCCCAATAATAAAAGCTCCAATAGAAGCAGTAAATTCGGTTACATTATGGAAATGTAATGATGCAAAGTAGTTCCCAACATAACCAGCACCAGCAATTACAATCATAATCGGTAATTGGGATAAACTTGCCTGGTTGATTAATCCTAAACAGCAAGCAAAAGATGGAACCAACAAGATTCTCCATTTGTCATCAAGGGTATGATTAGATCTACAAGTTGTTTCAGAAGTTGCATTTTTGTCAACCCATCCATATAATGCAGCACCAAGAGTAATACCAAACCCTAAAAATAGAGAATAAATCACAGCATAAAACATTCTAACTGCTCCAGCTACAAGATTTCTTGATTGAAGTTCTAAGGAACCACAAAGAATAATATACCCCGGTAAGATTAAAGCTAAGGAACCTTGAGCAATTGAGGCAAAACAAAAAATATCACCACCTCTAATTGATCCAATAGCTCTGGCAATAAATGATACAACAATTGATGATGTTACTTCAAAAACTGATGAATATAAATTGGACATGGATGATACAAAAAATTGTAAATATCCCACACATAATCCTAAACCAAAACAAATTGGAATATCTGCCCAACCACCACCAAATGCCCAAGTACATACTGCTGCACTACCTAACCCATAGAAAAGAACACATAACCAAGGATTATAATTATTTTTTGATTTTAAGATTTTATTCAAATTTCTCGATGCTTCTTCTACACCCATTAAATCATGAATAACGGATTTATATACTTTATGAGCTTCAGATAATTTGGCAAGATTAAGACCTTGACTACATTTAACTAGATGAACTTCAGATGTTCTTGTGGCAGCATCACCAAATGCTATAATCATACAACCAGGGAAATAAATAAATTGTCCATCTATTTCCAACACTCTACTAGTCATGATCATATACTCTTCTAATCTATGAGTAGGAGCACCAAAAAGCATTAAAGCTTTACACATTAACATAATGAATTTCTGTCTTTGAAGTACATCTGCAATATGAACAGTAATACGAAGTTGCTCTGCTTGTCTACGTTTAGCTCTACGTAATTTTTTAGTCATTTTTGATGGGACATCAGATGGATTTACTGTGGCAGTCTTTTTATGAGATTTAGGTTTGGCATTTGCAAATGATGGTAACCCTTCGATATTATTAACATCATCAGTTGATTGTGGTACTGATGAACTTGTTGGTTTCTTGACAAACGGAATATTCCCATAAACTTTTTTACCACCATGTTTAATTCCATCTTTTAAACCAGACAATGTCATTCCAGTTGAAGCTCTCGAATCATTTTCAAATTCATGAATAGTAGAAGAATCACCAAAAAGACTTGATGAGCTTTTGGATTGATCAGGATTTTGATATAATTTTAAAAGTGATGATAAAACACCAGCTTGGACTTTTGTAGGAGGTGCCACCCCATGTTCTAAATCTTCATCTAACATCATAAATTCATTTTCATCATCATATCTAACATCACCACGAAGATATAAATCAGGATTTGGTGCATAAAGATCTTGATCTTCTTCTTCTTCTCCTTTAATCTCTTCTTTAGCTATGGTATCACTCGAGGATTCTCTCACTTCTTGAGCTTCAGGTACATGAACATTAATAAGATTTCTTGCTTCTGTATTTAATTGACTAAAATCTAATCTTTGCATTTGAATATCATTATCATCGAATCCTAATTCTTCTTCTTCATCTATAGTTCTTTCTCTTGATTGTCTTGTTGCACCTGGAGCCATCCCACCTCCACTAAGTCCATATTGACCTCCATCATTAGAAAGTATATTACCTATAAATGTATCAGAATTGGTAGGTGGTTCAGGGTATTGTTGATCTGTTAATGCTACTTTACGTAAAATATCTCTAAATAAAGCAGCACTTCTACTTTGTGATCCCAGTGATAAATTAGATTCGGCTGGATTAAGTGGATCAGTAATATCTGCTTCACGGTGTGATGTAGTAGATCTACGAAATAGAGTATCTTTAAAAGTAGATGTTCTAGATACTTTAGATTTAGAATCTGAGTTCATAGACTGAGATCTATTAAGATTTGAGCCTGGTTGTATTAATTGTTGAGGATCTGAATCATCTCCAATTCTTGATTTTTCATCATCTTCTGAATCACTACCATCTAATTGATCGGGTTGCTCATACCTATCAAACTCTTTCATAGGCCCTTCCAAATCACTATCCCCGTCAGATTGGTACTCTTGATTCTGTGATTGAAATTGAAATTGTGGTAAGTTTTGCTCTGGTTCACTTTCTTCACTATCAGAAGAGATATCATCATTTGCTACTGAGGAATTGTTTAATGATGATCCTCCACTCATATATGATTGTCTAGGTGAAATCCCTGGTCTCTTATCTGGGAACCTGACAGCTTTACTGGTATTGCTTACTATTTTCTTCCCAGCCTTAACGAGATTTATATTTGAACCTGATGACTTTTTGGCATGTTTCTTATAATTTTCAAGGTCTGGAAAATTAAGATTTGTTTGAAAATCTTTTGATTCTTCATCAGAGCTTGAACGTGACATGATGTTTGTCTGTTGTGTTTTGAGTGTGTTTTAACGTGAGTTCAAGGTGTATTTATGGATATTTTTAGATTTTAACCTGATACATAAGTATGCGCAAGCACTACGTAAGTACCGCATCATTTGCTATATGAAGAGGGTGGGACCGGGGAAGAACAGGAATAGATTCAGAGAGCAAAGAGTTGAGGCGTGGGAAGTTGCTAGAGGCGGAAGGAATAGGAAAAGGTAGTCAAAGGGTAAAAAAATAAAGGGTCTTCTGATTGTCTAGATCAAATTGTATACTGTATATAGACAAGGCTAATCCGTACTGTATGTAGACCACTCAGTATTGTATATAGGCGTTGTAGGGATCAGCGAAGGGGGACGCCTGTATTCGGCCACTAGAGACACTATACTCTGGTTACGACTCTATAGAACTACACTTGTTCACTACACACTATACACACTATACACTCTCCCTATACAGATTCCTCCCATTGCACAGCTACATATTCTGAAACATACGCAACATGGTTCTCATCGAAATATTCTTCTGGTACATAATCTTCAACATCTGTAAATACAAGAATTGTCCCCCATGACATACCATTCAATATATCATTGATATTGGCATCGTCAGATTGTTCGAGATCCAAAATCGCTTTAGGCATTAATTGTAACTCATATTGTCTAGACGAGGATGGATTATATGATGGTGAAGGAACCTTTGAAACCACATCTGATTTCCCATTATAAAGCAATGGTTTACCCCCAAGATCATATCGAAGTACTTGACTTGGATTGTGTTGGACTGTACTACTAAAATTCTCAAATACTGTATCTTCTAACATACTTGTGATTTTTGCAGCCTGTGCGCTCAAAGCTGGTTCTTTAGATGAACCTGTAGGTTCTTCTTCGAATGAGTTTGTATCTATAAGGTCTTTGTATTTTTCTAATTCTGGTCCTAAGGTTGATTTCTTGAACTTTTCTTTTTCTACAAATACGAAGTACCCTGGATATTCAGGGAGTGTGTATGGTGTAGCCTTGGTTTTGGCTGGTGCAGGGTTTGAAGAAGCTACTGAAGAGTATGTTGGTTCTTTCTTTTCTTCCTTCTTTTCTTCCTTCTTTTCAAAAGGATTGGATGATCCAAAAGGATTAGATGCTTCAAATGGATTCTTAGACTTGCCATTTCCAAATAGATCCTTAGTTAACTCATCTCTTAATTTTGTCTTCTCTTCAAGTCTGAGTTTCTTATCTAGATCATCTTGGATTTGCTGTTGTTGTTGTTTCTTTAATTCAGCCATTTTCTTTGGATCTTTAATAATACCTCTAATGGCCTTAATACTTCCTTTTTTCTTTGAACAAATCAGAGTTTGTTTACATCCAAAGATATAGATCACACGGTCATAGAGTTGGTTATTGAAAGGTGCAAAAGCTTGAAGATAAAGGGCCATTTTCTTACCACATGATTCACAGGTTAATAATTTTTCATCAGGAAAAGAATTTGGGTGAAGCCAAATTGGTGAGCCTCCGAGGAAAGTATCTTCGATGGTTGGAAGGTCTTCAGCACTTTCCGGGTCATTTGGAATATCAATATCTATGAATCCTAATTGGACGTTCGATAAAGATGAGTCGTTTATTGACTCATCATCTGAAGAATAGTCGTTCATGATGAGATGCGATGAGAATGAGAAGACAACTTCTGTATTTCTATTTACACTATTTACAAATAACGTTTATGTTTAACCTCCTCATATGCTTGTACTGTATCACCCTCTTCAAAGTCTTCCCAATCATTAAATGATAACCCACACTCTTGTCCCTTTTTAATTTCTGCAACATCATCTTTAACTTGTTTCATTGATGAGAATGTACCATCGTAAATCGTCTTTTTCTTTCTAATAACTTTAACTTTTGAAGACCTCTTCAAAATACCACTTTCAACTTTACATCCAGCAACTTTATTCTTCTTTTTGTTCTTTCCAGTAATTGTAAATACTCCCTGGATCTTAGCCTCAGATAAGACCTTTTCTTCAATAATTGGTGGTAATTTGTCACTTAATTCTTCTGTAACATCTTCAATTAATCTATAAATAATATTGTGTTGTATAATCTTAACGCCTTCTTTATCAGCCTTAGATTGAACTGGCTTTGGTACTTTAAGATTGAAACAAAGTATTGATGCATCTAATGCACTTGCCATTGAAATATCTGAATCTGTTGGTGGACCTGCTTCATGTGATATAACTGTGGCATTTACTTCCTCATTACCAAGTCCTTCGATACTCTCTTTAATAGCTTCAACGGATCCCGTGACATCTGCTTTAATTATATATTTGACAACTTGACATTTATCTTCTTCTTCATAAAATTCGGCCTTAATATCTTCTTCACTAAATCCTTGAAGTTTAAGTTCATTAATTTTTTCTTGTTTTTCAAGTTCTTCGATTTCTTGTTGTCTTTTGGCATTAATTGATTCAATATCTTTTGCTGCCATTAATTGTTTACTTCTATTGATACGATTATCACATACTTTTTTAGCTATTTGTTCTGTTTTGGCTTGAAGAATTTGTTGTCCACTTTCTGGTAAAGATTTCCAACCCCAAATTTGTACTGGTGTTGATGGACCTGCTGTTTTGATTGGTTTCCCGTGTTCATCTTTCATTCCTCTAACCTTACAATATGATGTACCTCCAACAATAAAATCTCCAGTTTTAATGGTTCCTCTAGTTACAAGTACTGTAGCTATTGGACCCATACCTTTAATGATTTCACTTTCAATAATCCATCCTTCACTTGGAATTCCATTGATTTCACTTTCAAAATCACTAAGTTCACTTAATGTAATAACTGCTTCTTCTAATTTATCCATATTTAATCCTGTTTTCCCACTGACTTGAACTGTTTGAGTTTCTCCTCCATAATCTTCAATATCAATATCATGTCTTGCTAAATCTGCTAATACCTTATCGATTTTAATTCCTGGTTTATCACATTTATTGATTGCAACAATAATTGGAACTTGGGCCTTCTTAGCATGTTTAATTGCTTCAATAGTTTGAGGCATAACTGAATCATCTGCTGCCACAACCAAAATAACAATATCCGTTACATTGGCTCCTCTTTCTCTCATCTTTAAAAATGCTGCATGTCCTGGTGTATCAAGGAAAGTAATCTTCTTTTTAGAAATTGGAGTTATAACAGAAAATGCTCCAATATGTTGAGTAATACCTCCAAATTCTTTATCTACAATAGATGATTTTCTGAGATGGTCAAGAATTGTGGTTTTACCATGATCAACATGTCCCATGATTGTAACAATTGGTGCTCTTGGTTTAAGTTTAGCTTCATCAATTGGTGCAGGAAATAAATCTAGCCCAGTATCATCATTCATATTAATTTCAAACCCAAACTCATCGGCAATTAATGATACACTTTCTTTATCTAAGATATAATTGTGTCTAACATTTTCGAACCCTAAATTTTCAAGGGTCTTTATAAGTGGATTAATGGGGATATTAAGAATACTAGATACATTTGCAACACTAACAAATGTTGGTACAGAAATCTTGACTTTCTCTTTAGGTACTGACTTCTTTGATGGTCTAGATGGTTTGGGTTTAGGGACTGGTTTTGGGGTAGGCTTTTGTTTAGCTTTTTGTTTTTGTCTAAGAGCTTCTTTAGCTTGGTTATACTGTTCAGTCTTTGAGATTGTTTTAGTGGGACTTGAAACAAGTTGGTCTGGTTTCGGTTTAGAGGTTGCTGGTTTCAGTTGATTCTGATTGGAGTTTGTTGGTTTTGGTTTAGGCTTTGAATTTGCATTAGATTTTGGCTTGGAAAACTGTTGCGCAAATCTATTTGGCTTTTTTGGACCTTCTGCTAAAGATATCGATCCACAAGAAAAAGGTCTAGAAATATATAGGAGCAGGGGATCAGGGTGTAGTACTTGGGAAAGGACATTCTTTCGTATACAGGTATTTAATGTAGTTCTTAACCCCATCATGGTACAGTGAAAAATTCTCGCGACTATTACTTTATGCTACTGGTACTCATTATGCTACTTTATTACTATGCTATGCTATCTACTCTGTATAACTATAATCACCATCACTCGTTAACAAACCAAAGATTCTATCCTCTTTTAAAACATTAATCAAATTATCGATATCTCTGAAATTAGAATCATCCATTGCAAATCTACGATGTCTACTTGAGTTAATATGATCATCAAAGTGATCATATTTTATCCTACAATTCTCACAATAACCAGGTTTAAAATCCATTTTCTCCTTCTCTTCTAAACTTTGTTTCTGCTTCTTCATGAATATTCTTCTCTTTAAATTATTGATATTCTTTGAAGGAACTTGAGAGATTGTTGGTCCTAAACCATTACCTCCATTACCGTGGAAACTACCAGAATCAATCATCAGAATTGCATTAGATGTACCATTATAACCAGATGCTGCAACATCATAAAATTTTGAATTTGGTAAACAACTTGAATTTCTAATTGGTTTTGGTGGTTTAAAAGAAATTTCTTCATTATCAATTTCTGTTGAATTTCCTTGACTTATTGTACTATCATTATCAGAAATTAAATTTTCTGGTTCAATAAATGGAGAAGATGAAGATGCAATTGGTCTACGATCTAATAATTCATTTGTTTTCAATTTTAAAAGTTGTCTATAACTTGAAGATTCTTGAAATTTACGAAGTCTTCTAAGTTTTTTACGTTCTGAATTTTCACCATCTTGAATAAATGGACATTTCCCATCTAACGTAAGATAAAATTTGGGATAATTATCATCGTACCATTCTCTTACTGCAATTGGTCTAACTGCTTGTGCTAAGTCATATACATAAATATAATTATTATCAAGGTAATGAAGATCTTCACGTCTTGCATTTGGATCTTTATCAGTAGATCCAAAGATTTTTTCTTCTTTTAAAAGGTTACTAAGATCTCCATCATAATGAACATTATTATAATCTGAATCATTAACTCCAAGATTCTTTAAAAATCTAAATACTTTATCATAATTCCATACTTTAATTTTCATGTTTGAAGCATCATGAAATATATCGTTTGTTGAATAAGAATTCGATGGGTTATAGTTTCTTCTAGACACAATAATAGTTACATCTTTATCATAGAAAGGCACTACTAAACTACCTACAAACTTCAATCCTTTATGAGCTCTTCTTTGTTCTTGTTTATGTAATGTATTATGATTATCACTACCTTGAGTATCAAAATAAACAACACTTGTCTTCATGATTTTTCTCCAGTTGTTTCTCCACTCCAGGAGTTCATCACCAACAAGACGATTTTGTTTGGTTTTGTATGCATCAACTTTAAGAGTTGGTTTATTTATGAGTGATAATTTTGGGGGTTGTGTTTGTGGATTTGAGATTGGATGAAGGGTAGGTTGGAGGGAATTAGAAGGTTCGAGGTCTTTGATTTTCCTCTTCTTATTGGGAGATGGGATGTTCCCACTTGTTTCTTTAAGAGGTTGTCTTGAAAGAAGTCTTTTCTTTGGAATAGGATCCATCTGTGTTGTCGCGTAGGAGGAAGAAAGAAACAATAGTCGCGTTGAGGATTGAGGATGGAGGGATTGAGGAGAGAGTGGTGAAGAAGTCGTGGGCGGTCGTGCGAGATCGTGGGAGGTCGTGGGAGGAGTCGTAGTAAATAGAAGCTGGTTTATTTGGATAAGTACGAGAGGGGACTAGACCAAACTTGGGAAATATATTGTTTACTATACTGAGACATAGTCATTCCACTTTTTATTCAAATTCCTCTACTTTTTTCCACTTTTCAACCTGCCTTTTCTACTGACCTAATCCAGTATGAAATATACGCAGTTTCTAAGACTGCGTAAATCTCAGAACTTTGTCTTTTCCATCAACTCTACAACCTACAAGATCAGTCTCAAGCACTCCTTGCTTCTACCTATTTACACTCTCCATATTCCCTTCCCTGTCCTCCTTCGCCTTCTGCCAAAAACCTTCACCTTTTATCAAAGCCTTCTTCTTCTTTATCCGTCTTCATCTCTCTCGTCTCGTCTCGCACTATCTCCATCCATCATCATGTTACAACTGAAACAAATTTCAAAAGTACTAAGTAAAGCCCTTCATCCAATTGAACTCCCCCTCAATTCAACTTCACCTTCTTCTTCTCCTTTGGTTTCCCCAATCTCAATCTCATTATTATCAAGTAAAGGAGTCCCATTAAGTACAGTTATCGTACCTGAAAAATCTCACATTACTGTTGATAATATAAAGATATATTCATTACTTGCGTTTAATAACTTCAACAGCTCACACGATGGGACCAATTGGAGTGTATTGGAGATCCATCCGGACTTGAGTATAATGATTGAAAAATTAGACTATGTTCATGGTAAGAGTGAAGAAGATGAAGAGATTAATGGTGGAACAGAAGAAGTCGAAGAAACCATGTATGTAGTGATATTATATGATGGCCAGATGCCACATTCTATTGCTAGGGCTAAGTTGAGTGGGTTAGTAGAGGGACTTAATAAGGGGTTAGAGGGGTTCTAAACATTGATCTAAATTGCTAGCAGGGCTAGTTTATAGATAAATAGGAAATAAGAGATAAGACACAAGACTCGCTGGCCAATATAGCCCATTTACTAGACACGATATAACACTGCCGACATATACTGCCGACAGATACTGCCGACAGATACTGCTGACCGTGCCCACCACTTTCTCTTATGCAATATTAATCTACACGAACTAAACAATCTATTTCTCCATAATTTCAACCCCCTCTTCCTCATCATCATCTTCCTCTTCTCCATCCTCTTCCATATCATCCATTAAGCTCTCCTCATCAAAACTTTCCTCTTCGGTGTCATACCAAAAATCTTCATCAACTTGATCATGATCATTATCTTTGGAATTTGATCCATTATGACCAAAAGCATATAACTCCAGTTCTGGCATAATGAAATCATCAGGAATGTCTCTTTTACTCTTTTCAACTTCTTGTAAGACCTTTTTCTTATAGGCTTCAGGATTCTTTCTTAATTCAACAGATGCATCAATATTTGCAGGAGAAGAAATGTTTGGATCTTCTAATAAAGATATGATGGATATCAAAACACTCTCAACGGTTTGAGCAGGAGTCCATGTTTCATTAGCTGGTTCATCATTTGTTGGATCCCCACTTTGATGTAAAATTGAAATACATAATCTACCATCTTTATAAACATTTGGATGATAGATGGCAGGGGTGAATCTAAAGTTTGGTGGGGAGAATGGGAAGTCACTTGGGAACCTCATTTGTCCTTTGAAGTACCCTCCATGGTATACACTTTCTTTATTTAATACCATTATTCCTATATTCCATAAAAAAATATTATCATCATCTAATTCAATATGAAAAGATGGGATACCATTTTTTGGATCGGTTAGGTCTCTAAATTGACGTTGTAAAATAGCGGCTGCTGATTTACTACTCATGTTGACTAATATGTTTTAAGATTCTTTGTCTATTAATAAGGAGACAAACGAAAACAATTTTTTGAGATTCCTTTTACTCATGCACTACCGTGATAGTGAAAAAAGTAATTTCCGAGAAAAAGTAATGGCGGTACCGGAGACAGGGACGAGGGAGAGGGACGGGAGAGGGAGGGGGAAGTGGACGAGGGAGGGGGAAGTGGACGAGGGAGGGACGAGAGACTAGGGACAGGGAAGAGGGATAGGGAAGAGGGACGAAGGACTAGGGGAGAGGGACTAGGGAGAGGGGCTAGGGGAGAGGGACTAGGGGAGAAGGACTAGACGGTGCTTTGTGTGGCTTCCTGGGTCCTTTGATCTATCCTGACACTTCTATCCTCTCATGTAAGCGCCTGACTAGATATGATCCACTTTCGATGACCTTCTATATACTCCGACTGGGCCTATATATACCATTATCTTTCTCTTGTCTTCTGTTGTCTTCTCTCTCTTTCTCTCTCCTTCTCTCATCTTCTCTTTCCTTATCTTGCTACTTGCGGCTTTAACTTTAATAATCTCCACGAACGTCACTCCTTCTCTACATTAGTCCTGCTATTTATTTCTATACATTCTCTGATCTACAGTGAATCTACCCTTGAACTCATCTTATCAAAAAAATATAACGTCTTATCTTCAACTCTAAATGGAATATTATTTATAGTAAATCTATTTAACTTTGTCGATTTATAATCAAATCCAACCATATCAAAATACTCTCTAACATAACTACTTAATGATTCTCTATTAACACTATAAAAATCCTCATTGATGTTTTCAATTACTTGATCCCATATTTCATCATCAATATAACCAGGAAATTTATCTTGAAATAAAAGAAGGTTAAAATTATTAGATTGAAATCCTATGGTATCTTTTTTAACCCTTTTCATAATTTCATTTTCATTCATAAATTCTCTTGCTTTATCATAAAGTGTTAATACCTTAAGATTTGGTTGAAGAGATTGAACTAATTTAAAAATTAATTTGGTAGCTTCAAGGTTTATTACTTCAAATTTCAAATGTAAAACATCCAATTTACCAGAAAGTTGTTCAAGTGAAGTAGAGATCATTTGAAGTTGACAATGAAGACAATCAAATGTTGGTAGAATTAAAAGATGTTTTAAATTAATACATTTACAAGTTAATGGTACAAGCAAGTTAAGAGAGTTATCATAATGAGGTTGATTAAGATGACTAAATTCTTTAATAGAGATGTTTAATTCGGTGATATCACAAAGATTTAAACATGTATCTAACATTTCTACAAGAGACGGACCAAGATTACCTATGAAACCATCTAAGTGTAGGTGAGATAAAGAGGATTTCTTTTTAGATATTTGGCTCAATTGTTTAAAGAATTCTAACCAAATAGCCAATTGTAGATTATTATTATTATGATTCAACAGCTTTAAATCTGATACTTTTGATTCTTTAAAGTCAAGACCAATAAGATGATTCAAAATATTATGAGATACAAGAGAATTAGCTAAATCAGAAAAATGGGGAATATTTACTGGATCATTTTCATAAAATACTCTTAAATATTTAAGACAAGGAAGATCAACATTTAGAGTCAGTACACCTTTTTTAATAGTTAAACTAAGAGAAGAAAGATTTGAAACGTCCAATTGACACAAATTAACTGGATCAATTGCAGGATTGATTAATTGACGTAATTTAACCAGATTTAATTTTGACCAAGTTCCTGAATCAGAGATATCATTTATAAAAATTAGAGAAGATAAATGAGTGGCAAGCTTTCTATTATGTAAAACATCAGCCAATTCATTGAATTTATTAGTACCAACTACAGTACAATAATGAGGTACTATATAATTCATAAATTTACGAGTAAAAGATAAGATAGAAGGGTCTTTTACAACAATGATATTTTGATAAAGCATTATAACAGCAGGAAGGTAGAAGAGTCTACTGGTAACACAAAGGTTAAGGAGATCTTTTGTATCAAGGGAAGAGAAGATTTTAAGTAGGATAACAATTGGTAACATCTCCATACTTTGAGGGTTTGACAGGATTAGACTTGAGTCATAGAAAAAGGTGGGACGGAACCTACTTGAACGCCGACGCTGACGGGGACGAGACGGGACAGGTTCAGACAGCATGGGAATTGGCTGAAAGGTGAGTGACGTTAGTATTGGAAAGGTGAGTTTAGTGAATTTAGTCTCACTCGTCTTTCTCACTCATCCTTATCCATGCTGTCTCTAGGAACTCACAACGGTTCAACATTATCGTTAAGTAGTATCAATTCCCATGCCAGAAACTCGTCCACATCGAATCTTTCCCAAGTATCAAACATCGATCCATTCTATGGACTTTCATTCAAAGTAGGTGTTGCAGAAAATAAAAATATCACTTACAGAAGTAAAATGGAAGATGTTCACACATATGTAGCAAATTTTGCAGAAAGATTAGATTGGGGATATTTTGCCATTTTCGATGGACATGCAGGTAAACAAACTGCTAGATGGTGTGGTAATAATTTACACACGTTATTAGAACAAGAAATCATTACAAATGAAGAGAATAAAACTGAATCAGATATGAAAGATAATTTATATAAACTGTTTATTAAAGCCGATGATTTGATCATTAAAGAAGGTAGTGGGAACTCAGGTAGTACAGCAGCAGTTGTAGTACTTTTATGGGAAAATACCGATGAATCAGATAAATCATTATCAATAGATTTTTCAAATCAAAAAAGAATGCTTTATACAGCAAATGTTGGAGATTCAAGAATTGTTTTATATAGAAATAATGAAGCTTATAGATTAAGTTATGATCATAAAGCAAATGATTTAAATGAAATAAATCGTATAAAAGATAGTGGAGGTTTAATAATGAAAAATAGAGTTAATGGGATATTAGCAGTAACAAGATCTTTAGGTGATTCTTATATGAAAGATTTAGTTGTTGGTAAACCTTTTACAACTTCAACTGAAATTAATCAAGATGATAAATTTATGATTTTAGCATGTGATGGTTTATGGGATGTAATAAGTGATTTAAAAGCTTGTCAAATTGTTGAACAAAGTTTTAAATTAAGTGATGATCCTGAATTGGCTGCTAAAAAGTTATGTCAAGTTGCTATGGATAATTCTACAACTGATAATATAACGGTAATGGTTGTTAAATTTGATCAATCTATTTATAAGTCTAATGATTAATGAGATAAAATGTTGATAATGCCTCTATTACTATTTACTCTTTTACTCTACTTACTCCATCCCGTCTTAACTTTCTCTTTTACTCTACTTCCATCCCCATTCTTTCACTGGCTCTTCCTCTTCTTTAACCATCTCTTGTGCCTTTACTTTGGGTCTATAAAAATTAAGTGCTAAACTACTCAATACAACACTTATTGATGACGCTGCCATGGCAGCACTCGCCCAAACTGGACTTAATCTACTATTCTTATACGGATATATAACCCCTGCTGCAATTGGAATCCCAATCATATTATAAATTAATGCCCATCCAAAATTAAATAATACTCTTGTAAACACCTTCTTGGATAAATCAAATAATGTAACAATAGTACTTAATGGATGTTGCTTATTAAGCAATATAAAATCACTTGATGTAACTGCAATATCCGCTCCACTTGAAAGTGCTATCCCAATATCTGCTGTGGATAATGCTGGTGCATCATTGATTCCATCTCCTACCATTGCTACAATGTTTTTTGGATTCATATTCTTTATAACTTTCACTTGTTCTTGTTTATCATCTGGAAGAACTTCTGAAATAATATGATCTGACGGAATCCCCAATTCACTTCCAATCGCTTGTGCTGTAATGGTATTATCTCCAGTAATCATCCAACAATCAATCCCTATCTTATTTTGAAGATAATTTATAATAGTTTTAGACTCACTACGAACTTGATCTCTACATGCTATCATTAATAAAAGCTCTGACATTGTTTCCAGTTTAATACCAACAAGTATCACAGATTTCCTCTCCTTTTTCCAAGTATTAAGAAGCTCTTTTTGTTCCATTGTTAAACTTATACCATAATCACTCATTAAGGCTTCATTACCCAAAATTGCTGTACTACCATTAAAATCACACCACTTGGATTCATTGCTAATTATAACACCCTTAAGTCCCTTACCAGGTACGGTTTCAACAGTAGGAATTTTATTATTCTCTAAATTCATATTCGAACAAAATTCTTTAACTGCTTGACCTAAAGGATGTTTCGAACCAAGCTCCAAATCTCTAGCTAATTGGAATCCAATTTTATCTTTGTTGGAAAAATCAGTCACTTTCATTTCTCCATATGTTAAAGTACCAGTTTTATCAAAACAAACAACTTTTGTCTTAGCAGCATCTTGGAAAGCAGCACCACCACCTTTCACTAGAATACCATATTTTGCAGCTAAACCTGATCCCACAAAAAGAGCAGTTGGAGCTGCCAATCCAATTCCACAAGGACATGCAATTACAAAAACTGCAATGGCAAATTCTAATGACCACATAAACCATCCACCAATATCAATATCTAAATATGAATCTGGTAATGCTCCTGAATAACTTAAAATTAACCAAATAATAAACACCAAAATTCCAATCATGACAATTATAGGAACAAAATAACCAGTCAAAGTATCAGCTAATCTTTCGATTGGAGCTTTTCTAATTTGACCTTCTCTAACAGTATTTAGAATTTGATCAATAAGAGACTCACTTTCAAGACTCAAAATCTTGGCTATAACAGAATGATTACTTACATTTACAGTACCACTAAAAATTTGATTTCCTGGTGAGTGCTTGACTGGTTTTGATTCACCGGTTAAAGCTGATTCATCAAATTCAGTTGAGACATCAACAATCACACAATCAATGGGTGGAGATTCTCCTGATGCTATACGTATATAATCATCAACTTCCAAGTATTTTATATCGATAATTTGGTCATTGACATATTCAAACTCTTCACCATTTTTCTTCTGCTCCACGAGTGTGGTACTTGATACTTTCAACTTGCTTAAATTAGAAACTGCATCTGCGGTTTTACTTTTTGAAATACCTTCTAAAAGTCTTCCAATTAATAAAAAAAATGTAAGGAAAACTACAGAATCAAAATATGTAGTATGAAACCCGAATTCTGTTTTGGCTGATTGCTTTGTACTAAGAATCAACAAAACAATACTTGATATATAAGCAACTGTTGTTCCAAGACTCATTAATAAATTCATTGAACCAAATTTGAAAAACCTCTTTTTGAATGAATTCTTATGAATCCAGAGAGATTTGATTTCAACAATTGCTTTACGGTGGAATAAATCTGCAGCAAAAAAATAAACTGGAGTACTTAAAAATAATAAAATCCATGAAGCTCTTGAGGCGTTACCTACCCATATTGGTTGTTCTACCCACATTCTAAATGGATGATGCATTGGTAATAACAGCATACCTACAATACCAAATACAAATGTAGGTATTGCTATAATTGTAGATATCAAAAGACGATAAACAACTTTCTTCACTTCTTTCTTTGCAAGTTGTCTTAAATGTTCATCCATAGTCATTGTTTCAAGAAAGTCACAATCAAAAGGGCCCTTTTTATTATTATCGATTATGTATCCACCATCATCAGATGGGCATAAATGATTAAGGTCATTTATGATCCTTCTGACATTCAATCCTTTTTCTTGGTTAGGTAAATAAGTAAATTTCACATATGGATGAGATAAACTGAAATCATCTTCTATAACAAGGGCCTCACCAAAACTATCTAAATAATCATGAATAATCTCTGGACAATGCACACAATACATTCCTCCTAATGAAAGATTAACGGTTCTACTTTGTTTTTTACCCAGAACATAATTAATCTTCTTCAGGTTTAAAATATCGAAATCAAATCCACAATCTTCCACAGTTGTTGCAAGAGTTTTTAAATTATCACCAGAATCATCCATTACAAAAATTCCTGTTTTGGTAACTGTATTAATATTTGAGTCAAACACAAATGGAAGTTCTTGAACTGCTGATGTGATACTATTTGCACATGCAGAGCATGTTATACCACCAATTGAAGCAGTTATTTTAACATTTATTGATCTTTCCACGGGTAAAACTTCAAGAATCTTACAATCAAACCCAACATCTAAAATACTGTTAACAATTGTATTGATCACTTGTTTGTTTGGTACCACTATCACAGCAGAATGCTGCACCAAATTTACAGAGAAATTAGGTTCTGAGTCTGATGATGTTATACCCAATTTCCCCATTACTTCTTCAATAGCTTCATTGACACTGTTAACACAAGATGAACAGGTCATACCTCCAACAAAAAGTACAACTCTAAATTCTTTATTGGATTTTTCCACTACAGTTTTAAATGATTCATCACTTGTACTTTGACTATCTCTGTGTTTTAAAGCTTCTTTACATTGCTTACAATTCTGTAAATGTTTCTTGTTATGAGCTTTTTGTTTATAATTAGAGAACCATTTGGGGTTAGGTGAAACCTGAGGTTCATCAATTGACTCTGTCTTTAATGTCTCATCAACAAGATATTCCCATGAAATGATATCGAAACCACCTCTTTTAAGAGATTTAACGATTCTTTTGATATTGTGATCTAAGGGTTTGGATTCTTTGTCTATATATCTGAACAATTGTACCTTGTTACCATTTTGACGATAAAAGACTGTAAATTTTTCAGCCTCATCTGGAGATTCTGATGGATTTAGATCTCTAAGTTGATAGAAGTTAGAAAATATTTTATGAACAGAAGTTTCACAATCTTCACAATGTATATTACGTAACTGTAGATTTAAATTTTCTATATGTAACATGCTAAATAAAAATATGGGGATTCAGTTGGTTTATAGTGATGAGATAATTATGCTAATCGCATTAGATATCCTAATCGGGATCTGAGATAATTGTGCTAAAAACCTAAGATCAGATTGGCACTCCATTGATGACCCTGTATCACTCTCTGACCCTAGTTCCCCTCTGTATGAGATCTAACCCTTACCTCCTTTTATAATGCACATATCCTGGCACGATAAGTCCCCAGGCAAACCCAGATATTCTTTCAAGTAAAGTATGAAAGAAAAGCGAAGTAATCAAGAACTCAAAATACCACACCAGGACTGACACAATAGTCAACAAAGCAAGACCTTTTTCTAATCTCGCAGAAGTAACTGTCCTATGTTCATCTTGTTGAATAACCATATCACCTCTTTCTAAATCACCTTGAACACTATCTCTCTTGTACACTTGTTCTACTACAATTAAACTTGCGGATAAAAGGAAATAATAATGGCCAGAGACATCAAATCCCGAAACCCATTGACTTCCTTGTTGAATACATTTATTATATGAGCCACCTAATCCATTCTCGCAATGGCCTCCTAACAATACTTCAATTCTCTCAAATATACACGGACCGAAAAACCATACAATTACCGAAAAGTTCATGAGGGTGTTAAGCCCATATGTTTTAGCAACACCTTCTAGCTTATCATGTCTTCTTTGCAGATTATTTTCTACTGTATAAATGTATAGACCTTTGATTAAATAAATGAGACTGAGCCAGTAGTAACCGTAGTTTATGAAGCAATTATTGAGCCATGCATTGAGTTTGTTTTCAAGGATTATGTGATGATAAGGGTGTAGTAAGTAGGAGAGTGGGATAGTGACTATGAAGGTGGTAAAGAAGACACAAAGAGTTAACTCCCAGGTATCCAATGTCCTTAGGTTCATAATGCGAATTGAATTTTGTGCTTTTTGCAGAAAATGAAGATTAGAGAAAGAATAATAGGATTGGTGAGGTGGATATTAGTGTTGGTGAGTATAATGGGGATATCTGGGATGGGAATTCAGGAAACCGATTTGGTCAAAGAAATAGGTGGAGTTGAAAATCAAAAAGGTATAAGTACCCTGATGGTGATAGAATTTGCAACCAGGACTAAATCAGAAATTGACACAAGATCAACACTTGTCTCTTCAACACCTGTCCCTTCAATCACTCCCACGATCATCTCACCCTTTCTCCGATACATATTCGATAGGGATAGATTAAAGAAAAAGAAGCTATTTCGGGTCTTCTCTACCAATTATACTCATGTACCTAAACACCGAAAGAGAATAAAAAAGGTTTACAAGGGAACAAGAATGCTAATGGATTTAATGGGGGAGGATTAGGTGTAGAAGAATATACAGAAGAAGAAATACCCATCCAAGGACATGGTTTAACAAATAGCGAAGCTTCTATCTAACATATTTATCTCTCCTTCATTCCTATCTCTCCATTTTGCAACCGCGATGCACGAATGCTCACGTGAAATCAGTAAATTTTCAACCATCATAAATACCTGAATTAATCAGCAAATCATCAAATGTCCTATTTATCATTAATAAGGCATTCCAATACCTATAAAAGTCTTCTAAGAAGTTCAGCAAGATGTTTGTCACAAAAATCTAAACTATCTAAACCAATTGTAACCTCAAATCCCCCAATGAGCTTCCCTTGCTTAGACAAGCTCGAGAAAAAAAATGAACAATTATGTTCAAACTCTTTGGATGTTGGACCAGAGCCTTCATATTCCAAAGTCCAAACAGGTTTCAATCTCTACAAGTCAAATAAACCAATATTCCTTGACCATGGAGGATTTCTCCCAGAATACGAAATTGCGTATGAAACTTGGGGTCAATTAAACCAACAAAAGGATAATATTATACTTATACATACAGGTCTTTCAGCTTCGTCACATGCTAAAAGTCAACCGAATAATACAAAACCAGGCTGGTGGGAAAAATTTATTGGATCAGGTAAATTTCTTGATACTGATAAATATTTTATTATTTGTACCAATGTTCTTGGAGGATGCTATGGATCAACAGGTCCATCTTCAATAGATCCAGCCAGTGGTGAAAGGTACGGTACTGGATTCCCAATACTTACAGTTAATGATATGGTAAGAGCACAAAGAGAGTTAATCAAAGATGAATTTGGAGTTACCAAGATTCATGCTTCGATTGGTGCATCTATGGGAGGTATGCAATCTCTTGCGTATGCCTGGGAATTCCCAGAAGAAGTTGAAAAAGTGGTATCGATATCTGGATGTTCCAGATCTCACCCTTATTCTATTGCTTTACGTCATACTCAAAGACAAGTTTTAATGAGTGATCCTAATTGGAATAGAGGATTTTATTATGATGGAGTCCCTCCACATGTTGGAATGAAGTTGGCTAGAGAAATCGCTACCATCACCTATAGATCAGGACCTGAATGGGAATATAGATTTGGTAGAAATAGAGCTGATGATTCTAAATCTCCAGCTTTTTGTCCAGATTTTTTAGTTGAAACATATTTAGATCATGCAGGAGAAAAGTTCTGTCTTGAATATGATGCTAACTCTCTTTTGTACGTACTGAAAGCAATGGACTTATTTGATTTAAGTTGGAACAATAGATCAATGGCTGCGAAAAATCGTAGTGCTGCAGAAAATGCTTATTATAATAAGGAGAAAGTTCAAGGAGATGTTGTACCAGAAGAACCATACTCTGAGAAAGTAACCAGTGCAACAGTAACTCCAGAAGAATCATATGATGATTTGAAGAAAGGGTTAGCAAAGATTAGTCATAAAGACATTTTAGTAGTTGGAGTTGAATCAGATATTCTATTCCCAGTATGGCAACAAAGGGAAATACATGAGGTGCTTCAAAGTAATAAGCCAACTGGAAATATTGAATATTTCGAGTTGGGAACCGATATAAGTAATTATGGACATGATACATTTTTGTTAAGTATAGACCATTTCGGGCCACCAGTGAAGGAGTTCTTGGAGAGTAAATAGGATAAATAGTAAAAGGAACAGGAACTATACTAGATACTACACTCTTTATTCTACACACTACACTCTATACTCTACACACACTACACCATTACAGGTCTCTCTTCTATTACTATCTACACAATTTGACCATGATGAGGATCTAATTCATAACCTAAAGCCCTACTAGCAGAATATATACTCTCCCTGATGTTTGCAACAACAACCTTTGCTAACCCATTATTCTTCTTTTTACCTTGATTGGCGTCAATATGATGAGGAAGAATATTATCATTAGCACTTAAACTAACAAATAAAGCAAATGGTACAAACCAAACACATAAACCAAAGAATGAACAGATCTCCATAAATGAAGGGATTCTTGGTGGGGTATAACCAGGTCTTAAACGGACTTCTAATGGTGGGATATAAGGATTATGGAAATGATTAAACCATAAGAAATGATTAGCTACAACTAAACCACAAGAAGCCAAAAAGATCGGAGAAGTTAACGAGACGTATGGGAACTTGTGGAGGTTTTGGAGGTAAATGTAATAAGAAATTACTGAGAAGGTTGTTAAACCAAATGGGAATTTATCAAATATCCATAGAAGTATGTGGATTGAAATATTTATATAGATGAGTCTTTTGAGGATTCTTTTGGTTGGTTCTGAATGTTCTTCTACTAGTTCCGAGAGGTAGTATAATGCTGAAGCGATGGCCAAGACTAAGAAGAAGAAGCCAATGACGACACCGAAGTATGATAGGATTTGGAGGATCATTGGAGAAGAAGAGTGAGGACGCGGTGAGATTGTCAGGCTGAGGACTGGGACGAAGGAAGAGAAATGGGTGAGAGTGGGTTAAGGGTATGAATAGGTAGGAGGAAGGCAAGAGGCTAGGCTAGGCTAGACGAATGGGTGTGTAGAAGAGCATTACCTGAGTACCAACCTGGGTATCGACACAGGTGGCAGTTCGCAAGATTGACGTGATTGACGTGTGAGTGGTACACGTACACCTGGCGTGTCTGGTCTGTCACTTCCTGTCCCTACTCTCCCTGTCCCTACTCTCCCTGTCCCTACTCTCCCTGTCCCTACTCTCCCGTCCCCTCTCTACACTCTCTCCTCCATTTGTATATTCCCTAATCATAAATATCAATAGGCGGAATTCTATCAGTATTATAAAACCAATTACCACCATCTAATTCTCTCGATAACCAATCCGTTGGAAATACAACTAAATTACCTTGAATCTCTGATAAAATTCTTTCAGCAGTTTCTCTATCGAAAATTCTATCTCCAGCAGCTACACGTCTTCTTGCACTAAATGTTGCACGACGAGGTCTCTTTGGTCCTTCATTTGACAGACTTGAACTTGGAATTCCATTGGCTGAGTTAGTATTAGATGGTTCTCTATTAACTTTTAATCTATTGCCATCAATAGTATCATTATCTTCATCATCAGCTTCTTCAGGTATTGGCTCATTATATACAAATCTAAAACTTGGCTTCTTATTAATTTCATTTGGTGGTACTTTACCCAAAATCCCCATATCATCTTTACCATTTAATCTAATTTTAGGTTCATCATTTGGTTTTTCTTGTTCAGTTTCACTTTCACTTTCTGTTTCAGTTTCAGTTTCTCCTTCACCTCCAAAAAGACGACGTCCTCTACGTCTTTTAGCTTCTTGTTCTTGAGCAAAATTGAAAGCCTTTTGAAGTTTAGAAAATTGTTTATAATCTCCCCAAGATAAAACTGTATCATCAGGTTGAGTATGGAAAATCATTCTAAAGATCTCAGTATTACGTTTGGCATGTTCATACCAGAGATCTTCATAGAATTCAAAACTGATTGGATCTTCAAATTGGTAAGGATCAACGAATTTTGTAAATTTCTCAGCTTCTTTTGGTACAAGAGAAGCGATAAGATTTTGGACACCTTCTTCAGAAAGTGAAACAATTGGAACGTCTTCAGTATATTCAGCAGAGTCAACTTTTGGTGGATTAAATCCAGGGACGTTTGAAGATTGGGTACTAGAATTAGAACTGGTTGGAGGAACTGGTGATGGAATTGTACCTGGGATAGTACCACCAACAGACCCTGGAAGAACAGGAGATCCTGGGGAAAGGCTAGGACCAGTGGAGCTAGACTCCTTATTTGCAGCATTTCCATTTGACCCATTGACTTCACTGAAATCGCCAACTCCTTCGCCAACCTTTTCAATTTTCTCTTGAGTCTCTTTGTCCCCCTCTTTCTCACCAGTCTCCCTATCTCTAGCAAATAATGGATTCTGTGGAATACCATTCTTTGTCCTTTTACGGTTTTCCTCTTCTTGATTCTCCCTTTGAATACTAGATACCCTTTGAAGATATGCAATTTTCTTTAACAAAACCCATCTTTCCTTATTTCTTTCATGAATGATTTTTTCCAGTTCTTCATCCATTTCATCAGTCATATCAAAATCATCAGAATCAAGGAAATCTGCAACATTTTCAATATCTGGTAATACCACAACTTCAGGATCTTCTTTCATCCATTTTTGTGATAAATCTTTAAGAAATCTTGTACTATTTAATCTGGCTCTTTTTGCTAATTTTGTTTTATATTTATCAAAACCAAGACCATAAACATCCCTTTTATGGATTTCACTATGCTGAACTCTTGCATCATAACTTTGTTTTTTCTTATCTCTAATACCTTTATTTGCTTCATGAGTACCAGTTCTATTATTAAAAGAAATTGGTAAAGGTAAAGGATTTGGAGATTTATCTTGAGCTTCTAATTCATTTATATCATTCATTGGGGTAGATTCTGCAATTAAATCTGATTTCATAGTTTTTTGGAAATTTTTCCATCTAAATGTACCATTTTCTTCATCAAGAATATCACGAGATGCTAATTCAACCATTGCAGAAAAGACTCTAAAGGTTTTATTTTTAAAATTATTTGTACAAGCTTTAATACCTTCAGAAGATTGAGCAAATTCTTCAAATCTTCTAAATCTTCTTTCTACAACATCAACAACATCAACATGAATACCTAAATGTTCTCTCATTAATCTAATTCTTAAAGTATGAGCAAATTTCCCAACAACATAATCTTTACCACCCATTTTAGATTGAACAGTTTCACGATCTCTTACAAGGGCAGCAATTTCTGAATCTCTAACACCTCTCATACTTCTTTCATTAATATTTGCACTACCAATAATAACACTTCTATCATCAACAATCATAATTTTGGCATGAATATAAAGTTGTTCAGTTACAAGAGTACGATTTGGACCAATTCTACCCCATTTTCTAAGAGAATAAAATTGAATATAATCTTCAGGTTCAATACCATATTTACGAAGTTTTGCAAAAATTGAAGTTTGACCTCTTGAAATTGAAAGATATTGACATTGCATAATAACTCTAACACTTGAACCTTCAGGTTGATCAACTTGAGATTCAAATCCTGGCATTAATGGTATAACAATAATTGCTCTCCATTGTGTACCTTCATTATGAGCTCTAATAATTCTATCAACCAAGGCATCACCAATTCTATTTTCAATTTCATTCCCATCAATTTCACATGACGTTACAAAGAATTGATTTTCAATATAAACAAAATGTTCTGAAGTTTCAATTAATTTAAGATATGCATTTTGAATACTTTGTTCATGTTCTTGTAAACCTAAAGACCAACCACCAGAAGATCTTAAAAGTTGAATTTCACATGAACCTCCAAGTTTTAATTTTTCTTCTTCTTCTTCTGTAAAATCTGATGGTGGAGTTAATAATGGTGTAAATCTACTTGGACGTTTTTGTCTTAATAAATAATTCCATCTTTGAACAAAATGTCTTGCTAAATCTCTTGCAACTTTTCCTGATGTAAGCATATGAACATCATGCCATGGCATACGTGGTGTAACATTTCTATCATACATTGATTCATATGGTTTATCTAATCCAAAGAAATCTTTAACTCTTGGATTACTATAATCTTTACCAGGGAATATTTGAAAGTTAACAAAATCTTCTTCTGTTGGTACATGATCCTTGTCGAGAGAAACAAAATTAATATCTGAATCATCAACCAATACATGATCTGGTGTATCATATCTACCATAACATAAATCAATACCTCCTAAAAATGCAACGGTAGAATCTATAATACAAAGTTTTTCATGATGTGCCCAAAAAAATGTATTTTGTAAAAGTTGATTTGGTGATCTAATGACATGAATATTTTCATCATGTAATGATAAAAGTGAATGTTTTGTATAAAGAGAATCAGTTGAAACTGTTGATCCAACATTTCTATAAACAATGATGAAAATCTTAACCCCTTGTTTTGCCTTTCTTTGTAATAATCTATCAATTCTCCATTGTTGATTCCCATTAGCAGGTCTTCTAAGATATAATTCGGGTGATAACCACCAATCATGAATATAAACTACATCTTTTGCCATTTCAATAGCTGAAGAAACTGCCCAAAAATAATCTCTTGAATCAACAAACCATTGAGCAAAACAATTATCACGAATTGGAGAAAATGAATCAAATCTATTCTTTTTAGACCAAATTGTTGAATTTTTCATTTCATAAAGAGATTTGAGCCAAAGTTGTTGTTCCTTTTCAGATTTCGGTAATAAAGAAAGTTTACGTTCTGAATTTTCTAAAACAATTTTTAAATGTTTAAAAACTGTATGAGAATGTTGGGAATTATTTGATTCATTTACCTTTTTTTCAATTAATGATGCATCATCATAATCTGATTCATCATCTTCTTTAAATGATGAATCTCCTTTATGACTTATACGGAATTTTGAATCAACTAAAAATACTTCAAGAGGTAATGTAGAGTTAATATCTGCTACATAAATAATGTAACTATTTCTAACTAATAACCATTTTTCTGATCTTCTATCAATCATACCTTTTAAATCATTAGCTTTAAAATGTCCAACTCTCCATCCTTGACTTTTGGCTGTACCTCCAATATGAACAACTCCTTGTTTCCCAATATATCCTGTTTCATAACTTAAAAGTGATGATAATGGAGAGATTTCAAAGAAATGAAAGAGCTTATTACTTTGTGGTTTAAGTCCAACAAGTTTAATTAAATCATTAAGATATTTATCTACAAGTACAATATATTCTTGATTCTTTGCTATCCTTGCACGAATTAATTCAGGATTTCTTTCCATTTCATCTGAAGAATCTGAAGAACGGGATAGATGTGCTCTTAAAGCAGAGAATTCAGAATGATTATCAGGTATTGTAGAGTCAGGTTTAATAGAAGCATTTCTATACCTTGAAAGAATATTTCCTCCTTCATTTTTCTTTCTTAAAGGTGGGATTGGATATTTTGGTAATTCACTATTTTTACTCCTTACCATTTCAGTTCTCCAACTCTCAAGTTTAAATCTTGTATGTAGATATAATAAATCCTTAGCAGTCTTTTCAACTGACCATTTCATTCTACCAGGTCCTACACCATATTCTAAATCTATTCTAAACTTTCTATTTTTAGTAACAATTGTATTTGAAATATCTGTAACTCTAAATCCTAATAATGATAATAATAAGGGTGCACGTGATATCCCGGTCTCATCTTCAAGTAAACATGATGCAACTAAACTAATAGATGGGGCTCCAAAGATAAGTGTCCCCACAAGTTCTTGTGCTCTTTGGCCTGTGAAAATATCTTCTTCTGGTGGGATATCCTCGTCAGGCATGGGGATTATCGAATGTTTTTTATCTTTTCTCTTTTTGAAGAAGTTGTGGAATACTTTGATCTTATTCACATGATCTGGTGGGAGATCATCCTTCTTGAACACATTTGGAATGAGGGAAGATAAGGTCTGGGAGGTAGAATCATGTGGTGGCTCGGGTTGAGTATCTGTAAGGTCAACATCCTCATCATTAATCATATCATTTCTCTCTTCTATTGAAGGAACGTACTCTCTTAAATCATTTTCCATTTCTTCATCTGATGAATATCTCGACTCCATTGGATCGTTCCTTCCATTCAAAAAGGATAACGGGTTCCCGATAATGCCATTAGATTCTTCAGTAGATTTACGTCTATTATCATTAGGTGAAATATTTGAGAGGTTAGAAATTGATCTTACAATTTCATCAAAATCTTGAGATTCTCTGATTGGACTTGAAGGTGGCGATTGCTGGGGGGATTGGGGGTCGGAGGGGGTAGTGGTTTGGTTCGGTTTTGATTTTGAAGATGTTTGGGATATCTTCTTTATCATAACAGATTGGTTTGTGGAGTGAGAATTGGGCGAGGTGAAATGGGTCTTAGGACGAGCCAAGAGAGATGGGTGGACAGATGGGTGGACAGAGTTGAGGTGGTAGGTCAAGGGAAGAGGGGGGGAACAGTCTACGGAGAATAAGAGGTAGGAGCGAGAATGGAGATGTGCTTGAGGAAAGGTAAGGACATATGGTAGGTGTTCCCTTGATTCGTTATACTTATTCCTAGCAAGCGAATTACCGAGATGGCGCAGGAAATTAGCGATACGCATACGGTATCGTCACTACGATCGACCTAGAAGGACTTGATACTAATATTCATTACTATGTACTTCTCAATAAATCAACATCTAATCTTACCTTGTGTCCTAACCAAAGAGCATACTTGGTATGGTCAATTAAATCATCACCGGTTCTTGGATGGATTAGTACCAGGAGATTCCCATGATGAAGTTGATAAAACGATACGATTCTCAGGAATACTAAAGAACTCTTAAAATCAACCTCAAACATTGGGAGTGGGTGAGGACCAATTGGCTTATCCCAAAGTTTGTATACTCTCAATTCCCCAGATTCTATTTCTTTAGAGAAGTTTTCAATTACCTTCTCTCTTAATTGAGAAGCTTCATCTTTTTGCCATGGGGTATAGTAAGTGTGGATATCGTATGATTTAACAGGACCAAAGAAAGACATACTACCCCAAGATAGAGACAATACAGTGGCTTTATATAATTGCGAAAGGTAAATTACTAAAATCAATTTGTAAGATTTGTAAGCAAAAAGCCACCATCATAAGATCGGGACGAATGCGGGTAGTAACCAGTACTACGCTATATCATCCATGCTAACATTTACATAATCTTCCTCTATCAGATTTAACTTTCTATATCTTTCTGTTCTTGCTTTTTTAAGCATGTAATGCTGTACGACGTAAGCTACCACGAGTGCGACCGAGCTCCCACTAATATTAGCACCAATGTCGTATAAATCAAATACTCTTGATGGATTGATGATATTTTGAAGGATTTCCAGTGAAATGCTTGTACCGAATCCCCATGCTGCTGTTATGACTCGAAGTATCCTCAATGATTTGTGTCCGGTATTGAAAAGGAAGTAGAACTCAAGAGTCAATATGAAAAATGTTATAAAGTGAATAAGTTTATCATGTGGTAGGTGGATCAGGGAAAAGCCTAAATATGCTGAAAAAAGGAGGGAAAAGAAAAATGCTGATAGTTAGTATGGAATCAAGACAATTGTATCTCTAGGGATTGTATCATAAGACTTGTGTTGGGCTACATACCGATTGCTACTGGGATCCTTATAGTTATCATTGATGCGAAATTCTGAGATGAGATGTCTAGTGGTAATGAATTCATATAGAGTAGCGACACTGGCAAGGTCTAGTAGGGGATATAGTACAAGTTATATACTTGAAGCATTGAAGCAGAAAAAAGCAAAAGAAACAGTGGAACCAGTGGAACCAGTGGTTGAAATATCACCAAGACGTGGTAGAAGATCTAGAGGATCAAGACAACCAGATCCAATAGTCTCTAACTCTTCACTCCCTAAACTGATAATCAACCATATCATAACACCCAAAGACTTAACTAACTATTTCCGTTGGAGCTCTTACGATAAAGTATCACCTCAAATGGTTTCATCAGGTCAGAAATTATTCAATAATGCTAAACCAGTACTAGAATGGACATTGGCAGATTACGATAAAATCCCCGGTGTCACTACTCCAACCAAGTCTAAAATACTTCCCGAAGTACTTTTTTTAGGACATACGAATTCTGGGAAATCATCTCTTATCAATACTCTTCTACTCAGTAGTAGTGAGAGTAAATCAAAGGGTTCAAAGACTGAATATGCTTATGAGAGTAATAGAGCCGGGTATACCAAAACTATGAATTGCTTCAATATCGGAAATAAGCTTCGTTTAGTAGATAGTCCAGGGTATGGTCAATTTGGTAAGAAAGAACAAGGACAAATGGTAGTAGATTACATCATGAAAAGGCAAGTTCTTAGAAGAGCTTTTTTATTGATAGATAGTTCAATAGGATTTGAAGATGAAGACGTTCAGTTGATGGATTTGTTGATGTCGGAAGGGATACCTTATGAGGTGATATTCACGAAAGTCGATTTGGTGATCCAGAAAATCATGAAGGTGAATAAGGTTGATATTGGTAAAGTTGAAGATGTTAAAAAGAGGATAAAGAACATTGAGATGGTTGAGATGGCTAATGAACAGGTCAAGAGCTACTTTAAAGAGTTAATGGATGAGGTGGGATTAGATAAGGTACCGACCTTGCCACGAGTATTGTTTAATAATGGTGTAACGAATAAAGTGGTGGGCAAGAGATATGGGTATAAGGAGATTAGGGCGATTGTGTTAGAGAGTTGTGGTAGAGAAGGGAGTAAGTGATGTATATAGTTAAGAGAGACGACAGGAAAGAGACGACACCAGACAGTAGACGGAGACTACACACCACACCATACCTCTGTTTCTTTTTCGTTCAATTTTCTTATTTATTTTCTACCTAATGTTATTATGATATGGTACATTTAAAAACCACCTCTACCTCTACCTCTACCACCAAAACCACCTCTACCGCCACCTCTACCACCGAATCCACCTCTACCACCGAATCCACCTCTTGAACCACCTCTACCACCGAATCCACCTCTTGAACCACCTCTGGCTCCAAAACCTCCTCTACCACCTCTACCACCGAATCCACCTCTACCACCACCAGAACCCTTTGGTTTCTTTGGTTTTGGTCCATAAGATGGAGCCTTTGGTAAAAATCTATCTAATGGAAGTAATTTATCAGGACCTATGAAAAATTTATCACCATCTTTAAAAGAGTCAGCTTGGACACCTTCAGATGGTTTAATAGTGAAAAAGACTTCGTTTAATGGACCAAGGATCTCATCAACTTTACCAATTTGAGTTTTATTTTCTAAATAAATTGGGGCATTAAAGTAAGGAATTTTTTCATTAATAGAACGACATACAATATCACCTTCACATGACTTTAAGAATGATCCCATTTCTAAAACAGTGTCTGGTGGTCCTTGTTGGAATTGTGAAGGTCCTGTTCTACCTCCACGTCCACCTCTAAATCCTCCTCTACCTCTGTTCATTATTAAGTGTATGAAAAGTTTGTTAAGATTTTTCGCAATGATGAGATGGCTAGGTCGTGTCAAGTGTCAATGTTTGAGACTGAGAGTGATAAATTCAGGTTTCATTCGCGGAACGGAAATAACCACCATGAGTCAGGGTATGTCTAATGATCAATTCAATTAGATGATTACTAACGTTAGGAACTTTCAAAGTCGAATTAACGACAGAGGAAAAACAGCTCTACTCTCAATTATTTAAATCTTTAGATCCTGAAGGTACAGGTGTTATTACTGGTGATAAAGCAAGATCAACTTTTGAAAAATCAAATTTACCTCCAGCAATTCTTGGGGAAATTTGGCAATTGGCTGATAAGAGTAATCTTGGTTTTCTTACCCAATATGGTTTCTGTTATGCTATGAGATTGATTGGGTATACACAAGCAGGTCATTCACCATCCCCAACATTAGCTGAAACTCCTGGTCCTTTACCAAAATTTGCTGGTTTACCTGGTAGCTTTTTACAGCCTCAAAGTACCACCGGGTCATTTATGCAATCTCAACCTGGTCCAGTTGTTAGTCAAGGTACTGGTCAAGGTACTGGATCAGACCCAATTCCACCAGTATCTCCTCAAGATTATCAAAGATTTAGTGAACTCTTTGTAAGAACTACTGGATCTCCAACTAACGAACTCAATGGTGCATCAGCTAGAGATATCTTTCTCAAGGCTAAATTACCAACTGATGTACTTGGTCAAATTTGGAATCTCGTAGACACTGAAAATTTAGGGAAATTATCAATGAGTGGTTTTGTTGTTGCTATGCATTTGATCCAAGGATTATTATCTGGTTCAATTAAGCAGTTACCACCGTTCTTACCAGAATCTCTCTGGGGGTCTGCTCAACCAAAAATCTCTGGATCTCGTCAATCTTCTTATGCTTCTGTTACATCTCAACAAACTGTTAAACATACACCTCCTCAACAACCACCTCAATATCAAGATGAATGGGTTGTATCAAGTACCACAAAACAACAGTACGATAACATCTTCAATAATTTAGATAAGTCAAAATCTGGTCAATTAAGCCCTGACCAAGTTGCTAATTTCTTAATGACTTCAAAATTGAGTCAACAAGATTTGGCTAGTGTTTGGGACTTAGCAGATATTCAAAACACTGGAATTTTTAGTAGATTAGAATTTTCTATTGCTCTTTTTTTGGTGAATAGAAAACTTGCTGGTGGTAGTTTACCAAATGTTGTACCTGATCAATTGGTCAAGAGTTTAGGAGAAAGTTCTGCTCCTGCTCCTGCTACAGCCCCTGTGCAAAGCTCTACAGCTTCTGCTCCTGCTCCTGCTCCTGCTGCTCAAGCCCCTCTCAAAGCTCAAAGAACTTCAATGGATGAACTCGCTGATGTATTCTCTTCAACTCCAACACCAAAAACTGAAGATCCTCCTGCTCTCTCATCTACCCAACCAGGTTCTAGATCTATTCAACCAAGAGCTTCTAGTTCAGATCTTACACCTTCCGCATCAGGTGATCTTCCAAAGGTAAGAAAATCTCTTGGTTCATTCAAACCAACTTCTACTTTTGGTCAAAGTCTTATGCAAAGTGATTTAAAGAGTCCAAGAGAAGAACCGGAAGATTTATTAGGTGATGATGTACAAAAGGAAGAACCACAAACTCTACCACCAAAAGCTGTTTCTCCACCAGTTCCAGAGGCTAGAAAAACAGTTAACTATGATGCTTTAAGATCTGTACCTCCACCACCAAGAAAAGTTGAAAGCAGTGCAGGTCATACTCCACCAATTCCATCCAATGGTCAAACATTTGATAGTTCAGCTAGTCAAACTCCAACAGGTGATTTTAGTTCTCCAGCTCCTGGCTACTCACAAGGACAATACCAGTCTCCTGCTCCAACAGGCCAATATCAATCTCCAGCTCCAACAGGACAATACCAATCTCCTGCTTCAACAGGTCAATCCCGTTCTATTGGTACTGGTGCTGCTGTTGCCGGTGCTGCTGCAGTTGGTGCAGTTGGTGCAGCAGGTGCTGCTGCTATGACTTCAGGTTCCAACAACGATCTTCTTGCAGATCCAACCTCTGGTCAACTCTCTCAAGCCACCTCTGATATTGCAAACATCTCCAACCAAGTCAAATCACTCTCTTCTCAAACCACTGAACTCAATGACAAGAAATCAAGAGCTGAAAAGGAACTCAGTAAAATCTTAACCATAAAGAAAGAGATTGAAAGTAAACTTAAACTTCTTAGAACATCATATGAAAACGAAGTCAAACAACATCAACAAGTTGAAGGTAGCTTAAGTAAAGCACAAGAAGAAGCTGAAGCCTTGAGAACCGAATCTTCAATTGCTGAGGCCAAATTCAACCATTTGACCAGTGAACTTAATGAGAAACAAGTTGGTATGGAAAGCTTACAAAAGGAGAACTCTACAGTTCGTGAAAAGTTGGGTAATTTCAATGCAGAAATCAAAGAATTAGAAGGTCAATTGAGTGTTGTAGCTGATCAAAACGTTAAACTTAATAATCAACTTTCTGTTCAAAAGTCTCAAGCTCAAGTCGCTTTAGTGAAGAAGCAAGAATTAGAGGAACAAATCAGATCAACTATCGCTGCTAATGAGAAACTTCAATTGGAGATAAATCAAAAGGCAGAAGAGGAAGAAAAGGCATGGGCTGAACAAGAGAAATTGAAGAAAGAGTTAGAGAGTGCCAAACTGTTTGAACCAAAAGTTCCAGAAAAGAAGACAAGGGAAGTTGAACAAAGTAGTTCTGGTTCAGGTGCTGCTGGTATTGTTGGTGGTGCTATTGGTGGTGCTGTAGCTGGTGTTGGTTTAGGTAGTCTTGTTAAGGGAGATGATGAAGAAAAGGAACAAGCCACCAAAGAAGTTATCGAACCTGAAACTGTTTCAAAAGGTGCTGAAAAGGCTGATTCCACTTCTAGCAAAGCTTCAAGTCCTCAATCTGAAATTCCTGTCATTGATGATATTAGAGATGAAGTTGAGACCAAGGTTGCTGAAAAGGATGATGACAAGGTTGCTGAAAAGGATGATGAAAAATCTGTTGAGACTCCTGAAGATTCATCTACATCCGTTGGTGGTGCTGCTGCTCTTGGTGTCGCTGGTGTTGGTGCCGCTGGTTTAGCTGGTGCATCAGTTGCCGGCCTTGTAGACGAAGTCAAATCAAAACCAGAAGCTGATCTTACTGGAATGGATGATATTGAAACCACTGAACCTGGTCCAAAATTCGAAGGAGTACCTAAATTCGATCAACGTACAAATACCACTGACTCAGCTGATTCTGGTGCTGAAGGTGATACACCAATCACTTCACCAACTCCATCCGATTATCAATTTCCTCAAGGTGGTATGGTTGGTATGCCAGGTGTTTTAGTTGGTGTACAAAGAACAGATTCTCTTACTTCAAGTGTTCAAAATAATGCTGCTCTTTCTGTACGTGATGATAATATCGAAGATGTCAGTGATCGTGATACTATTGGCGTAGAAGAGTTAGCAGAAGAATCAGAAAAGAAAGAGTCTGGTGAAAGTGATGGTGATAAGATATCCTCTGGTGTAGAAAGCTTTGAGATTGTTAATGCCGATGATGCCAGAGATGATGATGAAAGTCATGGTGCTTCTTCAAACTCTCAAACTTTTGTTATAAAGAATCCAATGTCTCTGAATCATGGTATTGATGAGGAATTCCCACCTATTAAAGAGCTTGACTATGATGAGAGTGAATCTTCATCAGATGAAGATTTCCATGAGGCAAAAGATCTTGGTGTAAAGAGTGATGTTGGTGCTGGTGTAGGTGCAGTAGGTGCTATTGGCGCTGGTGCAGTTGGTGCCGGTGTTGTTGGTGCAGGTATTGCAAGCGTTGCTGGCGCTAGTGATACTGCTTCAGGTCCTAATGCTCCTGGTCCTTCAAGCTCTTTAGATTTCGATAATGCTTTTGATGATCTTGAACCTGCTGCTGAAACAGATAAAGCCATTGAATCTGAGCCTGTGAGCTATTCTCTTCCAGGTGGGTTTGTTCAAGATTCACCAAAGAAGGATGTCCCAGTATCGTCTGCTCCTGTACCATCTGCCCCTGTGGATGAATTTGCTGATGAATTCGACAACCTTGAAATCGCTGCTAATGAAGATGCACAAGAAGAATTTGATGATAACACCGCAGATTTCTTCAATAATGATTTCACAAATAGTAATATGCCAGACTTCTCTTCTCAACAACCTCTTGAACAATCCAAGACTGGTAACGATGAATGGGAACAACTTTTTGCAGGATTCGGAAATGCATCCAATTCTCCTCAAATTCCACAACAAGAAGTTGTACCATCTAATCAAGATGACGAATTAGTTCAAGAACTTGTTGGTATGGGATTTGAAGAACATGTTGCTGTTGATGCTTTAGAGAAACAAGGTTGGGATTTAGAGGCTGCTACCAACTTTTTATTAGATAATGCTTAAGATAGGGTGATTGGTTTATGATTAAGATGTAACTAAATAGTTATGATTAGAAATGTATTGTTTTATTGTTGAAACTGTAGGTATTTAGGTGTGCCTTTTGTGCCTTTGTTCATTGGTTCCGTCGTTCCTTCGTGCCTTCTTTCTACATAGTATTGTTGTCTTATTCTTTTATTTTCTACACAGTAGATATCATTATCATAATCAGTTTTTTAATACCTTTTCTAACTCAGCAGCTACGTCACCAACATCATATTCTTCCTTATTCAAATCCTTTAAATCAGCAACTGGTCTCTCTGCTTGTGGTGTGATTCTAAATGCATGTCTAGAAACAGGATTATCCCAATCAATAATTGCTGAATGTTGAACAACTCTATTATCCCAAACAACAACGGTGCCTGGTTCCCATTTAGCTCTTAATTGTAAATCATGTGATTGTTCAATATGATTGTATAAGAAGCTCATTAAGTAATCAGATTCTTGTTTCTTCAATTCAACAATTCTTCTAGAAAATGCTCTGTTAAGATAAATTGTCTTTTCTCCAGTAGCTGGATGGACTCTAATCAATGGATGAATATGGCTAACTGGTTTTCTCTTTTCAACACCTCCTTGGCCTCTTGAGTTGGAAGCTTGTTCTTCTGAACTATGAAGGACATGAAGTCCATCTAATCTTTTTTGAAACTCTGGTGAAAGTCTTTTATAAGCTTCTTTAACATCTGCAAAAATTGTGTCACCACCACTTTCTGGTCCTTCTAAAACTGAAAAAAATGTAGTACCAGGAGGTTGTAATTCATAAGAAATATCTGTATGCCATGAAACAGCATGGGTATTCTCAGAGAAGGCCCTATCAAATTCACCTGGATCTGCTCTTCTATAAGTAATATGAAGTTCAGGATGATTTTTTGGTGATCCAGATGTTGGATGAATATGTAATCTACCAAAATGTTGACCATATTTAACGGCAAATTCTGGACCTTGTTTAGCAAAATCTTGTTCTCTAAATACAACTACACCTCTTTGAGCAACATATAAAGCTAATTCATCTTTTCCATGATCATCTAATGATGATAATTGAACTCCTGTAATTTCACTACCTAATTTTGGGGTGATGTTCTTCTTCTGAAAATCACCATCTTTTGGGAATAAATTTGGTAAAGCCTTATCAGCTCTTGCACCAGGTTCAATATGTTTAAAGAATTTTAAAGGTGGGAATTTATCATTAGGATTCCATGTAGGAAGAAAATCAGGGTAATGAGAAGCATCTCTATTAGCTTTATTTACGACTAAAGTACCATCTGGGAGTACTTCATCTACGTCTTTATTAAAATGGATATCGAAATTTCCTGCAACTGGTTTAGTGGCCATTATTAGATATAGAAAAGACAGAAAAGAGAGTTCTTATAGTAAATAGATCCCCGAATACCGGGAATGAAGCCACCACAATAAGATGCCACAGTATCTTCCGAACCGATAGATAAGTATGGGGTAGAGTTATGACGCAACCGAAGCCAACCGATTACACCAATAGAGCCACAATAGAATTAGTCACGTGCGAAGGTTGCAAAAAAAAAAAAATCAAAAGAGTAGATACGAAGAACATTTTCACGTGATCATTTCCTATATACACTATAATCTTGGTTTTTCAACTTTTTTGATTTCTGGAGTCTTAACTGTATCTAAGGCACTCGTAGGTTTTGGGGCCGGTTTCTTTGTGAATATCAGGGAAATTGGAGTTATTATATACTTGGTGAAAAATGGAGTTAATGCAAAACTTAAAGCAACCCTCACAGGCATCAACATTTTCACCACCACAAAAGCATAAGCACCTTCCAGGATAAGTTTGAATTTATCGTTAAGAGTAAAACCATCGAAATCGAATGATTTCATAGAGTCATCTATGATTTTTGTACCTTTGTCTAGAGCCCATTGAGGTAAATCTAAAGGGATCAGGATCTGATATTTATGGAAAAGGTACCAAAGACCGATCAAAGGACCAATGGCGGTTAATTCATGAAGGATTAAGAAGGAGGTAAGATTTGCAACTGGTTTGTTTATGAAATCAAGGGTATAAGGCTTTAAGAACCGAGGTACTTTAGATAAGATTTTTTCACCTAAAATGGCACGTTTATCTGGGGAAATCGGAGAGGGATGGAAGGAGCGGGAAAAGCCAACAGAAAAAGGCGGGAAACGAGTAGTATAAAAGGACGTTTTACTTGATCTAACACCTCTCAAATGAATACCTGGACTAAACATGGATAAGACAGTGGAGAGAAGGAAGTGCACTACACAGCGAGCGAAGGTCGTACCGCGGACGTCGTACCTCGTTTTTATTGTCGTTCTCGTTTATCTCGCCTTCTTCTCTCTATAACTATGTCAGTTTATATTGTTTCTACAGCTCGTACACCAATCGGTGCTTTCCAAGGTGAATTATCATCACTCACATACTCAGATCTCGGTGCCCATGCCGTCAAATCAGCCCTTGAAAAAGTCGACATCAAACCTGAACAAGTCGATGAAATTTTATTTGGTGGAGTTCTTCAAGCTAATGTTGGTCAAGCTCCTGCAAGACAAGTTGCTTTAAAAGCTGGATTATCTGAAGAAGTTGTTGCCACTACCATCAACAAAGTCTGTGCTTCAGGTATGAAATCAATCATTTTAGGTGCACAAACCATTTTAACTGGTACAAACGAAATTGTAGTCGCAGGTGGTGCTGAATCTATGTCAAACACCCCATACTATATTCCAAGTGCTAGAAGCGGTGCAAGATACGGTGACAACACAATCGTTGATGGAATCCAAAAAGATGGTTTAACTGATGTTTATGATAATAAATTAATGGGTGTATGTGCTGAAAAGTGTGCATCCGATCATGGATTTTCTAGAGAAGATCAAGATGAATTTGCCATTGGATCATATAAAAAGGCATTGGCTGCAAGTGAAGCTGGAAAATTCAAGAATGAAATCTCCCCAATTACTATCAAAGGTTTCAGAGGTAAACCAGATACTGTTGTATCAGAAGATCAAGAACCAAAGAACTTTAATGAAGCCAAATTAAAGACTGCTAGAACCGTTTTCCAAAAGGAAAATGGGACCGTTACCGCCCCAAATGCATCATCATTAAACGATGGAGGTGCAGCAGTTATTTTAGTTAGTGAAAAAGTTTTAAAAGAATTAAATCTTAAACCATTAGCTAAGATTTCAGGATGGGGAGAAGCTGCTACTAAACCAGTTGATTTCACAATTGCACCATCTTTAGCAGTTCCAAAAGCTTTAAAACATGCTAAAGTATCAGCTGATGATGTTGATTTCTATGAATTCAATGAAGCTTTTAGTGTTGTTGGATTAGCCAATACTAAATTATGTAATATTGATAGTAAGAAGGTTAATGTTTATGGAGGTGCTGTTGCTTTAGGTCATCCATTAGGATGTTCTGGTGCAAGAGTTGTTGTTACTTTATTAAGTGTTTTATCTCAAGAAGGTGGTAAGTATGGTGTTGCTGGTATTTGTAATGGTGGAGGTGGTGCTTCTGCTATTGTTATTGAAAGAGTTGAACACGATTCAAAGTTATAGGTGTATAGTGATACATAGAAGTAAGATAACTCCTCTTTTCATATATTCATTATTAACTACTACTGGACAACTATGCCCCTCTCACTTAACTTATTCAATGTCCAGATCCATGTTCTAGCTGCATAATCCATATCTCCCGCTACATAACCACATCGTCCCTCATTCCCATTACTATTGTAAAACTTCCCATTATCATCCTCTAAATCTAATGTTGGATCTAAACAACTCTTTATGATAGCATAACTACCTTCTTCAACTGTAGACCCAAAAAAGTATCCAAAGATCTGAAACAAACACCAAAAGATAACTCCGATGATTGGTAGACGTGTGAGGTAACTAAAGGTATTTGGGTTCATTACAAATCCAGTATCTACCACCACACTAAGTATTTTTGGATTCCTAAGTGATAACATTTTTATCATATGAATCCCAGAAACCTTAGCCTTACTATACCTGAGCCAGTTAAACAACATATTAGGAGAATGGTTGAACTCATTTTCCATATTAAAATATCTAAATTGTAGGCGATGAGTGGGGGTACTCGTATATATTATTTTCGGCAGGTGACTAGAGATATTTACAGTATTTTCAAGTAGAGGAATAAGTTGAGTTATAAGTAAAAAAGGGGTTATATAATTAAGCTGTAATTGGATCTCAAACCCATCGTCGGTTCGAGTATGTGGTAAGTAATTTGTACTTAAATTATTAATGAAGATATTGAGATTGTCTTCAAGGCTCATTAAAGATTTACTTGCACTTATGACACTTTTGAGGTTTGATGGGTCTAGTTCAAGGTAAAGGAGCTCACCACAGAATCGTTCATTTGATATTTCTTGTGATGTATACTTCAGACGGATTTGAATGGCTTCCATACGGAGTTCATCGATGCACTTGCCAACTCTCGTCTTACTTCGACCTGTGATATAGATGATATAACCATGGAGGTAAAGATGGAGGACCGTGTACCATCCAATACCTGAGCATCCACCGAGGATTAGGACGGTTTTTCTGTCGACACTGGGGTTGACATAAGGTAGACTTTGGATATATTCTAGATCTAACATGGAAGTGTAGAGATGTGAGATGGTGCGATGTGAGACAGTGGAGACAGTGGGTGGAGGAGTGGAGGAGTGAGATGGCGATACAGTAAGGGGATAAGGTAACGCTTACAGCAGGGAGTAGTACAGTTTGATAAGGACAGTAACAAACGATAGAACAAACGATAAGTGTGTATAGAAGATTAAGCGAGATATTGTACACTCTATAAGAAATCGACTGCTATGTGCAGGACACTTAGGGGTATTGAAATAAACTATAAAATAAAGATGGAGACGATATGGCTGGATAGAGAACAGGTTGCTTAGAGTAAAGGCGGTGGTGGATATTTCTTAGAACAAATGTTTCTGGGGCTAATATACTCGTTGCGTGTAATATCACATACGGCCGTAAGATGAAGACAATACTAATTCGGGCACAAGTGGATAGAGATTAATGGCTGTAGTACTGTGAATATATAATCGGATTTATACCATTACAAACAAGACAAGCTTGACTGTAGTCTTATAACGTATAAGTTAAACAAACTCAAGTGTATATGAGTTTCTTGTTTATACATCAAACCTATTAATGTTCGGGCAGGTACCAATAAACATAACCCTTGAAATCCTCACAATTCTGGACTATATCCAAAGAATCTTAGGGCCTGTCATAGGCTATATAAAAATCTCCCCCACGCCCCCCGCGTACATCATCTCATCTCTCCACATATTGTAACTCCGTAAACATTCAAGATCCATCATTCAAGTCCACCCAGAAAAGTACTATAACGCTATAGTCCGGAGTTCCTATTCTCCCTGTATCTACTACATCTTCTCTACATCTACTCTATCTTGTCTACATCATTCTCATAGTGTCATCATTATTCTATGCACATCTATACATCATAACTGGACTTCAGTCCTGGTATCTATCTTACCCATTCTAACTTTGAATCTTTAACTTACCAAGAATCTCTTCAAAAATTGTATCTAATCCTTTATCAGTAGTATCAATAGTTAAACAATCCCCACCATTCTCAACTAACTCATCACCTTCTGGAACTTCCATAATATCATATTGACTCTTAACCATATCAGATTTCATATAATGATTCTTACGGTTTTCAACTCTATTAACTAATTCATCAAATGAAGCATGTAAGAAGCAAAATACAAAATTAAAAGATTTCCCATTATCCTTCATTAATTGACGATAACTCTTCTTTAACATGGAACATGTGACAATAGCGATCTGGTGGGTATCTTGTTTACATTTTGCAGCAGTTTCTTGAGTTAAAGTTATAAGCCAATCCCATCTATCATCATCAGTTAAAGGGATACCTTTAGACATTTTTTCAATGTTTGCAGGAGGATGTAAAGTATCACCTTCTATATAAGGACATCCGAAGTGTTTTGAAAGATTTGCAGCAGCGGTAGTCTTACCAGTTCCTGCTGGACCACCAACAACAATAATAGTACCGGTCATTATTTAAAAAAAATGGAATGTATTGGGTTTTATATCAAGTGCGAGGTGTGGGGGTTCCCATGGGGGAAAAATAATCCGAATGGCTTATATACAGGCCTCAGTGTGGGGGCATAATTTGCGGCCTAATTATTTAGTTCACCGTCGCTCCGGTCCGGCTTGTTTTTCCGAGAAATTTTGCTACTATGTTACATTAACTATTTACATGAAATTCTGGGGTTCACATTTATGCTTTTCTCCTTACTGGTCTCCTTATCTCCTTCTTAGTTTCTCTTAAATTACTTAATTCTTCACTAATCCTCTTCTCTATAACTGACTTCCAATCATGAGCACTCTCCATATCTACAAATAAATTAGGCCATCTTTGTCCTAACCACATAAATAAAAGTACTAATTTATGACTAGCCTCTAATGTAGCAAGGATATCCATTCCTGGCCCGAATGTAGAAACTCTTGATGGTTTTGCTCCTAATACTTCAAGAGGGAGAAATCCAAAGTCATCAATAGATTTAGTTGTGGCATCTGCAATGTTTTTAACATATTCATAAGCTGTCAGTTGTACACTTGCATCAGAAGATCCAAAATTGATTGGGGCGATACTTAATCTAAGTTGATCTTCTATTGTTAATCTTTTAGATATTCCTTCTACCATTAAAAGTCTCATTACATCAAGTCTATTTTCAATAGTTGTAAGAAAGAAGAGATTAGATTTTATAGATTTCTTACCAAACATTGAAAGAATTGAGAGTGAAGATTTATCAGGAGGGAAATTTGAAAGGTAAGTAGTCCAAATTTCATTTGTTGGCCAAACACAGGCTTTTTCAATATTTTCAATAGATGATGACATATTTTTTTGAATATATTGAAGATCACCTTTTGTGAATGCAGTAATTATCCCACCAGAGTTATCTTTATCATGGCTAAATCTACCAGCTCTACCACCAATTTGTCTTACTGTAGACTTTGTAAGTTTTGCCGTATCTATACCAGTAAACTTTTCAGTTGTAGAGAAAACAATTCTTTTAATAGCTAAATTAAGACCCATTCCAATTGCATCACTTGCTACAAGAATATCGTACTTCCCGCTATTAAAACCATGTGCTTGTTCACTTCTAATCTCTGGTGGTAACCCTCCATAAATTACCGCCACTTTCTTTCTTGTTCTACGTTCTATAGATAATTTTAATTGTAAAATCTTTCTCTTTGAAAACGCAACAACACAATCACCATTTTGAAGATTCTGTAAACCTCCTAATGGTTTTTTAGCTACACTTAATTTACCTAATCTTTTATAAGTATTAATTTCTAATTCATCACCTGTTAATTTTACAATATTTTTAACCAAATCAACGGTTCTTTCTTCTCCACAAAGATGGATCTCCTTAGCTTGGACTCCTAACAATGCATTAGTCCATGCTTCACCTCTCATCTCATCAGCAATCATTTGAATCTCATCAATAATACAAAGATCCATTTTTTTGTAAAGTGGAACCATTTCAATTGTACCACTAGTAATTGTACTTATTTTGCCATCTTTATCCATACGTGGAATAACCTCTTCTCCAGTTACAAGATTACAAAGAATTCCACGCTTATTAAAAGTTTCAAATACTTCTCTAGCTAAAAGACGAAGAGGTCCAGCATAATATCCAGATTTAGATTTTTCAAGTTTTTTTAACAGTTGGTATGTCTTTCCACTATTTGTAGGTCCAACATGCATGACGATTTTCCTCTTCATCTTTCTTGCTTCAGGGTACCATTGAGCAGGATTTGAAAAATCAATTGTCTTATCAAGAGGTTTAGCATCGTACACATCTAATTCTCCCGAGAGTTTAAATAGAAGTTTTTGGAGAATTAGGTCAAGAAGTTGATCTTTAGAAGTGAACTGGTGATGTTCAAGTAGTTGTTTAGGGTACGTATCAGCTTTTAGATTTTGTGTAATTTGGTGGATATTATCCCATCTCGGGTTTATATAATCTACGAGAGTTAAAGATTTTGTGGAAGGGTTCTGATCGGATGAATTTATCCTGGATCTGAATTCGGACGTGAGTTTGGTATTGAGGGGAGAAATTGGATTATTGGTATTAAAGATTGAGCTAAGGCTTTTTGGGTTCTCAGATAATAATTTTTCACTTGATTCTATGAGCCACAGGGTTTGATTACTAGCTGAAGTTAGGAATCTGGAGATTTGGTGGGGTGATCTGGATCGTACGGTCAAGGACTTGGCCTTGATCAAAGGAATCCATACCTTAGAGGGTAAGGAATTATGGAGTATGGCCATGTAGTGAGATTGAGATGAGGTGAGATGAGATAGAGAGACGAGGAAGATTGGGAACGAGTAGGGAACGAGTAAGGAACGAAGTATGGGGACGTTGTGGGAGGTATATTGAGAAAGACGGTATGGTGAAAGATTTGATAAGAGAGAAAGGTAAAAGGAGGAGTGTTTCTTTCGAAAAGAGACTATAGAGTGGAAGTCTAAGTCACGTGACAAGATATCACCTAAATGAATAAAACAATTGACAGAATTCTGCTGTAGACTATTGATACACTGCCAGCTCTTATTTACAACCACAGTCCGTAGACCTGTGTACCCTACGAGACAAATGCATCGAGACAAGTGCATCAGACAATTACATCGACAAGTGGATAGGCAAGTGCATCTCGTGATACCTAAATACGCATACCAACGGAGTGACAATGTCCAGACAAGATCAGATTCGAAACAATACTAGCCCTAGGTACACCCATTCCGGTTTTTGTGGCCCTAAGTTCCATATTCCTCTACACCCCTCCTCTAAGTCATCGCCTACTCTACCTCCACCTTCCTCATCATCTCCCTCATACTGGTCCCTTCTCACTCGTCCTCAGTCTCACTCGTCCCCAATGAACGGACTTAATAGCCGTAACAAAAACTACACAGCACAACTTGCTGATGACTTTAATCGGTTCTACCTCAAAACCACAGATAGACATATTGACCAAATTGGTAATTACAAAATTATAGAAGAAATTGGTGAAGGATCATTTGGTAAAGTCTATTTAGCTAATCATGTCTTATTAAATATTCCAGTGGTTTTAAAATCTGGTTTAATAGATGACCCGAATATCGTCCGAGAGATCTATTACCATAAACAATTGAAACATAGGAACATTGTCAAACTCTATGAAGTCATAAAGACCGAAACTAAACTATGGTTGGTTATGGAATACTGTCAAGGTAATGAGCTTTACTATCATATTTATGAAAATAGAAAATTAGATTATAAACATACCCAAAACCTTTTCTTTCAAATCATCCAAGCCATTAAATACGTTCATTCTCTTAACTTGGCACATCGTGATTTAAAACTTGAAAATATTCTTCTTGGTGATAAAAAGAAGACGACGATAAAATTGACCGATTTTGGATTTGTACGAGAATTTAATCCCACAAAACCAAAACTTCTATCGACCATTTGTGGTACAACTGTTTGTATGGCTCCAGAGGTGTTAACTAATAAAAAGTATAATGGATTTTGTGCTGACATTTGGTCTTTAGGAGTCATTTTATACTCCATGTTATATGGACAAATGCCATTTGATGAAGATGACGATTTAAAGACAAAGTATAAGATTATTAATGAAGAACCTATTTATAATGATACAGTACCTGAACCAGCTATTTCATTAATGAAAAGGTTATTGTCGAAAGATCCTCTGAAAAGACCTCATCTTAATGAGATCTTAAACTCTGATTTCTTAATAGATATAACGAACAAGTTTCCTAGTGAAAGAAAGAGAATGAGTGAAACTGAATCTGCTGTTTCTATTAATCAACATTATAATTCAGGACTTCCACCATTTCTGTCAAAAAGAGTGAAAGAACTTCTAAAAAAGCTATCAAAAGCTGGGATTAAAGTAGATAAATTAAGAAAGGATGTAGAGAATGGAGAGATGAACTCTCTTACTGCACTTTATGATTTGATCTTGACCAAAGATTTTTCGAAAAGACAAAAGAAAACCACAAAGAAATCATTAAGTAAATCAAAAAAGAAGATGAAGAGTGTTTTACTGTTGGCAGAAGAAAGTACATCTCAGCCATTAGAAAGAATCATGTCTAGTTTAAGTATGAATAGCCGTAGTCAAAGTCAACTTCAGGGAAAAACCAGAGAGAGAAGAAGTAGTGAGATCCGGAGAAGTGGAGAAGCCAAAAGGAGTAATGAAGTACGTCGGAGTAGTGATGTACGTCGGAGTAGTGATATCAGAAGTGAAAAGGGAACTACATCCACACCTCCTCTCAACAGAACTGTCTCTTTCTATACCCAAGATGGTAATCCTGTATCACCAAACACTTCTCTCAAAAGATTTCAAACTACAAAAAATCGTAAATTAATGGATAAACTTCAATTCTGGAAGAAACATCAAGATAATCTAAACACGCCGTTCTTAAAAGATCAAGTCAGTGATATCACCTTAAATAGTCCAAGTCCAAAAACAATGCCTGATGAATTACCACCAGATATCCCAGAACAATTAGGTAAACCTTTGGAGAAATCAACACCAATGAGTACATCAAATAATGGGTCGAGAGTTTCTAGTATAAAGAGTCCAGAAACAAGATCAATAAAAGGAAGAAATAGACCATCATCAATGGTGAGTCAAATGAGTCAAATTAGTCAAATTAGTCAACTTAGTACTATGATGTCAGAACTGGAATCAGAAATGTTAGCATCAGATTCAATGGATGAATTTGAAGGAGAAGAAGAAATGTATGAATCTTCTTCTATAAATACATCAACTAATGAAATCAATCCAAGACATACAAATAGATCCAAACGTCCTAGTTATAGAAGACAAGCATCAAGTGATGTTCTGATTGCATCAGTATCAACATCAGCAATATCAAGAAACCCATCAACAAGTCAAAAGAAAACTGCTTCATTAAGACAAGTATCAAGTAATTCATCTGATGAAAGTAGTGATGTTTTACTGCCAAATAATTCTACAACTTTAAGTGTACCTGTTGCAGTTTCTAGTAATTCTACATCATTTATATTTGGTAGATCTGGATCTCCAATAAATACATCATTCCCAGTAGCACAAAGATCTGGAAGTCCACCGATCCCATCGAAACCACAATCTTCAAAGTATAGAAATCTGCCAATAGATAAGCAATCGAATGTATATAAGAGTAGAACTGAGATTATAAATGAAGAAGAAGAGGATGAGACGAGTTTATAGTAGATATGTAATATAGATAGACAGAAACAATCACAAGATAGTGCTCGCCCTACCTTCGCCCTAAATCCTCGTTCCACCCTCGCCCTACATCCCGTGCCATGTTCAGTCTTCATCTCAGTGCGAAAATTTTTCAGTTTGCAATTTTTTTTCAACCTAATCTACCATGTCAGTCTTTGTGGTCGATAACGAATTAACCACTTCCATAGTTGAACTCGGTGAAATCATTGACACCATTCAAACTTCATCAGACTTTTCCAGTTCTTTAACTCCTCACATCAATCAAGAATCAAATGAAATCATTGAAAAATCTTCCCTCATAGAAAAAATCATTAAAGCATCATCACCAGATCTTTTAAAACAATTAAATGATAAAGAATTCGAACCTGCTTTCAACCTCATCATACACGTCTTAATACAACTCCAAGGAGATATCGAAACAGTCTTGAAATCAGATCAACTTTTAACTAATTTAATTAATTCAAGTCCTTCTCAACAATTATCTTTAAGAGATAGAAAATCAATTAAGGCTACCAGTATATTAAGTGAACTTACTCTTTTGTTCAACTTACTCCCAACCTCTTCATCTTATCGTGTAACAATTCTTGAACATATCTTAGATTTTGTTAATAAATTAAAAATAGATTATAAAATTCTTGAACAATCTTTTAGTAAAGATTTAATTACATGGTTACAACAAGCTAAAGCTGATGATGAGAAATTAAAACAAGTTGTTTGGAAATTCGTACAATTAGATGATAAATTTTCTTTAAATAGTCTTAAATTCCTTAATTCTTTTACTAAACAATATTCTCTTACATTAAATGAATTACATAAATTAATTAATTTCTCTTTAAATAGTGATGTCATTGATGTATCCTTTTTGGTAAATACCAATGTTGCTAAAGCTTTAGATTCATTCAAATCTGATGACTTAGTATCTACTTTTAATCATTATATTAATGGAGATTTAATTGAATCAAAAGATTTCCCAAGTCTTAAACAAAAAAGTGAAATTTTATCTTTATGTAAATTCTTTCAAAAATCTGGTAAATACGATTTTAAATTTAATGAAATTCCATTCAAAAATGATTTAGAATTTTTAATTATTAATGCTATTAAAAATGGTTTAATTGAAGGTAAATTAGATCAAACAACTGAAACTTTCCATGTCACAAGAGTTAGTAAATTCATATTACCAAATGATAAAGAAAGTGTTGATGTTAATTTAGAAGAAGTTAAAAAGAATTTACAAGCATGGAGAAGTTCATTAGTTGAAGTTGGTGATGTAGTTAATAATTTCAGAGAGAATATTAAATAGAAATGAACGAACAAGATAGAGAAGTGTAGACAGTCTGGCGGAGAAATAAGCAGTAGGAGGTGTATATCTACTCTCTATGTATATCTACTCTCTATGTATATCTACTCTCTATCTATACTGTAATGTATACTCTCTCTCTATACCTACTCTCTATCTATACCTACTCTCTATCTATACCTACTCTCTATCCACTCAATCTCTATCCACTCAATCTCTCTTCATATTATCTATTCACTATCTATCTGTATCTTATCTATCTAATCTCTATCATTATCCAAAACACTCAAAACTCCCCCAACCAAATGAAGTGATCCAACTACAAAAACATCAACTTCTCCAAGTTCTTTAATATAGTTCAATCCCGCTTCAATCTCTTTGAAAATATTGACTTTTGAATTCTTATCTTTCCCTTCCCAAATTTCTCCGAATCCCTTTTGGACCAGTAATGCATCTATAACTTCTTTCGAATTATTCATTGATACTAACTCAGCATTGTATCCTGTTGACCATGTGATATTTGTAGTGAAAACAACTTCATCAAATGAAATCTTCCCTTTCAAATTATCATAAAGTCTTTCTAAAAGTTCATTAGCATTTTCCCTTCCTTGTTGATTAAAGAGAAGAACTTTTTTACGAGAATTTGATCCAAAGGTTGTACTTTTTGAAATCCAACTAGTACACACGTTAATTGACTCAAGGGTATGAGCTCCATCAATAAACCAACGGATATTTTCGAAATTTTCCTTGTTTTCAATGACTTGACATCTACCATCCCATTTTGCATTTTCTAATCCAAGTACAAAAGTCTTTGGTAAAGAAGTATTAGAAGGTAATTCAGAGTCTGGTAGACCTAAATTGGATAAATGGCTTGCCGCTAATTTAATAGCTAAAGAAGCATTATCTTTTTGGAAATCTCCTTGTAAACCTAATTTAATTGGCCCACATAAATCATCAACAAATTCAACAGAACATCCTAATTCCACAGCTCTTTGAGAAATCTGTTGATGGGTTTGTGGGTACTCTTTTTGAACACTTACAAAAGCTGGTACACCAGATTTAAAAATCCCAGTTTTATTCCAAGTAATTGATTCAATAGTTTTACCTAACATAGCAGTATGATCAATACCAAGAGCAGAGATTCCTGTTACGCTTGGGGTTGGAACAATGTTTGTACTATCGTATTTCCCACCAACACCAACTTCATAAATTGCAGTATTAACTCCTTCACTCATAAATATATGAAATGATAAGATTGTAAGGTATTTAAAATACATTGGCTTGATTTTATCATAAGGTTCTAAATCAGGGAACTCATTTGGATCTGACACTGTTGATGATAACTTATCCCAAACTTCAAAGAAATATCTTGTAAATAAATTTTCATTAATTGGTCTACCATCAATTCTAATTCTTTCTCTAACAGATTTTAAATGAGGTGATGTAAATAATCCAATTTTTTTGATTGGACTATTTGGTTGGGATTGGTTTTCTAGGAGTATTGATTCTGTAAATGCACATGTACTACCTTTACCTTTTGTACCAGTTACATGTATAACATTTAATTTATTAAAATCTGATGGAGTATAGCCTAATCTGCGAATATATTCATAAACGACTTTAATTGAGTATTCATTTTTATCGACAGAAGGTCCGATTTGACGTTTGGCTTCGAGGGATGCAAAGTTGGATTGTAGAGAGTTTAAAGCAGTAATGGCATCTTTATAAGTTCTTCCTCTCATATCCATTGGTGAGAAAATTTGCAACCGCACGAGAATAGGAGGGAGGAGGAGGAGGAGGAGGGAGTAGAGTAGACGAGGGAGAGTAGACTAGAGTGAGGAGAGTAAAGAGAGATTAGAGAGTACAGGAGATGTTGGGGTAGGGCGAAGTACAAAGGTAGGGAGGCGGAAGACACAAGAGAAATACAGGGATAGAACGGTAGTTTAGGTAAGTAACCTCACTTAGAGAATTCAGATCAAAAAAAATCTTACATCGGTGAATTTCGCAGATTTGGCATAAATCAATTAGTGCCGTGTCTTATCTGGCACAAAGCACAAAGATAACCAGAAATACACTAGCCACCACGGACTTGACTTGACCCCACTATCCTCCCCCCACCGCTCTTCTTTACCATACCCATTCTACTATATTCCCAATTCTCTACTCTCCCACCTCGTCTGTATAGCTACTCTCGTCTCGGCCCCTTCTCGCTTTTTCCATCCACGACTCTGACTCATCCTGAAAAACTTTATATACTGCGAAAACTCCCCTTAAAATCATCATCAACTGATTTGTAAACCCAATCTGTCCTTATTCAACCACGACTTTATATATAATCTATCCTATTACTACCTTAACTAACCCTTAACTGAACCCTAAATTATTATGTATTTTTAATTCCCCTAAATTAGGGAAGAAATAATTGGTGAGAAGCGTATACAATAGCAATTTTACCTTAGTGAACCATTTCAGTTGATAACAAGACAATTTAAATAGATTGGAAATAGAAATTCTTATATTTAATTGTGTGATGATTGTTAATAAGAACATGTCATTTGAAAGTTTTTCGTCCGTTACAGGAGGACAACAACAAGAACAAGAAAGAAAATCAGTATCAGTATCGGTATCACGTGATCCATTCTCACGTGATATGAATTTTGAAGAGCCAACAGATTTCGATATAAATGATTATATTAATGAAATCCCGTTGCTTGTTGATGATATGACAGATGATGAAGATGAATTAGAGAGTAAGAGAAGTTTGAACGAGTCAAATACCTTTGATATTAAACAGATTAGAGAGAATGAGGTAATTAGAGGTTTAGAATCAACAGGTCGTCAAAACCAACCAAATAATCGTGTTCGTAAACTTAGACCAAAAAGATCAAAAACCGTTACCCCAACCCCAAAAACTCTAACACCAACTGATTTCAAAAAGGAAAGAAATCAACTTATGATGGTTATTATCAAGTACGTATCTCTTAAAATTACAAATCTCTTCCCTCCATCATCTTCTGAATCAAAGATTTCTCTTGAAAAATTCCTTATCATTATGATAAACAGATTAAAATTATCTTTACCAAATTTCCTCAAATCTATAATTTATCTTCATAGATATATGGATATTATTTATCTCTTACGTTATCTTAATCAATCTAATAATTATGCTAACTTTAATGAAATGGATTTCCCATTAAAAAAGTTAATTATTGGATGTTTTAAATTGACTCTTTTAAGAGAAAGAGTTCAAAAAAGTTGGTATAAATTAACTGGATTAAGTGACAATGAAATTAATATTGTAATTCAATGTATTTTAAAGAGATTAAATAATAAAGTAGTTATTAAATCTGGGGAGCTTGAGAAGTTTAAACTGGAAGTTTTTAAGTATGTTAAAATGGTATCAAAGGAGGTAAATGAATGAGTGTGTAGTAGTGTATATTAGTAATGAATTGTGAATTAGAGAGTGTAGCTAGATCTGACTAGAACCAAAGGCTCTGGATCTGACTAGAACCAAAGGGTCTGTGAGTGTAACTGATTTTCAGGTACCATCTCTTACGATCGAGGCTGATACCTTAGATTAGTACCTAGATCCCCAGATTGATACCCATATCGATACCCTACCCTAGATCAGGAGACACCTAGATCAAGAGACAAATGATCGAATAGATAAACCATGGACCCTTCAATAGTACCACCAATTGTGTATTAACTACGACCTTGAGCACTGAAAAATTGTGGAGATACTAAACTACAAAAGAAACACATTACAGCAATACTACAGATACTATTACAATTATACTACTCTAACTACTTCCATTATCCAATAGTCACCAATTTATTCCATTATTAAGCATTTTTTGACTATTGGCTCATCATTTCTTGTCACGGCCCGTAAAGTTACCGACACCAGACGGATTTTATCTCCGATGATTTTCACAATTGCTGGTGAAAATTTACAGTGGGTGTACGGGTGTGAGGGAGAGAAGGGTCGTGTGAGGTGCTAATTGCAATGAGTCATAAGAATTTTGATACATCTACAGATAGAGTATGGGGAGCTGTATCGAGATGAAAGTCGACATCTGAGTAGATCCAGTATCGGTCTACCAATATGCCAATTTTCGAACCAATCGCCCCATTCGATCTTTCTCCAGAGCATACCCCATTTTACCACCAAATTGTCATCTCAGTTATCTCTGACTCATAGGAACACAAAAGTGGGGCGCTATATGCAGTCTGCAGCTAATCTTTCTTTTTCTATACCGAAATCAGATTGAAAAATTTTCAGGTGACAACTATTAGTCAGTTATATAAGTAGGATCTAAACCCCATAAAAATATCAAGACAATGTCACAAAATCCATACGGGCCAAACCCATCAGATTATTTATCAAATGTTACTAAATTTGAATTAATTGAATCAACTTTAAGAGAAGGTGAACAATTTGCAAATGCATTTTTCACAACCGAAAAAAAAATTGAAATTGCTAAAGCTTTAGATGATTTCGGTGTTGATTATATCGAATTAACATCACCAGTTGCTTCAGAACAAAGTAGAAGTGATTGTGAAGCTATTTGTAAATTAGGATTAAAAGCTAAAATTTTAACTCATATTAGATGTCATATGGATGATGCTAGAGTTGCAGTAGAAACTGGTGTTGATGGTGTTGATGTTGTTATTGGTACCTCCCAATTCTTAAGACAATATAGTCATGGTAAAGATATGAACTATATTGCTCAAAGTGCTATTGAAGTTATTGAATTTGTTAAATCAAAAGGTATAGAAATTAGATTTTCTTCAGAAGATTCTTTTAGATCTGATTTAGTTGATTTATTAAATATTTATAAAACTGTTGATAAAATTGGTGTAAATAGAGTTGGTATTGCTGATACTGTTGGATGTGCAAATCCAAGACAAGTTTATGAATTAGTTAAAACTTTAAAATCTGTTGTTAGTTGTGATATTGAATGTCATTTCCATAACGATACAGGTTGTGCCATTGCAAATGCTTATACTGCCTTAGAAGGTGGTGCCAAATTAATCGATGTTTCAGTATTAGGTATTGGTGAAAGAAATGGTATTACTCCATTAGGTGGTTTAATGGCAAGAATGATTACTGCTGATAGAGATTATGTTTTATCCAAATATAAATTACACAAATTAAGAGATTTAGAAAATTTAGTTGCTGAAGCAGTTCAAGTAAATATTCCATTTAATAATCCAATTACTGGATTTTGTGCTTTTACTCATAAAGCTGGTATTCATGCAAAAGCTATATTAGCAAATCCATCAACTTACGAAATTTTAAATCCTTCAGATTTTGGATTATCAAGATATATTCATTTCGCTAATAGATTAACTGGTTGGAATGCCATTAAATCTAGAGTTGATCAATTAAAATTAGATTTAACTGATGATCAATGTAAAGAAGTTACTGCTAAAATTAAAAAATTAGGTGATGTAAGACAATTAAGTATTGATGATGTTGATTCAATTATTAGAGAGTTCCATTCTGCTATTGATAAAAAAGAAGACGAAGAACCTGAATCAAAAAAACAAAAAACTACATAGATATAATGATATTATATGAATAAAATTTGCAACCAAGAAATTGTAGATGTCAAAATTCCTCTGAGAGAAAGTGAGAGAAAAGAATTCGTTCTAGTAGCTAAACTATTCTTACCCTTCTTCTAAACAGATCCCTTTTCTCGTTCCCCAGTCCCTGGTCCTAGCCCTAGGTCTTCGCTCACTATGTCGTGTCGTCGCATCAGAAAATTTTTCAACCAACCGTAAGACCAGCTAAAATGTCTAATCTTTCAAAGTATGTACCCAAAACCCCTCTAACCACTCCCAATAACCATCAGAACCATAGTACTAACATACACCTTAGTATCGATCAAAATACAACTTCAAATCACTCTTCAATCCCAAGTAATAGCCATTCTTCTTCAATTCCAATGAATAAAGGGAGTAAGATTTATTCTCTACCAGAAGCTTTTGGTGTGTGGGACCAAAATAAAGACTCCATCTTACAACAAGATTCACTGATCCAAGATCCAGCTAAATTTGAAGGTGTAAAGTTGACAGATCCCCATCCAATTTATCATTTAAATATGGACGAATCCATGAGAAGAGATAATGGGGTAAATGATTCAAGACAACCAGAAGTAAGACCAAGCGATGATACTGGTGTTAATGGTGGGATCAATGGTGGGAATATCAATGGTAGTGCACCAGTCACTGAAACACCAATCCTTCAACCAGATCAAATAAATTGGTTTTATTTAGATCAATCTGGGAACGAACAAGGACCTTTTAATGGGGAGATGATGAACTCTTGGTTTACTGAAGGGTATCTTAATTTGGATTTACAAGTAAAACGAGAAAACGTTCCTTATCAGAGTTTAAGATCATTCTGTGATTCGATTCTGAATTATGTAACACCATTCAAGGTTCCATTACCTAAAGATTTTGGAGTACAACCAACCCAGGCCCCACCAGGGCAAGTACCAGGTCAAGGTCCTACCCAAGGATTACCTCTTCAATTCGATAATCTATCTCTACAAAGTCAACCTGGGGGACTTCTTAACAATTCCTTACTTGGTCAATTATCTCAACCATTCGGCCAACAAATGTATCAACCGTTTCAAGTTAACCCCATGCCATCGATTTTGCAGCAACAAATCAATACAAATCCAGTTTTAAGTAGAACCAATTCCAATTGGGGGATCAATGATTATTCTTCACCTAATACACCTATTTCAATGAACTCAGGATTGAATGGAAACAGTCTCAATGGAACAAGTCTTAATGGGTCTGGACTTAACGGGACCCTCAATGGCTCAAACGGTGTGCAAGTTCCAACCCCAATGTCACCATGGGCATCTACTATTCATTCACAATCTCGTGTTAATTCACCATTTGTTCAAGCCACCCAACCTGTTGGCACAGATGATCAAGTATTGAACAATATTCATTCGAGTGTCGTTACAGGAATCTTAGATGATTTTGGTACTGGCCAACCAATTTCTGAGCCAATTGTTCAACCAAGAGTTGTTACAGGAGAAGAAATTGTTCAGCCAAATGTAGTAACAGGAGATGAAATTGTCCAACCAAATGTCGTAACTGGAGATGAGATTATTCAACCAAATGTCGTAACAGGAGAAGAAATCATTCAACCAAATGTTGTCACAGGATCAGACATTGTTCAACCAAAGGTCATCACAAATGAAGAAATTCAAGAACCAATTGTTCAACCAAAAGTCACAAACGAACCATCCGTTGTCGAAACCACCCAACCAAAGAAAAGCACAAACAAGAACAAAAAACCAACACTTGATGATTCAATTGATCAATTATCACCAAGAGTTGAAACCTTAACTCCGGCACCAGCCCCACAAGATAACAAAGCACCATGGGCAGTTAAAAAGCCACAAGAAGCAAAGTTAACTCTTAAAGAAATCCAAAGACTTGAAAATGAAAAATTCGAAAAACAAAAGAAAGTTGAAACTGAATTAAAATTAGAACAACAAGCCAAAATTTTAAGAGAAGAAAAAATCAAAGAAGAAAAGGAGAAGCAAAGACCAAGTTTACCTGCAACATCAAGTTGGGCAAGTTCAAGTATGTTAAAACCTGTTACTAAGACCCTTGCAGAGATTCAAGAAGAAGAAAGGAAAGCATCTGAACAAAAACAAAAACAAAAAGCTCCAACAAACACCATAGCTGCATCAATTGCTACTAGTACAACCACCAAATCAGACGAAATGAATGGTTGGTCAACAGTTGCAAGTAAAAAGGTTGTCAAAAAGACTAGCAGTTCAAGTACAACCACCACATCATCATCATCAGCTTCAACCAATCCTCAAGTTCTCAGAAATGTGTCTAGTAATTTAACTGCCTCTAAACCAGATAATTCAATGGCATTAAGAGAAGAATTTATTATTTGGGCAAGATCTCAAATGACTAATTTATATCCAAGTGTTTCACAAAATGATTTATTAGAAATGTTTATTATGTTACCAAATAATAAAGATTCTTTACAATTAATTGGTGAAACTGTTTATAGTTCATCTACCACCATGAATGGTAGAGTTTTTGCTCAAGAATTCTTAAAGAGAAAGCAACAAACAGAAAGACAATTAACAAATGCTAGTGATTTAGGAGCATGGTCACAAGCTATTGTTGAAAGTGCTGGAAAGACCCCATCTGTGGATGAAGAGGGATGGAGTACTACCAAGAAGAAGAAAGGTAGAAGAAGTTAGGAGAGACGAGTAATTAGCATAATATACGCATTAGAATCATGTCGTCATAATCTATAAATCTATAAGAAGGATTGTCGTTTACGTTATAACCTCTCGTAATCAACACTATTTAATATTTCATCCACCAACTCTACATTCTCTTTTGGTATCATCAATATACCAGATTTAGCCATCGATAAATAATTAAGTTCAAATGAAATGTTGGGAAACGAATCAACTCCTCTAAATATTTTACCTGCTACTCCTGCTACAATTCCAGTAGAGTCAAGAGGTAATTCTCTTAAATCAATACTTACAGGGTTTAAAATATCTTGAGTTGAACCAATCAAATATCTTGAATTAAACCCCATTTTATTCCTTTGCAGTGAACTTTTTGGGAGTATTAATGATACTTCATTTTCTGAAGTTCTTGTAATTGCAAAATAATCAGGAATTTTATTACTTGAAATATTGTTTGCAATTTTCAAAATACTTGATGCTACATCATTTGATCTTGAACCTGTTAACAATAAAGAGATTTCTTTATTAACAAAAGGTTTAATATTTGAATCTTTAAATAGTTTAAAGATTTTTTTTTCTAACCCCTGAGATTCTAAAGGACTTGAAGGTCCTAAAGGGTTATTATTAACTATATAACTCCCACTTAAATCATTAAATTCAAAATCATTTTGGGTTAAAATATTAACTACCTTATCTTCAAGATTTGAAGGAATTAATACGATATCACTAAAATGTGAAGATATGAAGAATAGAGAGATGTTGTTTTCACTTAGAGGTTTAGTAAGGTTCAAGATTTGGTAATTATCACTACCACCACCACTATCTAATTGTAAATGAACAAAAGTTTGATCTAAAAGAGTAACGTCTTGGTACCCTAATTGAGCACAAATTTCAAGAGGTTGTTTGAATTTTTGAACTAAAGAAGATTCAAAAATGATAGTACATTCAATTGGAGTGAATGCAATATGAAAAAAATAGTTTGGTGGTAAATCATCACTTTCAGAGAAATTTGCGGAGTTAGTAGCGGAATTACCAGAATTACCAGAATTATTATTAACCATACTAAATGAAAGTCTTTTTGTACTGTTATCCATATCTCTTGAAAGTCTTTTTGTACTATTATCCATATCTTTTGAATCAAAATTAAAACTCAGTATTGAAGATATTGAACCATGTTTTGGTCTAAATGATGAAGATGACGTCAGTTCTTGAATACTATTTCTTTTTGATTTTGAAAGGTTTAAAAAACTTAGTTTATCTTCAAATTCTTCTGAATCATATTCTTCACTTGAAATTTCATCATCTTCTTCTTGTTCTGATTTTATAGCTTCATTATGTAAAAAATCGAGAATACTACTTTTAAATATCCAATATTTCGACCGACTAATGGAGAGGATCGATAGCTTTGTAGGGTTTAATTGAACTTGGTTCATTGTAAACCATAAAGTAATGTCAAGTGAAAATTTTGAAAATTAGGTTAGAGATCAGAGTAAATTGAGTCATGGAGATAGAGTGTCTTTACCATCTGAGGCACTAATTCCTAATTAAGCTAAATCAAGAGAACAATAGATTTTTAAATTCCGTCATTCTTATTGGGTTGGCCGTTGGAATTATGTATGCGTATCTACCCGATACCGGGTAGACTTACGTATTTTCAGTCTATGCATCTGGGGTTATCTGCGATAAGAGGTGTATGATTTGTATATTGATGGTCTTATCTGTATCTGTACTCTTGCATGTATCTGTACCCTTGTCTGTATCTGTACCCCTTGCTTGAATTTGCGTGTCTTGAAACTGGTCTCTTGTCTTTGTATTCCCCTATTCCCAATGCTTGGTTCGCTTAAGAATTTCCAATGTAAGTACTATTGTCAAAGCAATATGTACGGTACTTACACGACTGGTTTTAGATTATAATTCTTAAGGCATTTTGGGACGGATATATACGGGTATGTCGGGTTAAATAGAATAGAGTATAGAGTAGAGTATAGAAGGTATGGAGGAAGTGAGCTAACACCAAAGGTCCACAAGTCAGGTAAACGGTATTGGACTAGTGTAACTAGTTAATGCGTAGTGTGAACGCTGTACTACTCAGCCTAATCAGCCTAACCAGCCTAGCCACCCTAACTACACCCTAACCACTCTAACCATCTCCTAACCTACCCAGTGCACTCTGTCATATATTTCTACACACCTAGACATCACCTAATACTCAGATAACCCCCGTCTCGTCTCAGTACTCAGACAACCCCTGTCTCTCATAAAAAGTCTCCCACAACTCAATACTCTCCTTTTGTGACTCAATCGAACTCTCTATAAAAATCTCTACACTATTCCTGAAATCATCAATTTTTTCAAATTCAAAATTCTCCAATTCTTCCTTAATAGTATCAGAAATTACCTTATACCTATTCTCAAAAGTATCAGTTTTTGCTTGTAATTTTTCAATTTCAAAATTCAAAATATTAATCTTATCAACTTGATTTCTCAGTTTGTATTTGGTTAACAGACCCTTTTTCTTATTTAAATCTGCCAAATTATTCTGATAAGATTGATAGATTTTAATTCTTTGATCAAATACATACTTTATAGATCCAATTATACGAAGATATTCTTCAATTGTAAACCCTAAAGTTAAGTGATCTTGAAGATTAACTCTATCTAAATTATCTCTGAGTTTAATCTGGACATCATTAAAAGCAAGTAATAAATCCGTAGTCTTTTTAGAAATTTCTAAACCTGCAAGTTCTTCAATTGCCAAAGAAATTTGTTCAACGATATTAACAATATCAATACGTTGACTTATAATTAATTCTATAGCGTTATGAAATTGTTTTAAATTCTGTTGTAATGTGTTTATATAATGATTTTTTTCATCAAAAAATTCATCAGGTTCTTGAACTTTGTTTGACATTGAAAAGATTGATGACATAAATCCATTATTTGCACTACTTGTATCAGCTGGATCATCTAATGCTTGATTGTTTTGTAATGAAGCTCCACTCCCACTAATTCTTTCACGTTCTTTTGATTCATTAATGAAATCTTCACTTGTAAGAAACATTATAAAATCAGAATCTTTTGAAAGACTGGGGATGTTGTTAATTTTACAAAGCATTTTTTCAAGAGATAATCTACGATTTTCTATAAAGCTTTCATTGAATCGTCCAATGTATGTATCTTTAGATGGTGGTGGAGGAATAATACGCCCAAGATGATTATTTTGAAGTTGATGATAAATCCATCTAAAATCTTTATATCTACGAGTTACTGTAAATGATGATCCTGAGGGGAGAGTGGTAGAGTCTTCACGTTTCTTTTTAGTGGTGATGGTATAAACAATATGGGCATTGGTTATATCCCCTACTTTCATTGGATCACTAACTGTGATGTCTAATTCATTTTTACTCTCTCCATTTTCTTTCTTCCGTATAGGTCCAGGTCTAGATCCAGGTCCATTGGATGCCTTGGTCTCCAGGTCTCTATTTAAATCGTATAAAGGAGCTTCACTTTCTTTAACAAGTTCTTCTTTTCCAGTCCCAGACTTTAAAGATAAATTATCACTTGATTTATTCTCAATACCAAGTGGTCCTAAAATACTTGTTTCTTCTTTTTGTCCTAACTTTTTAGCATTTTTATTAGGAGCAAATTTCCGTGGTCTTTTAAACCCCTTTTTTTTGACGTCTTTTGATTCTTTCTTTGACCCAATTTTGATCGGACTAGCTCCATTGTCATTGAATAAAGCATCTGATTCAGTTAGCTTAGTAGGTGACATTACCGATTGTTCAAGTTGGTTATCGAAGTCTGTAGAATTGGCTAATTCATCAAGAAGCTTTGACTTTTGTTGAGCTCTTTGCTCTTTTTTGATTTCATGGAGTTGTTCTAGTTCACTTCTTGCGGTATCGTAGGCAGAGGAGGTAGGCTGGGACTCGTAGACAGAGGAGACAGGCTGGGATTCATAAACTGGATCAGAAACTTGATCAGAAACTGGCTCACCTGGAGTGTTGTCATCGTCTTCACTGTCGTCCTCTTCCTCCTCATCTTTTTTATCACCAATTGATAAATCTTGAAATCCATTGAACTCCGGGTTAAGATATGAACTGTTGCTGGTATACGTTTGATGGGTACTAGGAGATAGAACATCATCCCAATGGGAAGCAGTTAAATCATCATCATGGTTCATGTTGGCGATAATGCGAGTGCGAGATAAAGAGAGGATCTACAGTATCTTCTACAGCTTTGTCTACAGTTTCTACTTTGTCTATCTATTATCTATATCTATGGAGCACAGTATCCACCGTCAACAATAATATCTGAACCAGTGGTGAAAGTACTAGCATCACTGGCCAAATATAAATATGCACCAACTAATTCTTGTGTAGTTCCTTCTCTACCTAATGGTGTCATTTGATGCCAAAGCAGCTTTTGTTTTTCATCAACAAAATCACTTATTTCCGTGACAATATAACCTGGTGAAACAGTGTTAACTCTTGCAAAATGAGACCATTCGACTGCTAAAGATTTTCCTAAATGAACCACAGCAGCTTTGGCGGCATTATAAGGAGCTTGTCTTTGTGGGAAGTTAACAATATGACCAGACATTGAAGCCGTTAAGATTAATGAACCTTTACCATTCTTTTCAAAGATTTGACCAACTCTTTTAGCACAATAATATACACCAGTAAAATCTAAATCTACAACTTTATTCCATTCATCATGTTCTTCAGCATGAATCATTTCACCAGCAGTCCAAGGAACACCAGCATTTGCAACAAAAATATCAATTGTACCAAAATCTTTTTCAATTGAAGAAATTGTTTCATCAACAGATTTTGGATCTGATACATTACATTTATAAGCTTTACATTTAACACCAAATTCTTTAGAAATGGCTTCAGCTTTATCATCAGCAGGTTTAGAATTATACCAAATTGCAACATCTGCTCCAGCTTGTGCATAAGCTTTAGCAACTGCTAATCCAATACCACCTGAACTACCAGTTACACTAGCAACTTTACCTTTTAAAGAAAAAAGATCTAAAACATTTGATTTTGGTTCTGGAGCTTTGGTTGGTAAATCTCCAAGTTTTGGGTTAATTATACTTTGATATTTCATATTTATTAAGTTAAGTAGAAGTGAAAAACCCGGGCCATTTCGCACCTATTTATACTACTGGTGGATTGCTAAAGATTTTCCATGGAATTTTAGTTGCGGTGATTTAAAAGAGGTTCAAGAGGGGGTGAGAGATGGGGGAAAGTACAAGTTCATAAAGAGGACATCATGGACTTAGTGTCTTTTGATTGAACACTCGTCTCTTGGTTGTATTTCGTCTCGGTTCATTATCCTTCCTATAAGTAATGTACCCTCCGCAGTTGTTTGAGATTTATGTACTGTATATAATCTAAGACATCAGCCCAGGGTGATCTGTACGTCATACAAAAGTATTGGATTCTATACCTTAATGGTTGAATTAAAAATACCCGTAGTATCACATTGGCTAAACTTAAATTCTTCAATTCCTTGAATTCCAACCTTTTCTCAATGTCCCCTATTTTACATTCCTGGGGTAATCCCGACTAATTTCCCTTAATTAGAGCCGCGAACTAAATCTCCTAATTCGGTATTTTTAAGAGACACTGTTGGCGACAATTTACATCTACTAATGGTCTTATTACTTGTAGTATAATCTCTGTGTACTTTCTTAATTGGCTGTTTAATATTTTTGTTTTAACCGATCCATACCGATCCGAATACTTTATTTCGTCATATGTCGTCATAGAGCAACTCGGACCATCTCCGAACCGCTTTTGGTTGCGGTCGACCTATTTTTGGTCCATAGGTGTTTTACGGTGTAAATACAGGAAACTCCGGTTTAATTGATCCGAAGAAACCTGGGAGTTCTATACACTAAGTAATAAATCTGAAGTACTATAGTAACAAATCTGAAGCTCTATGGATTGCGCTACATCAAAAGCATCAAGCTATTTCGCTCCACTGATCTCTACAGGTATTTCCTTCTTATGTATTAATAAATATATGCCTAATAAACACGAACAGCTGGTGGAACTGGTTTACAATCATTTTCATCTAATGTTGTTCTAATAACATCTCTGTAATCTAATGTAACCTTATCACCAAATCCTTTTTGGTATGATAATGTGTGTTTTCTCCAGTTTTCATCATCTCTATCTGGATAATCATCTCTTGCATGAGCACCTCTTGATTCTTTTCTTGCAGCTGCTGAAGTAGCAGTTTGAGTTGCACAAGTTAATAAGTTTTGTAATTCTAAAGTTTCAACTAAATCAGAATTCCAAATCATTGATCTATCACTTGTTTTAACATCTCCAAATAATTTATCAACTTCAGTGATTTCTTCAACACATTTATCTAAAGTATCTTGAGTTCTGAAAACAGCACATCCTTTTTGCATAGTTTTTTGCATCTTTAATCTAATATCAGCAGTTACTTGAGTACCAGAAGCGTTTCTAACGTTATCTAAGTTTTCAATTGAGAACATACCAATATCTTTTGGAGATGGTTTAAGTGGAGTATTTGGAGTTAATTGATCAGTAATTGTATGAGCAACAGCTCTACCGAAAACAACTAAATCTAATAAAGAATTAGCACCTAATCTATTAGCACCATGGACAGAAGCACATGCAGCTTCACCACATGCAAATAATCCTGGAACAATTTCATCTTCACCTTTTTCATTTTTCTTTAAAACTTCACCAGTCCATTTAGTTGGAATACCTCCCATATTATAATGAACAGTTGGTAAAATTGGAATTGGTTCTTTTGTAACATCAACACCTGCAAAAATATGAGCAGTTTCTGAAATACCTGGTAATCTTTCTTTTAAAACAGCAGCTGGAATATGACTTAATTGTAAAAACATATGATCTTTATCTGGACCAACACCTCTACCTTCATTAATTTCCATAGTAATAGCTCTTGAAACAACATCTCTTGATGCTAAATCTTTAGCTGATGGGGCATAACGTTCCATAAATCTTTCACCTTCTGAATTAACAAGGAAACCACCTTCACCTCTAGCACCTTCAGTAATTAAACAACCACTTCCATAAATACCAGAAGGATGGAATTGAACAAATTCTAAATCTTCTAATGGTAATCCAGCTCTTGAAACCATGGCGTATCCATCACCAGTACAAGTATGAGCTGAAGTACATGAAAAATATGTTCTACCATATCCACCACTAGCAATAACAGTTTTATGGGCTCTAAATCTATGTAAAGTACCATCTTCTTGATTATATGCCATAACACCTACACATTCACCATCTTGCATTAATAAATCCATGGCAAAGAATTCAATAAAGAAATGGGTATCATGTCTTAAACTTTGACCATATAAAGAATGTAATAAAGCATGACCGGTTCTATCAGCAACGGCACAAGTTCTGTAAGCTTGACCACCTTTACCGTATTCTTTTGATTGACCACCAAAAGCTCTTTGATAAATTCTACCTTCATCATTTCTTGAGAATGGAACACCATAATTTTCTAATTCATAAATAGATTGTGGGGCTTCTTTTGTCATATAATGGATAGCATCTTGGTCACCTAACCAATCTGAACCTTTGACGGTATCATACATATGCCAGTGCCAATCATCTTTATGCATATTTCCTAAAGCTGCATTAATACCCCCTTGAGCTGCAACTGTATGACTTCTTGTTGGGAATAATTTGGAAATACATGCGGTTTTAAATCCAGCTTCAGCTAAACCGAAAGCTGCTCTTAAACCTGCTCCACCGGCTCCTACAACAACACAATCATATTCATGATCTATAACATGATATTTTTGTCCCATATATTTAGCAGCATTAAAATCGGTACCTTTAATATTTGAACCAATTGTTTGTTTAGAGATTCTTGATCCTGAAAAGAATCTGGTTGTTTGCTTGTTAAGCACTGAACGTACACTTAACATATTAAAACTGAATAGATAGTTAGTGTTGAAAGAAACTTTTCACAACTCGCACCAATTGTAAGTAATAGATATTTCGTGTGATTTGATTGGTTGACAGCGGGAAAATAAAGTGTCTCGGTAAATTGGTTTGAGATGCGAGAACGGGTCCGTATAAGTAATCCGGGGTAAACGTTAGATCTGGGACAAGAATTTGGGACAGGATGACTGATACTTGTAGAGGGTAGATGGAATAAATGGTATGTGAATTTTAAATGACACATTTTTACGACACTAGAGTGTCTTAGACAATTGTGATGTATCACATTTGATGTATCACATTTGACTATCGCGGTTCCTAGTCCGAGGATTAAGGGAACAACTCCGATTTTTACCGTAGTATAAAAATGAAATGAGTGTTCCGGAGAAGTGGTGTGTATTTGTATGAGGAGTTGTTACAGAAGATAGAGGTGTGTATTTAGTGAAGAAATCCATATTTACTCGTAGAGTAAATCAATTTTCTGATCCCGGGTCTCCACATTTCAAAGTGCGTGTGACTTTCGTGAGTCGTGTATTTCTATATACAAGTTTAACACACTGTTCCTGATATATTGTTGTCAAGTTTTATGCCTTATGCCCTGGCACCCATTTTTTTATCTATTTAAGTATTGCCTTTTCAGTGTTTTTGAAAACACCCAGTAATTTATCCAAATATTCCTTATGAAGACTTTCTAATTCTTTTACAACTTTCATATCACTATCTGATTTTTTACTTAATTTTTTCAATTTCTGTTTGAAATCTGTTCTAACAGCATTAAGAGAGTTTGAATTATTATTTTTAAATTTTTCAAAAACTTGCTTCAATTCTTTTACATTTTCTTGTTTTGTCTCAGTAGTTATTGGAGGTAATGGAACTTTAAGATTTCCTGAATTTTGATCCAAGGTTGCATTCATATTTAATCCTGATGCTAAAATTGAACTTATAATACTTTGAGTTTGACTTGGATCAAAAACCGTAATTATAAGGTTCCTTCCTTTAACAGAAGTTTGTGCAATAGTATTGAATTTGTAGGATTCATCATTGTTAATTTTGATATCTAAATTATCAAAAATGTTTGGATTTGTTTTTCCTAACTTAACTTCGTTAGCTTTTTTAGTGAATTTTTCAATTACTGAATCAAATTTTGTTCTTACTTCCTCGAAATTAATAAGATCATCAACTGATACAGTTTCTTCTGGTTCTTTTACAGCTTTTTTATCTACTTTCTTGTCTTTTTTACCTTTTTTACCACCTTTTGCGTAGAGTTGCGGTGAAGAGTGGATATATCTAGATCCTAAAGGCACGTATGGCCTGATAACAGATCTAGATATTGGTCTAATGAGAGATAATCTGATAATACTCTTAAACATTGTCGATTTTTTTTGCGCGATGATTGCAAAAGATTTACAAAAGGTTATGAGATCTACATGAATCGAATCTAATTTTACATTAACTATTACTCTATAATCTATGGGGCAGTGTAACCACCATCAACTCTGATATCAGCACCAGTGGTATAACTGGCAGCATCACTTGCTAAGTATAAGTAAGCTCCTCCTAATTCCCTTGGTACACCTTCTCTACCTTTTGGAATTAATTTACACCAATGCGTACGAATATCCTTTGGAACAAAATCACTAATTTCTGTTGCCATGTAACCTGGTGAAACTGTATTAACTCTTGCAAAGTCAATCCACTCGACTGAAAGGGATTTTGATAAATGTAATACAGCGGCTTTAGCGGCATTATAAGGAGCTTGGTAATTTGGTACATTAACAATATGTCCTGACATAGAAGCAGTAAAGATTAAAGAACCTTTACCTTGTTTTCTGAAAATTCTACCAATATTCTTTGCACAATAATAGACACCGTTTAAATCGACATCCATAACATTATGCCATTCAGCATCATTATCAGCTTCGACCATATCACCAGAAGTCCAAGGGATACCAGCATTAGCAACGAAGATATCGATAACTCCGAATAATTCGTTTACTTTATCGATAACATCTCTAACATTGTCAGCTTTTCTGACATCACATTGAAAGAATTCAATTTGAGCATTTGGGAAATTCTTTTTTAATTTAGAGATGTTTTCATCATTTGGTGAATAATCGACAATAGCTAATTTGGCTAAGTTAGCTTGACAATAACTTTCACTAATAATATAACCAATACCTCTTGCACCACCAGTTACAATAGCTGATTTACCAGTTAACATAAACAAATCAATGATGTTATTTGGGATAGTTGGGAAAGCAACTGGGACTGGACCAACAGCAGTGTTGATAACAGATTGGGCAGCAGGATCAGATGGTACAGTTGAATCGATAGTCATTGGGATGTGTAGAAAATTAGGAATTAAAAGGGTATTTATAGTTTCGGATTTTATGGTTGCAACAGCAAAAGAAATTCAACGGTCTGCAAACAAAAGAAAATTATATACAAACCATTACGTATGAGAAAAAGGAAACAGAACGATGGATCTGAGAATAGATGACAAGTCGTGGGGGTGAGAGTGTGAGCGAAGGTAATAGATGATGCAGAATAATATATGTAGACTAATAGATGATCAAATGATGAAGTAGAATAATTGAGAGATGATAATTAATAGATGACTCGAATAGATGACGCCTCTATTTTATGTGGGGCACGAGTCAAAGTGGAGGGGGTCTTGCATTGTCCCCTATGAGGTCAACCTATCATATTGATTCGGTTCCTTTTGTTGGGGTTTTGTGTTATGTTTATAGTTTCTGTACCGAATTTCGTTTCATTAAATTACACCGAGAATTGAAATATTTGTGGTATCCACACCTTTTTCTATGATATATGGCTTAGATTATGGCGAAAGGCTACTGGTATAGCAATAAAGATCTTGGAGAATGTTGGGGAATGTAACGTAGATGATAAGAGATTAATTACTTGGGTAATTAAGTTTTTGGAGTTTTTTAGTGAAAGTTTCGGAGAAATAGAGTATATTAAGGGACAGCGTCGGAAAAAAGATCATCCTTATCTGGGGTATTTTAGTTAGGTGCATTGAATGATCTGTATATTAGGTGGTGTGTGAAGTTGTTAACTCTTGTTGATATTGTTACTCTTATCCTCTTTTGGACACTCTTGTGAAGGACCCCCACTCCTCCACCTTATGCATCTCTTCTTTTAACGCAATTGCTTTTTGATTGTGTGTAAATTGCAAATTTTACAAATTTGAGATAAGATAAGGAGGGACTTAGTCTACAATTTTCTAGACGCTTGCGTAACTATTCAATGTCTATTTATTACTACCTAATCAAAGATAACATCATCGTTATCATCTCCTTGTAACAAATCTTTTGATTCTTCATTATCACCGTCTTTCTCTTCAGCCTTTTCAGCCTTTACATCCAATTCTTCAACTCCTTTCTCAATTTCTGCTTCATTCTTTTGATCTTCAGCTTGTTTGTTAATCTTATCTTGCATTTCCTTTTCTTCTGCTTCAGTATTAATTTGTTTCTTCTCTTGAACTTTCTTTAATCTATAAAATTCTTCCCTATCTAACTCATCTAATTCAGAATTAATATAACTAATGGTGTTTTCAGTTCTTGGAATAATAACATGCTCAATTGCATTGACTCTTCTATTAGTTACTTTAATAACTTCATCTAAAATAATAAATGCAGTTTGTAATGAAGCCAATTCAACCAAAGTTTCAACTGCTCTTGTATAAACCATTTTGGCCTTTTGAACTTGTTGACCACCTCTACCTAAACCAGTTAACTTAAAGTCATTAATATTTTCATCAATATCACTATCAAAAGTTGGTAAGAAAACACCTGAAACATTTTCTTGTTTGGCTTTAATTTTAAATCTTGCATTTTTAACACTTTCTTGGATTTGATATGAAATATTACCTCCAACAGCATATTGAACTTCTGCTAATGAAAAGGCTGCAGTTTGCATAACTCTACCCATTTTTCTTTTAGAATCATCAATTCTTTGAGTAATTTCTCTAAATCTTTTGGTTAAAGCTTCTGATTTTCTTTTTAATAATGAATGTCCTTGTTGTGCACCTTTTAATTTAGTCTTCATTAGACCCAATGTCATACGTGTTGGGAAGACCTGTTCCCTGTTACCTGCACCACTCATTGAGAAATATTAGGGATCTAATCGTTGACGAAGTGTGCGAATGCGATTAAGAAATGCGGTTTAATGCGAATCTGATACCAGATGGATCCAATGATTTGTGATGATTTTATTAGTTCTGATGATATTAATTATGAAATGAAATTGTTAAAGAATGATTCCAATCCTTATTTGTGGTTGGAATACTCAAAATCTTTAAAAAATTTAAAATCTCGTATAATTGTTCTTGAGCGTTCAATAAATCATTTTGCATCAATTGAAAAATTTAATGAGACAAAATTATTTTGGGTAGAATATTTGGATTTGATAGCGAATGATATAGATGATGTCAATGTTTATTATAACAGAAAGGAAACTTATGTTTTGAATAGACTCTTTGAAAAATGTTTATTCCATTTAAATGATCTTGATATTTGGTATAAATATCTAACATTTCTTAATAATCAAGATAATGTAGATTATATTTTGAAACAGTATGTCAAGTGTTTAAGAAGTTTACCATTAGAAACTCACGAAAAAATCTGGCCTGTTTTCTTGGATTTTGCACAAACACTTTCAAAGTATAATACCAATTTAGCAACTGATATAATGCTTAGATTTGTTAGTCTTGATAATTATAATATCAATCATCTTGTAAGTTTAGCAAAATGGGGAGAACCAGAAGGTTTAAACTTTGTACGAAAATCTTTAACCACAGGTAGTTTTGAAGAAGATGATTGGAAACTCATCTTCGAATACTTTAAAGATAAAGCTCTTGTAGATGTTTTCATAGAAAAATTCCCAAAACAATTTGGTTACGGATACGTTAAACTTATAGACACCACCAATGATCATGAACTTAAAATCCATTACTTTACAGAGGGCCTTGAAAAATGTAAATCAGTTTATGATTTCACAACCATCTACGAAGCATATTTAACTTACCTTGAAAATTCAACATTAGCAGAAGATCCAACTGATTATGAAATCAATTTATTCGAAAACCTTTTGAATAACAGACAGATTATGATTAATAACATTTACTTAAAAGGAGATTCTAAAAACCTTGATAATTGGTTTAAAAGGTTTGAAATTTTTGAATCTAATAAAGATTTGAATGGTCTATTGAAAACTCTAGTTGAAGCTATCACATCAATCAACCCACTTTCTTCTCATTCAAATGAAGGTAAAAGATTGTGTGATATCTGGATCAAATATGCTAATATTTATTCAGAAAAGAAAGATTTCAAAACTGCTAATTTAATTTATAGTAAATCTATAAGTTCGAAATTTAAATCTGATGATGAGGTAATCGAATTATATACTCAATGGTGTAAAATGTTTATTGATAATGATCAAATTGAAAATGGATTAAAGATCTTAGAGAACATACTTATAGATAAGAAGGAACCGATTTCTAAGAATATTAAATTATGGTCGTATTATTTTGAACTAATGGAAATCTATTTAGACGATATCGATAGAATCATAAAGGGTTATTATAAAATGATTGAATTGAAGTACGCAACTCCTTTAATGTTATTTCAATTTGCAACTTTTCTTCAAGATGAAAATAAAATCGATGAATCTTTTAGAATCTATGAAATTGGATTAAAGGAATTCAATGATGCCAATATTAGATTCGAAATCTATAATAATTATTTAGCTAAATTGATCAAGTTCCAAAAAGATCCTGAAAGAACTAGAGATTTATTCGATAAATGTTTGATAGATTTGCCTGAAAAGATAACAAAGCCAATAATAATTTTATATTCTGAATTCGAATATAGTAAAGGTTTAATACTCAAATCTTTCAATATTGTTAATACTTATATCCTTAAAACATCATCAGATCCAGTGGATTTGATTCTATTTGCTTCAACAAAATTTAGTGGACAGATTGATTTAAGAGAAAAATTTGAAAAATGGATTGAGTTATCTTTAACAAATTCATCATTAATTAAAGTTGTTAAGGAATTCATTAAGTTTGAAATCGGGAATAAACAATATGATCGTGTTAGAGGTCTTTTCAAATACCTTCATTCAAATGTTAAACATGCGTATAAAGATTGGGAAGATTTTGAATTAGAATATGGAAATGAAACAAGTTTTAAAGAGATGCTTAGATTCAAGGCACAACATAAAAATGATGAACCTGAGCCTGAAGGATTTGTTAAATCTAGTACTTCAAATACGGTTTCCAATCCAGATATGATTGATATAGATATGTAGCTTGTATAATATGTAGAATAGAGAAAACAACTCGTATAGACCTTGTAGAATAGAGAGAACTACATAGAATAGAGAGAACTACATAGAATAGAGAGAACTACTCATAGAATAGAGAGAACTACATAGAATAGAGAGAACTACTCATATAGAATAGAGAGAACTACTCATAGAATAGAGAGAACTACTCATAGAATAGAGAGAACTACATAGAATAGAGAGAACTACTCATATAGAATAGAGAGAACTACTCATAGAATAGAGAGAACTACTCATAGAATAGAGAGAACTACATAGAATAGAGAGAACTACTCATATAGAATAGAGAGAACTACTCATAGAATAGCGTGATAGAGACAAGATTCTTGGTATCATAAATTAACTATCTCCTATATACTCTCCTACTCTTAAAAACTACCTCCTTCTTTCATATTACTCCTCTCCTACTTTTACCTCCTTCTTTCATATTACTCCTCTCCTACTTTTACCTCCTTCTTTCATACTCCCTATATACTCTTAAAAACTACCTTCCATTTATCATTAAAATTATTCAAGTTAATCATATTGTTCATATTAAAATTCAATTTAATAGATTTATTATTCTTCAAAAGTTCATTGAAGTCATTCCAATTTATGTGATAATACTTTATTATAACAGTCAAGAAACTTTGGAATATCTTATTATGATTTATCAATTTGGTCTTATAGTTAACATTATAGATTATTAATAATTGAAGAAATTTATAAATCACTTCTAATGAACAAGAATTTGAGAAATTAGAACTTGTTGCAATTGGTGTTGATGGTAATGAAGCAGAAATACTTAAAGGTAATTTATCATTAAATTGACCTAAGATTTCGAAAAATCTATTAAAGTTCAAATTATTAAATTCTTCTGGTTTGAAATTTTGTAATAAGTTTCCAACTTTTTTAGGTAATTTCAAATTCCAATTTTCAAGATTTTTATTAACTTCAAATCTGAGTTCTTTAGTAAAGATTTGACTATCAATTAATTCAATTAATTTATATTGATCTTTAATACTTCTTGATTCAAATAATAATAAAATTACTGGTATTAAAAACATCTCATCATGTTTATATAATTTATTATCAATTGATTTAAGAAATAAAATCTTTAAGAAATTATCTTTAAATTCAGTTATATTTGGAATTGTTAAAGAAGACGATAATCCTAAATTTGAATGGAATAAAGGTTTTTCAATTACTGAAGAAATGATATTTTCAAATTCAAGATTTCTATTGACTTTAATTGATTCATTTAAATGGGAATATACAGAATCTAATTTGTTATAATTCTCATCAATTTTAGTTAAAAGTTCAGAGTTATTAAAAGTTAAGAGTTTGATTAAATAATCAAATCTTAAATCTTGGGTACAATTTGAATCCCAATTCAATTTACGTATTATATTTTTTTCATTGATAATTTTCTTATTAAAGTCCTTATTTTCAATCAAATTTTTCCAATCATTTTCACAATTGAATTCATCAGTAAATGAACTTCTTTCAAGATCTTTCATGATTTTCTTTAATTCTTTATTATGTTTATGTTTATCATTTTGATTCTTTGGAGGTAAATTGATTGGTCTTGTTTGATCAATCATAGTTAATTTTTCAGGACTAATTAAATTCAAATCTTCAATTGATGATTGGGATTTAATATATGTTGGTAATTTATACATCATATTTTCTTGTCTTGTAACTTGCATTAATTTTGAATAAGATTTAGATCTTTGAGAGTAATGATTTGAAATACTATCAATAATTTGTGAATCATCATTCAAGTTTTCTTGATCTTCTTCTTCTTCTTCAATAACACCATCTTCTCTTGGTTCAATTGTAGTATTTAAAGGTTTTAAATTTGGGGTAGAATTACTTCGAAGTTTCCCAGGTAATGGGAATGGTTTATAATGATTATCATCCATCAAATCGTTGCGTATACTATTTTTAAAATATACTTCACTTTGATTCTTTAACATTGGTACATTAAAAACAAGATCTATATCATTTGATAAAATCTCATCTTCATTATAACTATCATCATATTGTTTTTTTCTAAGTTTTTGTCTACTTTTAAATTCTTCTTGACTTAAATATTTAGTTTTCGTTCTTGATAATGTAAGATTTGATGATGAATATGAATTCTTTGAACCTGAAAGATTTATACTTGAATCAATTGAATGAAGCGAATTATTAGTAAATGATGATTCGGCTATAATTTCTTCTTTAAGATTATCATCTTTAATGGTTGATAAACTTTGATTCAAATCTTCATCACATTTAAGACTTGGAGAATCATTTGGAGAAATTATTGATTTTGAAGTTAATGAACTTAGACGAGAATCATGATGATCAAAATTTGAAGAATTAACGCTGATTTCATCAGAATATGTTGAATTTAATGAAATAATTGAATCTCCAGAAATTGGTCTTTTAACTAAATTTATTGAACTTGAACTCATTTTTCTAATATAATAATCACTTGGTCTTTTAGTTAGATGATGTGGATGGTTAAATTCGTTGGAAATGTTGGATGAAGAGTTTATACGTCTTGGTAGTATTACGTTCTTATTATTTCTTTTACTTGAATTAATCAGAATATCATAATAATTGTCTGATTTATTATTCATATTGGGGATAAAGCGAGTGAAAATCTATGCGATACGGATACGATGGGAAACGGGTAGACGATGGGAAACGGGTGGACGATACACTGGTGTTTTGGGGTAGACGATACACGGGTGTTTTGGGGTTGTACTAAGTCTTTGAGTTTATATAAATGTCTGACGCAAATATTATTTAAGGTTTCTGTTGATAGATTTTCGCAGGGGAAATTGAGAAAACAATTTCACGTCGTGTATTTACGCATTTCAGATATATAAGGGTTTTTTTTTAAATCCGTATTAACAATAGAATGTAATAAATTAGATGAATTGGGAAATCCAAGGCGATTCCCAGAGTTTGAGAGCAAAAAGTTTACAATTTTATGATTTATCATATTTGACTTTACACTATTTTGTGATGTATCACATTTGACTTGACACTATTTTTATAAAACTTTTTTTTAGCAACTTCCGCCTAAAGTATATTTTAAAAATAGGGCCAAAAACCATAAATAGTTAAAAAATTTCATCGTGTATGAACCGAGGCTCTATTTATATTTTGAGACCTATTAGGGGGGCTAAGCTTCCGGAATGAGAAGAATCGAACAATTATCTGCAGGTACTCTCGATTCAATTATGCAGCATTCCCAAGTGATCATAATTAGACGAGTTCAAGTATTCGATTAAAATGAATAATAGATTGAATTCCTGGGTCATTGTTAGGCGGGGGAATGAGAAGTGATTGATCCGATAATAAACAAAACGTTTATGTGGGTGATGTTGGTGATGAATCGCAATATACGCAACTTAGATGCAAATTGCTGCCTACAACACGACGCGTCGAATAAATATGTATTATGTCTAGTCTAGTGGCTAGTGTCTATGTTCTATTCTATCTGTCTCACGTGCTCGATCCAATCTGTTGTACTCATTTGACTTAATCTAGATAATGCTCTAGCAAATGCAAATTTCTCTTCATCATTCGCAAACATAGCAGCAGTTTTTGCAACCTTTTTATCAAATCCATGTTTTGTAACTAATTCATCATCTTCAAAAGTATCTTCAACTCCTGTATTTTTTTGTTTATTAAATAACGAAAAATTATCTTTTTGTAAATCTTCTGGCTCTACAAATAAATCTTTAAAATTTGCAGCTGATGTTACTGCAATTCTATCATGATTATCATAAACAGCATCAAGGAATGTAATGAATCTACGAACTTTATCTCTTACATCAATACTTAAATAGGGAATATCTGTAATTATAAATGATTGAAATGATGTTGCTAAAGTTAAATAATCACCTGCTGCAAGTGGTTTACCACAGAGTTGTTCAAATGTGAATTGTGCAACATATGGATATGAACATTTTGGTACTAATAATTTTCTTCCCCAAACATTTAATTCGTAGTTTTCTGTAATCAAAACATCTTCATTTTCTTTATTAAAATAATCATACCATTCTTTAATATGGGTTTCTCTTGATGCTATAAACAGTTTAGAATTATATTTTACCCCAGGATTTGGTGATTTATAAACAGAAGAAATTGGTCTTGGGATTTTTCTATAATCTGTTGGACTATTAAGATAAATAACTCTAGTTTGTTTCTTAATTAATTTAATACATGGAATAAAAGATTTCCTTTGAATACCATTTAAATAAAGATCATCAGGAGCTCTATTTGATGTTGCAAATAATACTACTCCATAATCAGGACTTAATAATAACATCATTAATCTACGAAGAAGCATGGCATCTGCTACATCAGTAACTTGAAATTCATCAAAACATAAAACTGTTGATGTTTGAGCAATTTCACTAGCTAAAAGAGGTATAACATCTAAATCATTATGATTATGTTCAATCTTTAATTGATGTGATCTTTTATGTAAATGTTGCATAAATTGATGGAAATGAAGTCTTTTTTTCGGAAGAGATGAAGGAACTGTTTCATAAAAAAGATCCATTAACATGGTTTTCCCACATCCAACATCTCCATAAAGATAAATACCTTTAACTTGATTATCTTTGGTTAATAATTCATCAATATCAGGTTCCTTTAAACTGTTTTTCCCAAACACACTCCCCATGAATTTTCCAAGACCAGTTTTAGGTTTTAAATCATCAATATCTGGAGTAATAACTGTTGGAGGTTTATAAGAATTAAGAGCTTCATGAAGGATTGATAGACTTGCAATTATATTTCTTTGATATGAGTCATCTCGAAGTTTACCAGAAACTATTCGTTGATCATATAACTCAAGAGGACTCGCAAGTCTTTTAAGACTAATTGAGAAGTGTCTAGTTAGTGTCCTGATCATGATAATGAGATTTGATAACGTCTTGTGAGAATGAGAAACTATTTATTAGCTATTTAATTCTTTGTTAAATTCATATCACTCATGGTGAATAATAAATCATCATCTTCCTCTTCATTCTTATGCGTACTCTTTAATTGTAGATAGTAGTCTTCACCATCATCATCTTCGAAAACATTTTCATATTGAATAGAATCACGATTTGCATAGACTGAGGGAGTTGTTGATAATCCAGAAACATCTTTTTTTGGTTCTAATTTTGAATCTATAGTAGGCAAGTTATTAGACTGAGTCAGCAGTCTTCTATTAGATAGAGAAGACTTTCTACTACTTAAACTAACAGGATTACTTGGTTGTAAAATGAGACTTTGATTAACACTATCACCCAATTGTTGATGATGATGTTTCATAAGTTGAAATTTATTAAGAACATCACTTTCTGTTGGGGTACCATTTGAAGAGAATCTTAGATCCGTTTTACTATCAATCATTCTAACAAAATCGCTAATATCATCATCTAAATAAAGTCCACTTAATGGATTTATACTGGTTGCCAGACCTGCACTTGTACCAAGATAACTTTCATTAGCATTTTGTTGTAAAATACTTTGACGTACTGATGTATTACTAAATCTTCTACTTGCTCTTGAACCAAAAGATGAAGAAAACCTTGGGGTTGAATTCGATGGAATTATTTCAGGATTAGGTGATTCATTATCACCAAAGGATCTTGGAATAGGTGAACTATTTATTGGAATATTACCAGTTGTTGAAGAATTACTTCCTCGAGGATTTCTAAGCATTGCTGCAAGAGATGCATTAGAGGTTGATTTATTACTTGTGATTGAAATTCTTCTTTCAAGAGATGATGCACCAAATGATTGTGGAGGTGGTGAGCTTCCAATTGAGCCTACTTTAAAAGGTTGGATTGAAGGTCTATGATGTTTAGGTTCGATTGTATTTGGGGAAATGGATAAGGGACGAGGCCCTGGTTCAGGATGCCCAGGACCATGCCCAGGTTCAGGATTCCCAGGTTCAGGATGCCCAGGACCATGCCCAGGCCCCCCCATATCCATAAACTCACTACTTAAAACCTCTTCACTATCAACAATATCAAACTCCCATTGTCTTCTATATATACAACTAACCTTTAATGTCCCTAAACTAGTTTGTATTACATTAAAATGTCTTTGTACCAAATGTCCATCCACAGAAATAACATGATTCGGAATTATTGATTTTGAAAGTCCAATTCTACCCTTTGAACTAATTGGTTGTTTTCCATCCAACACTTTTGTAGATACACGTAACTTTTGATTTTTAACAATTTTATTTGTAGGCATTAATCTTAAAAATCCATAAAGACTTCTGAAAAAAATGATTCCTTGTTTATAAATCAACGGGAGTTCATCAATTAGGGACCCAGAAACTTCATTCGAATCAAACTCTATTAACCATCTTTCAATGACAATTTCTTGCTTTTTAGAAGTCCCATTTTTAACAACTTCCCAAGAATTTCCCTCATTTTTTAAAACCAATACGTTCTTGGGACTTAGTTGACGTAGATCAATAGACGATTCTATTATCATTGGTGGCATTTGTGATACATCATTACACGATTTCCATAGTTTTAAATCATCTTTTGATGATAAGGTTGGTAGGAGTAAATTAAACCATTTATTAATTTTTGAATCAGTCAAGTCTTCACGTGATTCGTTTCTTGAAGAGATTATGATTTGAGCAGACTTTGTAAAGAAGTTTTGTACTACTTGAGTTAATTTTGAGTTTTGTTTCTTAACATATGGATCAAGATCTTTTATTTGTGGAGAAGTCATTTATTATGACACAGAGGGAAGTTAAAGGTGTGGGGGTAGGAATGAGGTGTATTAATGATTGGATCTGGTAGATATATGGCTAGCTAGTATATGGGGTATGGTAGGTATGGATCTGGAGTATATGAGTGATGAGTGATCCTTAGAGTGTTATCTTATCGAGTTGCGAATTGAGAAGGTGTAGGGTGGGGCGAGGTGAGGTGGGACGAGGTGAGGTGGGACGAGGAGGTGGGACGAGGGACGAGGAGGAGGGAGGTGGGACGAGGAGGAGGGAGAGAGTGTGTGTGTGTAGAAGATGTAGGGAAGAGGGAGTAACAGGAACAGGCGAGAGGATGCAACGGGAGTTCTACTTATGTTGACTGATAGATACGGAGTTACGAACTATGGTGCACCGTATTGAGGCATATGGTAAATAGATCACGTGAGAGGGAGTAGAAGAAATGATGTGCAAGGTAGTTGAAGACACATTTAGAGTGACAGCTTACAGCTCGTTGTGATAGCTTAAGGGAAGACATATACAGGCAAATAGAGTACTAGACTTGTTTATATTTAATGTATGTGGTCTGTACACCTCTATATAATCTACAGTTTGTGTTCTCTATGGATTCTCTCTATATATTCTCTTTCTATGGATTCTCTCTATGGATTCTCTATGTACTCTCTATGTACTCTCTATGTACTCTCTATGTATTCACCTCCCCTAGTCTTTTCTCCCAACCTCTTCCACCCTCCCACATTTTGTGGTGCCAATAAAATCCCCCTTTGAATATTTCTAATATCTCCATCTTTAATATAAGCTTCACTCATATCAACAGAATTCAACTTGGTATCTTCAAGTTCTGTAACCTTCAATGCCATTTGTGTACTTATATGCTTCCAGACATTATGATCTTGTGGGAAAAGTACTGCATTTCTTTCCCAAATCTTTGTTACTTCACCTCCAAGTCTCTTATTAATCTCTTCAAGTAATCTGGGAATATGTTTACGACTATCTTTGACAAGTTGTGTTAAAGGCAAATTATTCAACTCGTCTTTAATAGCTGGTAGAATATCTTCCAAATCATCTTTAAGACTTATAGCACCAAGAGTTAATACTACAATTAATGAATTTTCTTGATTATCTTCAATGAAAGAAAATAATTGATCCATTGCTGCTTGTTTTGTATCATCTTCTGTAAACCCGTTTAATATTTGTGCCGCAAGAGTAACAAGAATTCCTTGATCATTATAATCAGATAAAATGATTTTTAATTCTTCAACGGAATTATCTAATTTATCTTGAAAGAAATATGCCAATCCAAGAGTTACATGAATAGAGAGTTTATTTGAATCATTATCATCTTTAGATTCTTCAAAAAGATTAGATACCATATGACATTCTTCAATAGATTTATCATAATCTCCTAATGCAAGATAAGTTCTTGCCAATTGACATTTTACACTTATATACTCTTGTAAAGTTTTTTCACTTTCAGATTCTTCAAATTCTGTTTCAAGAATTGATAATAATTTTTCACCAATTTTTTTACTTAAATCGAAAGTTTTACATCTTTCACTAATTGTTAAAGCAATTTTTAGACCAAACTTATCATTAGGATAAAATTTAAGATAATTTTGTATAGCAAAATTACCAATACTATATTCTTGAGCAGTTTCTAAATCTGATGAATCTCCATTACCAATTTTTTTATCAAGAATTGATTTAGCATAAAGTAATTGAGCAAGTGGTGATCTACCTTTAGAAATCACATAAGCATGAGTGAAAAGATTTGAAGCTTTTGATTCTTCATCAATAGCTTTTGCAACTAATGCATTACCTAACCAAGCTTGTGATTGTTGTGGAGCAACAGATTGAGATCTTAAATAAGCTTCTTGTGCTAATTCTCCATCTCCATATTTAAGATAAAGTGCAGCTAAATTATTCCAAATCTCACCATCTCTTGATTCAATAGAGGTGGCTTTAATAAAACAATGTTGACTAATTGCTGGACTAAATGATGAATAGGCATTACCTAAAGCAACCCAAAAATTAGAATTCTTACTTTCTAATTGAACAGATTTCTTAAAACATTTTATAGCTGCTGTTCTAAGGAATTCTAATTCTGTAAAGTTATAAGCTTCATAATATGTTAAACCAAGATTATAATAATTTATAGATCTCATATATCTTCCTGTATCAGGAAGGAGATGTATACAAACTTTAAAACAATAAATACTAACAAAGGATATACATTGGATGTATTTTTTAGAATCGAAAAGATCAGAACAAGTCTTGAAATTAAGACATCCATCTAAACTACTTAATTCGTTTAATAAAGGATCAGAATACTCTTCAAGATCTTCATACCCTTTAAACACTTGTTTGATGTCATCAATAGGGAAACATTCAATATCACTTTGAATCTTTAAAAACACCTCAAGACATTGGTGTAAAGCTAACCATAAAGATTGAGTCTTTAAGTTGATTTTACTACATAATTTTATTAAAGAAAGAACATCATTATTTGTTTCCTTAACTCTACCGAAAAACCCATTAGAAATAAGAGATTGGATTTGTTCTAATTTGGCTTGAAATAATGCATTAACAATACATTCTTCATTTGGTTTCATTTCTAAAGCTTTAGATAATTGACTTAATCCTTGTTCGTATTCTTTGGTATCACATAAAACTTTACCTAAGAGATATAAAACATGCCATGAATCAGGTCTTAAACCAAGAGCTCTTTCAAATACTTTTTGTGCAGCATCTAATCTACCACAATTATAATAAGCTTCACCTAAACCAACCCAACATTCATAATCCATTGAAGCCATTCTTAAAGCTGTTTGAAACCATTCAATTGCTTTTGGATCATCTTGTTTATTTAATGCTGAACATCCTAATACTCTATAAGGCCATGAAGAATCTTGTTGTAATCTTAAATTTCTTCTTGCAGGTTCTGATTCAATGATTTTTGTACATAAAACCTCTGCAACTTCCCATTCATTTTTACTTGTAATATCTTCAACTAAATAACGTACAGAAACGATTTCTGAAACATCTAATTCGAATGCTTTATAGAAACATTTTTGGGCACGGACTTTATCTTGATAATTGTCGAGATAGATAACTCCAAGATCTGTATAAGAAGGAGCAAAAAGGGAATATTGTTTAAGTGATTTGATCAAAAGATCATAAGGTATACTTATATCATCACCAGTTAAAAGATGACTTTTGGCGATTCTCCAAAGAACTTTAGCTCTTAATTCATTACTACGAATATCTTGTCCTACAATATACTCAAGAGAATTATTTAAATGAAGTCTACCTTCTTGATGGTTTCCTAATAACACTTCACACCATCCTAATTCCATTAACGCATCAGAATCTTTAGGAAATTCTTTTTGAACGTCAGATAAAAGTTCTTTGGCTTTTAAAAGGTTATCCTTTTCCATCAAAATTAAACCTTTACCTATTCTAGCTCTTTTATTGGTTTTATTAAGGTTAAGAATTTTATTATAAAGTTCTAAAGCTCTACTGAAATTTTTTGGTGCTTCATGATAAGTATATACTACAGCTAATGAACAAATGATATCTTCTCTAGAATTAACTAGATCAGCACCATGAGTTCTATGAATATTAGCGAGCTCTTTTATGGCTTTCGTACATAATTTAGACGTTTCTTCATATTCTCTAAGGTATAGAAGATAGTTTATAATGATTCTATTGGCAAGAATACTATTCTTACATTTTTTAAACCCTTCTTTAATATAAGACAAAACCTGTTCTACAGGAACTGAAGTTATTTGGGGATTAGTATCCTCCTCGACTTCTTTTAAAAGATCATCGTCTTCATCATCTTCTTCTTTGGATTCTACAGTTAAATTGACTTCATTTAAAATCTCCGTTTTATCATAAGGAGAAAGATCTGAATGAATAAATCCATAAAATAAAAGACCAATTCCTTCGAATTGGAAGTTTTTCAAACAAAACACGAGATCGTCTTTAGAGATTTCAGTCAATTGTTTAATATCTAAAAAATCAAAATACGTTGTCCATACTGTGAGACTTGGACTTCTAAGAAGAACCAAATCTTCAGCCATTTGTTTAACTTCTTCCAAAAGCGTCCCTTTTTCTGGGGCCGTTTGAAGTAGTTCGAGCTTATAAGTAAAGTACATTTCTTGATACTTTTTCCTCTGGACATCATCATTGGAAATATTCAACAAAGCTTCAAAATAATTAGCCAATTTTGAATTTTCATAAATAGGCCATTTTAAAACATTTAACCGACTTTGTTGTTCAGGAGTTGGATTTTTAGACATTTTAAATCGTTCTTGATATGTAACTTTTTTAGCAGCTTCTTGTTCTCTTTTAAGAGTCAAGTCAATTAATTTCACAAGATTTTCTTCTCCTTTACCAAAATGAGTTCCTACAAGTTCGAAAAGGTCACCACCAGGAATGACCCTTGATAATAAGAGTTCCTGAAGGTCAGGTTTTTTATTCATTTTTTGACTTTTTAAATAATTTGAAGCATCTTTAAGTGTTGATCCAGTACCTTGGCCTTGATCAATTTGTTCGAGTAAATAACTTTTTAACACATCGAAAAACCTTTGATGATTATCCAGATCCCTTACAACTTGAAAGTAACCTTTCCATGCAATTAAATTTTTTGGCTGCAAAGAGGTAGCTTTTATAAAGGCCGCAATAGAATTTTCAGTATCTTCTAAAAGTTGATAAGACTTACCACGGAAAAGGAATGCTACGATATTGTTGGGGTCATCTTCGAGGACATCATTGACATACTCTAGGGTCAATTCAGGGTCACCTTTTTCAAGGGCAGCTTTGGCTAGTTTAAGATAGTGTTTCGCTGACATGAGAAGGAAGAATGGACAGTGAGGGAGAAAGAGAGAGAAAGAGGGAGAGGGAGAGGGAGAGAGAGGGAGAGAGGGAGACCCAGCCAGGAGTGGAGAAAGACAGAGGGAGAGAGACAGAGGGAGAGACTAGACAGAATCAAGGGGGGGGGGGTGAAGGGCAGACTTGTGTGGCTATAGGTGGGATAGAGGGTGGGAGTAGACGATGGTAGACTTTACACTCGATTGAGGGAAGTAGATTGTAGACTCCATAGAGTCAGCCATGAGTGAGTCAAGAGTAGTGGGTGGAGGGTGGAGGGCACAGGTAATGGGCACAGAGAATGGGCACGGGGAATGGTAATATATTATCATCGAATCAGAACATAAGATCGTCTTTGCTCGTTCCCTTCGTTCACCTTCGTTCACCTTCGCTTCGCTCAGGTTCACAGGTTCACTCAGGTTCACTTCACTCGCGATGAGATTTTCACTTACAATTTTTCATGGCTCTCCTGCAAGCCAGTCAAGGCCAATCACCAATTTCAAACCTTATGACTATGGTTGCCAAAAACCATTTAGGTGAAGTAGCAGCTATAGTCATATCAACTTTAATTTCTCACGGAAGACTTAGTTCTAAAGAAATCAGTAAAAAATCAAATTTATCTTTAAAATCTGTTAAAACTTCATTAGTTTCTCTTATTCAACTTGGTTGTATTAAATTCTGGCAACAAAATGATAAAGTTGAATACACCTTTGAAAAAAATGGTTTACTCATTTTTTTAAATAGTGGGAAAATCATTAATCATATAAAAGAAGTTTATGATGAAGAAAGTGCTGCTATCATACAAAATTTGATCCAAATTGGTCATATTAAAACCAGTCAGTTGGTTGGAGAAAATGGGTACGAAAAAAAAATTAAAGTCACAAAATTATTTAATGATGGGTGGGTAAAATTTATACAACCACATGATCAGTTTCCTCTTGAAGATTTATGGGATAAGATCTTTCAAGAGACTATGAAACAAACTCCTAGATCCACTACTACCAGTGAAGTAAAAAGAGTTGCTGAGGTAAAAGAAACCGCAAGAATTAAGCTCTCAAATCTCTTAGAAACTCCTCCTTCTGGGTTATATCAAGTAATTGATGGGATGAAGGTGTTAGGAAACGATATAGAAATTGGGTTTGCTTATGAAAGATTTGAAAAATTTTCAAGATCAAATTGTTTAACTAGTTTATGTGAATCAAGAATTGGTCTCATAACCGGTACAATTTACGCAACGGCTTTAAAACTTGTAGAAAAAAATTCACCTTCAGTTCATCACTATATGAAGCAAATCGATGGGATGATTACGGATCCTGAAGGATTAGAAGTGTTTGATTCTCAAGTAGAAAATAAACTTATAGATAATAAATCTATTGTATTCAAATCACATGATGTTGTAAAACATCTACCAAAGAATCTTGACTTAAAAGGTAGTATTTTGAGTCATGATTATAAGCCAAAAAAGAAGGAACAAGAAGATGATGAAAGACCTGCTAAAAGGATGAAAATTAAAACTGAATTAGACGATTCAATGTTTGATTTAGATGGGTTTGATGAAGGCCCAAGTACAAGTACAATAGTTAATGATCATTTAAAACTTCTAGCCTCTTCAACTTCTATACCTTTTGTATTAGAACTTAGTCCTGGTACGTATACAATTCCATTCACAAAACTTAAACAACTTCTTTTAGAGTATAATTATGAAGAAATCATTAAAAAAACTGTAGGACAAGATGTTGTACGTATATTAAGATGTATTAAAGAAATGAAACTTGTTGATGAAAAGACAATTGCAAATTCTGTTCTTATTAAAGAAAAACTTGTTAGAAATGAAATCTATAAACTCGTACAATTGAACGTTATAGAAATTCAAGAAATTCCAAGAAGTAATGATAGAGCAGCTTCTAAAACTTTTTTTGCTTTTAGATATAAAAAACAAAATTCTTATAATTTTCTTCGAGATACGCTTGTTTATAATATGGCGAATATACTTCATACTATTGAAGAGTTTAAGGGGAAGGAGAGGTTATTATTGGAGAAATGTGAGAGAGAAGATGTTAAGGGGAATGAGAAGGAGTTATTACTTGAGAGTGAGTTTCGTACATTGAATAATTTGAAGTATAGGGAGATTAATAATATTGGGAAGTTAAATAGGTTATTACTGATGTATGATGTGTTTAGTTAATAGAAAGCATTAGAGGAAAGATGCTCTAAGTCACTCTACACTACAGTACACTTTACTCTACGGTACACTCTACAGTATAGTACACTCTACTCTACAGTACACTCTATTCTACAGTACACTCTACACTGCTCTACACTCTACTCTACAGTCTAGTCTAATCTACTCTACACTACTCTACTCTCTACACTACTCTACACTCTACTCTACTCTACTCTACTCTACTCTACTCTCTACACTACTCCACAGCACAGTGCACTATAGTCTATATTACACTCTCTTCTACAGTCTAGTCTAATCTACTACACTGGACTAAATCAGGATACTAGGTATTAATAATATTGGGAAACTTAATAGGCTATAAAGTCGTATAATGAATTTACTGGAAGTATTAGAGGGTGGTTAGAGACTGTATCCAGGGCTAGACAATGGGTACTAGACACTAGACACTAGACACTAGACACTAGACACTAGACACTAGACACTAGACACTAGACACTAGACACTAGACACTAGACACTAGACACTAGACTAGACCCTCTAGTCTCTACTAAACTCTCTCTTCTAGACACTAGACACTAGACTAGACCCTCTAGTCTCTACTAAACTCTCTCTTCTCTCTCTACTCTACTCTCTCTTCTCTACTCTACTCTCTCTTCTCTACTCTACTCTCTCTTCTCTACTCTACTCTCTCTTCTCTTCTCTACTCTACTCTCTCTTCTCTACTCTACTCTCTCTTCTCTACTCTACTCTCTCTTCTCTACTCTACTCTCTACAATTATTTCTCTTTCTTACTATTATTTATTACTATTATATACACCATCATCCTCACCTAAGCATCAGCATCTTGACCTGGATTACAAGTTTCATAATTTAAAACTTTGAAAATTTTCCAAATACCAAAAGCAATTACTGAACCTAAAATTGGTCCAACCCAATAAATCCAATGATAATTTGGGAAAGATTTTGCAGCAACACATGGACCAAAAGTTCTTGCAGGATTTAAACCAGCTCCTGTATAATAGACACAAATTAAATGTCCTAAAAATAATGAGATTCCAATTACGAAAGGTGCCATAAAAGTAGCTCTATGTTTTTCAACAGCTAAGAATAAAACAGTAATACATAATAAACAAGTACCAAAAGCTTCTAAGAAAACACCTCTTGATCTTGATGCACCACCTCCTAATCCATTAGTAAATGCAATTTCACCTGGGGTCATAGCACTGGCTGCTCCTGCTGCGGCCATACCTCCAAGCATTTGTGCAACCATCATTAAAGCACCTCTAATAGGTGGAACGGCACCTGCTAAAACTAATGTTAAAGTAACTGCTGGATTTAAATTACCTCCAGAAACTCTAAAGAATAAGAAAACACCAACCATAACACCAAATCCAAATCCTAAGGAAATCATAATCAATTGACCTGGATTACTACCAACTTCTGGAATAGTTGGATCTTGATTAGCAATTTGAGCAATTACAAAAGCTGTCCATAAAAAGATAAATGTACCAAAAAATTCACCTAAAACGGCAATTAAATGGTTTTTAACGACTGAACCTTGGTTAATTGTGTCTCTTGGTTCATAAGTTTCAATTGGTTGAGATTCTCTATCGATATCTGATGCAGCTGTCATTTTTTAATGATTTTTCAGTGGATTCTATTGGAATTTATAGTACTTGAAAAAGATTTTTTTCTTTTTTTTTGTTTTTTTTTATTTTTCCAAAAATAGAAAATTTGTTTTTTTTTATTCTCATTAGTATCCTCTTTTAGGTAAATTTAGTTTTTTTTTTCTTCCAATGTAAATAATGCAGCCGCTTTAAATGAAATGATTCTTTGATAGAATGTACGGATATACTGTTTAGGTCATTTCAAAACAATTCTGGTCAATTCAGGTTAGTTTTTTGTTTAAGGTTATTGAAGGTAGTTTAAATTGGGGTATAATTAGAATGCGAGATTTCATACTGTGGGTGTATGTAGGTTTAGATGATAAACACCCGCGCTAAAAGGACCAGGTAGGAGCTAGGACCAGCAGGAACAATAGAGAAGAAATTGAACATATTCAGGGTGTTTGGCTATGTAGTGTCTGATTATGGTATGTTTGTACCATGTGTATGTGTTTGACATGTGCCTGTGTGATTCTGATGTCTCTGGCGCCCTTCAAGCATGCCACAAGCATGCCTTCTTACCGGCGATCCTTGCTAGTATCCTGTCTGATCCGTCCGGATCACCAGGGTGGCTAGTGGAATGTAAATAATTACGGCCGCAATGCGATGAGGTGGCTGGAGTCATGCCATGTCCTCTCAAATTCTTTATCTCCTCAATTGCCTCATCTTACACCCTCTACTTAATCTTCTACCTCCAACCGTACCTTCCCTCCTATCCCTACCTTCACCCCTTCTTCTCCACACCCCACCGTTTTCAATTATACCAGCACTACTTCGCCATCCATTTAACAAAGGTACGGATTTAAAATAGAATGCGAATTTGGTTTCTTTTTTTTCTACCCGCTTGTTTCATCCATTTACGGAAAGTTTATTAAACGCTTCGCATCTCACTAAAACGGTTAAAATGTGAATCTTTTTTTCATCGAATGTTCTATGGGGCTACTATGCGAGGTGAGGAAACTACAAGAGTGAGTTGATGTATATGTAGAGTGGAGAGGTGTAGTACAAGTAGTAGGGAGGAAGGTACAAGGAAAATATGTAGTCATCCCCCGCCCACCGCTTCTTTATTTATAACTGAAATTCACTAGTAATTTCAGTGCCTGATTTCGGTTATGATCTCCGGCTCGGGTTATTTATACATTGTTAAATTAACACCTGCACTAGCATTGTTCCTCGGTTGGGTATGACCAGCCCTGTTCATTTAAGTCTATTGATTGTCCTCTACTTGTCTAAAATGTGCCTGTTCTCTATCATCTTTCACATCTCTATCATCTTCCCTACTCTCTAATCTGGTCTCGTAATTATCTAGTACGATATAGTCAAAGCAAGATGTTGCCAATTTGCATTGTCTCAAGATTGCAGCCAAAACCCTTTATGCAAAAGATCTAAAATTCACCCATAATATATAACCAGTGACGTGTTTGATCGTTTTTGTGTTTTAGTCTTTTTGGTGTTCTATTTTTACAGTTGGTGTAGTTATTTTAAGCCGTGTTACAGTATAAAGTTTGTGGTACGACAAACTAGACAGTGATCGGGTGGAATAAGGTGAACTAACAACTTTTCAGGTGAACTAGTAACTTTTCAGGTGATTAGGAACTTCAAAGGTACATGAACCAGTCCGTGCTAGAAACCGAAGTGGTTTCTTTTTCGTTGTACCTTATGATCACGTGATACACGGGATCTAGTTGGCATAACCAGACTTAATTGTGTCAAGTCATTCTATAGGTACCTACTTGTATGTAATTGTGTAGTTTACAAGGTGAATAACATTATCTTGAGGCATATATTATTTTGCAATACGTAGTATCCCATCAGGTAAACTGGCTACCCTAAACCTTGTAGAATTTTCTTTTGTAGTTGAATGGCAGAAGTTTTAGTTTTTCGAGCTTTGGAAATTCATAGAGTAAACCAAAGTATTGATTCGAAACGCTTGGTAAACTCTTTCTATGGTCTTTCTCGTTCTGTGGATAAAATTCTTTTTAGCTTTACTTGTCGAAGTCTTAGATTGGAAAAAACTAATGGCTTTCCGACTATAGATATACTATTAGGAAACAAGAAGTAGGTTCTTTATCTGGACAGTTATAATGAAGGTCTCTAGTGAGTTTCCGGGTAGGTAACAATTCAAGGCTTTTTCACTACTTTTGTCCAAATGAAAAGTAAATGAAAGTAAATGAAAGTAAATGAAGGGAAATGATTCCTACCACAAAAAGATACAGGCTTAGCAAAGTACTTGAAGACGTATGTGGTGGTATTCTAAGAGAAAAGCATTTTCGGTATCCTCTTCAAATTTCCCTGCTTCTACTTCCAACAATTTTGTCTCCATTTCTAATCTTGGGACTTTTAGTCTCTCGAGGAACTAGTTCTAGATCCTATAAGTAAATTGCCAGTTGGTTTTAAAAATATGTCTTCTACTTGTTTCCAAAGACGGTGAAAGTTTTGAAAAGCTTTACTTGCCAGTATTTTTTTTCAGAGTGAAATCTTTGAAAAGTTTTACTTATCAGTCTGCTTGTTTCCGAAGAACGTGAAATTTATTGAAAAAGTTCACTAGACAGAGAGATTTCACTGGACAAAGAGAAACAAAAAATACGACCCAGCCAACTTATAAATGGTGGACTACTAAAGTGATATTACATAGATGATAGAACGTTTTATATTTTATATACTCAATAGAAAAGATCTTTTAATATATAAAGTATTCTGATCAATTACCCCATTAACAGCCTCTATAGTTAGGTAAAGGTATCTATTCCTACTTCTTTATGACCCTGAATCGAATTCCTTGTATCAAATTCAAAATTGGCGGAAATCGTCTAGTACATAATAAATTTAAAATTTGCAACGTCGACAAAGATTCCGGGTTGCAAATCTGCAAGGAACCAATCCCACCGAGAAACACAAACACTAACTAAAGGTACAGAGGTCATCAGGGGCTGCAAATAAGAGAATACAATTTAGAGACAATTAAGATAATACAACGTAGAGATTAAAGACTAACTAATACAATACATATATTATCCATACTAGGAGACTACAAGACACCCCATTGATCATACCCCTCTAACTCCTTCTCAATTGACTTTACGAAATGTTGACCAAGAATTGCAACCAATCCAAATTAGGATTCAATGAATCATAATCACACAAAAAGACAATGTCCCAATTTGGAATACAAAAAAAATGGGGAAGTATAAATTAGAGGAAGAATCCTACAAAATCATTAGGACTGTGATGATTTTGTCTATGGAAGAGCAGCGACATCGGTTGATTCTAATGATACCAAATTAAATCTGAGTCTTCATTATATAAGTGTAAGTATAAATGTAAGTAGTGTGGGAACCGTTTGCCAGTGTGTTGCCGGTATGTGTTAACCGAGTCCCTGGGTAGTGGATGGCTAGCCACTTGGCTCTTTCCAAATCGAGAATGGTTTCCTAAAGTGATAGTATGAGTGATGCCGTGCATGACAGGATAGGTCCAGAACAGCACAAGAAGGCCAAAGAGGCCCAGAACAAGAGGGCCAGAACAAGAGCCAAAAAACGCCAGAAGAGGACGTTTTGCCTAGAACATCGCTCCCCTCTCTTGCCCGTCCCCTCTCCTCCTCTCTTTCATCCCGTCCCTTCTTTTAACCGTCCGTCTCGTCTCCCCGTCTCCTTATCGCACTCTGAGCCCTGTAGTATTACTCATTTTTCCCATTTCAGAATTGACACTTTTTGCCCAACTATAAAAGCCCACAATTTCGCAGCCATTCTTTAACACTGTAAGTCAGTTACTAGTACTTAATTTTAGATTAAGTAATTGAAAGTAAAAGTAAGTGACCAGTAGAATACAGACGTCGGTAGAGTCTTAAGTAAAAGCCGACGTATTAGAAACTAGATAAGCGAAGAAACATGGGATCAGTTATTGCAGAATTTTCCGTTATCCCAGCTACAGGAGCTGACACCTACGTCCCACAACAGAGAGACGCAATCTTCATCTACATGGGTTGATTTTATTAATTTAGACGCTAAGACGATCTTAGAACCTAATGCTGAAGGACTTGATTTTTTGTTTGAAAGTGCAAGTGATTCAGCATCAAGTTCTGATCTTTTCCAATTTGATTTATTTCCTGACTCATCAGAAGAAAATTCCCCGAAATTAAGTGAAGCCAAAACCAAAAAAATTGAATTCAAATGGGTTGATGAAAGTGGTGATTATTTTAAACCACAAAAAAAGAGAAAACCTGTTAAAGTTGAATCTTCCTCTATGTCTTTTGTACCAACGCAATTCACACCATCGTCTGAGTCTAGTGCCTCAAGCGTCGTTGACGACGTTAGTGGTGTTAGACAAAGATTGAAGAAGAGAATGTGTAGACCAAATGATAAGCTTGAAGAGTATGAAAATCCTGCTTCGAAAAGAGCTCGTAATACATTGGCTGCTCGTAGGTATAGAGAAAGACAAAGAAAAGATGTTGAAGTTCTTGATGCAAGAATTAAACTGCTTGAGGAAGAACTTAATGGTGCTAAACTTGAGATGAAATGGTGGAAAATGGAAGCTGATAGATGGAGAAATGAAGCGAAGAGGGATACATAGAGTATAGATAATGATAAATGGTGTATGAAGTGTAGAGAAGGGGGGAGAGGGAGAGAGAAGGACAGTAGAGAGAGAAGGAAACTATGGACAGAGAGTAACGACAGAGAAGAACACTAGGGAGAGACTAAGAACACTAGGGAGAGACTGGGTAGAACAGAAGGACGCTAGATAGGCAGGGTAGATACTACTTGAAAGCGACAGGTTACTCTTGTCTGATCTTGGCCTTCTTACTAGACCATTAAAGAATAGTCAGAACATGAATGAGTCTGTTTGAGCACGTACAGACTTTTCCTTTCCTGTCCTCTTGTATGTCTCTTCTCTTCCTGTCCTCTAGGGTCTGTCTCTCTCTTCCTGTCCTCTCACCTGTCTCTTCTCTTCCTTTCCAGTCCTGTCCTGATTTTAGGCCACTAGCTCTTGTCCCCTGCCCCTTCCTGTCCTCTCTGCCCCGTCCTCCCTGTCCTCCCTGTCCCGTCCTCCCTGTCCCGTCCTCTCTGTCCCGTCCTCTCTGTCCTGTTCCTAGACCACTAGCCCTCCCCAGTTCCTTCCTCACCGCACCTCGAGATTGTTTGTGTCGCATTTACATCATCATGGGGAATACTAAATACCCAACATTCAACAAACTGTTGACCCAACTAAAGAAAGATGATCCCCCAGACTCTGACCATGTAGTAGACTGGATCGACTCATTGAAATCCCGAGTGTCAAAAACTTTAAAAGCTCAAGATGATCAAAGAATTAAACTAGACCAAGATTTCAATGAAGATGCCTTGAGAGAATATTATCAGAAAAAGATATTTGATCCGTTAGAAGAGTCTGAAGAAGAAAAGGAATTGGATCAAGAATGTCATGTACTGGGGGTGGGGCAATTGAGCCAGGTAGAAGACGAGGAGGGGACAGGGGAAGATCTGGATATAATAGAAATCCTCTCATCTGAAAAAGAGGAAGAAGAGGAAGAAAAGGAGGAAGTGTCACCGTACAGGTTCCAGCCTCAATCTAGAGCTCCTTTCAGTATACAAAATGGACGTCCGAGATTGTCTGATATGGGTCCATATACCCAAGCCCGATTCCTGGACGAGGGGGAAGAGGAAGAGGAGGAAGAGGAAGAGGAGGAAGAGGAAGAGGAGGAAGGAGATAGTGAACAGGAGGAAGCGGACGAACAAGTTGACCAAGTTGATCAAGTGGAAAGTCAACTTGTGGAAGGTCAACTTGATCAAGTACATCAGGACGAACACACCTTTACCTTACCTCTCAAATCTCCAAGATTCAACAACGAAACCGCTTACGGAGAATCTGATAAAGAAAGTGCCTTGACTGAAGCCTTGGATAAAAATGATACAGTGTTCTATACCCTCGATAATAGTCAACTAGAAGATTTAGATAACCAATTAGATCAAGACCTTTTGAACCAAGAAATCCAACAACAAATTCAAGAATTGTCTAACCAAACCACTGACGTTCCAGTAGATCAATATTTGATTGATTTGGTTAAGAGGGAACAGAAAATAATTGAGGCAGAAGATACTGCAGATACTGGCGTTGTAGGTGATGAGTTAGGAGAATCAGAAGGTGCTGAAGACATTGAGGTTGAAACAGATTTGATGGCACCTCTTCCTCAACCTTTTGATATAGTAGAAGAACCAGAAAAGATACAGATCAATGATATGACACTTACCGAAGGTTCTGAAGCCGATTTCGAAAACGATCTTGAAGAACCTGAGACTGAAGACCCACTTGTCTTCAAGACTGTTCAATCCAAAACTATCCAAGAAACTTTACAAGACTTAGAAGAAATGGAAAAGAAATTTGATGTCAAATTAAAGGCAAGAAAAGATTTACAAATTCTGCTTGGTATAGATCCTATTAAAGAAGTGGTGGGGATGAGTATACCTGAGCCTGTTCTTGCTGATATAGGGTCAGAGGAGGAGTATTCTGAATCTGAGAGAGAGACTGGGCTGGAGTCTGGTGAAGAGACTGGGCTGGGTAGTGATATGGAGGTGGACGAGGGAGAGGGTGCTGGGGGTGCTAGTGATATGGAAGTGGATGAAGAAACCACTGTAAGTGATGTGAAAGTTGATGGAGAGGTGTCTGCTGTTCACGAAGAGGTGTCTGTTCAACAAGAAGAATCCCCTGCTGCTCAAAAAGACTTACCTGGTGTACATGACAATCTTGATCTGGAACCTGTACAAGACCCAATAGAACCACAAATAGACACTGAAGATATCCCTCAGATTCCTACAGAATCAGATGAGAAGGAAGAGAATGATATTTCCCAATCTGTAACTGTCACCAATGAACAGCCACATATTCTTCAGCCATTTGCTGAACCACCAAAAGTGTCTGGGCTTTGGTTTAGCTCAACTTTTGGGGCACCGGAGAAGGTTCCAGAACCAGAACCAGAAACAGGTGTTAAGGAGACAGGGGTCAACGAAACAGAGGTCAACGAAACAGGTGTCAACGAAACAGGTGTCAAGGAAGAAAAAGAACAAGTCAAACCTGTACAAGATGTCAAAAATGAACCTGAAACCGCTGAAGATAACCTGCCTGTTTCAAATCCACCAGTTGAACCTACACTAACCCCCAGCTCTCCAGTTGCAGAATCTTCAAAACCTCAATCACCAAAACCTCAAACAACTCCTATCAAAGTATCAACAGAAACCACTGAAAACCATCAAGGACCCATCAATGAAAGTCCTACAGATCATCCAATCATGAAATACTCTGAAGATGCTGATGCTGATGCTGATGCCACTTTTGTTTATGATAATAATGAAGTTTATGGGCCTGAAGGTAATATTCCAGAGTATCTTTCACCTCCATCTTTAAGACAAATCGATACCTCGGGTATTGATGAGTCAATGGATTATGATAGTCTGTTTTCTGCTCCACAATTACAAGATATAAATACGTCGGATTTTGAAGGAGACACCACGAGATTTGAAGAAACTTTTATTGAACCAATAATTGAAGAAGAGGAAAGTGAGGTGGATCAAGCTATTAGGGAGGAGGAAGAGGAAGAAGGAAGGAGAGAAAATGAGTTGGTTTTATCTGCTCCTGTTCCGGAACCATTTGTTGATGAGGAGGGGGTGGGTGTTATGGGACTGTTTGGAGGTTCTCATGAAGGGGGGCCTGAGTCTAGTCCTAAGGACACTGGTCCTGTTGAATCTGCTCCTGTTGAATCTACTCCTGTTGAATCTGCTCCTGTTGATACTCCTGTTGATGCTCCTGTTGATGCTCCTGTTGATGCTCCTGTTGAGTCTCCTGAGTTTGCTCCTGCTGCTCCTGTTGATGCTCCTGTTGATGCTCCTGTTGAGACTCCTGAGTTTGCTCCTGCTGAAGCTTCTGAGTCTGTTCCTGTTGAGTCTGCTCCTGTTGAAACTACTGAGTCTACCCAGCCTCCTTCTGTTCTCAAACAACCAACACCTCCTCACTTAGATGACATTGATACCTCAATGGATATCACCGGTGTAGATGAACCCCTGGATCAACCAAACGATTTTCCTGATACAATTTTACCCCCAACTCTTCAACCAGTCAATGACACTTTTATAGACGATAGCGGTATGGAAATCGAAGAATCCAGACCAAATTCTCCAATCATCACAATGAATGAAGAAGATGAGACCATCATTGTAGAATATCCAGATGGTGTTGTTCTTGAAATCAATGACGATGAAATCATCAGACCAACAAATGAAGTAGAACCTGAATCTCCTCTCATTAGTGAACAATTATTAGATGAAAACAATTCTTCTTATCCATACACTTCACTCTCGTCATCTTCTTCATATTCTGGTGAAGTTATTCATCCAACTTCTATCACAGAAGCCATATTCGAAGAACCTCAATTCATGGTTGAGGAAGTAGATATTAATGAAGAAGAAAAGATGATTCATCCAAGTGAAATTGAATTTCCTTCAGAAGAGAAGTCAGGGTCTACACTTAAATATGATATCACTAATGATCTTTTGGCCGAGGAGGAAGAAGAGGAAGTTTCTAAAAAGAGGAAACATGAAGATGAGAGTTCAGAAGTACCAACTAAAGTGAATAAATGGAATTTGAATCCATTCTCGTGGGTTAAGAGTGTTTTGGGGTACAAGAAAGAAGAAACAGAACAAAATCAAGAAGATCTGGAAAATGTAGAGGAGGAAGCACCAGAACAAGAAGAAGCACCAGAACAAGAAGAAGCACCAGAACAAGAAGAAATTGTGGAGGGAGATAGTCAAAAGGAAGAAGAAAATGTTGAGAGGGAGGTGGAATTAGGTGTTCAGGGAGAAGAACCTGTAGAAGCTGAAAAGGAAGAAGAACCTGTAGAAGCTCAAAAGGAAGAAGAACCTGTAGAAGCTCAAAAGGAAGAAGAACCTGTAGAAGCTCAAAAGGAAGAAGTTCAAAAGGAAGAAACTGAAGTTCACAAGGAAGAAGTTGTAGAAGCTCAAAAAGAAGAACCTGTTGAGGAAACTGCTGAAACTCAAAAGGAAGAAGCTGTAGAAGAAGCTGTAGAAGCTCCGGTAGAAGAAGAGGGTGTAAACGAAAAAATGGATGTTGATGGTAATGGTCAAGATAAAGCTGATGAAACGGAATCTGCTGCAGAGGCTATTGTAGAGGATAAATCTATAGAGCAAGAACAAAAAGGTGAGTTCAAGGAATCAGAGGAGCAAAAGAGCTCAGGGGATCAAAAAGAAATCAAGGCAGAAATCAAGGAGGAACCAAAGGAACCAAAAGAACAAACGGAACCAACGGAACCAAAAGAACCAAAAGACCTTAAGAATGAAACTGATACCAAACCTCCACCAAAAAAGAAAAGAAAGTATACGAAAAAGACACAGAAAACAGATCAAAAGACTTCAGATCTGGTGACCAAGTCAAATGTAAAAGATGAAACTGGTACTGAGTCCACAGTCAAGGCAACTACACGTGGTAAAAAGGGATCAGTTGCCAAAAAAGAGTCTACTTCAAAAAAGACACCTCAAACCAAGGCAACTAAGAAGGAAACACAGTCTAAGAAGCAACCTAAGAAAGACACTAAGTCTGAGGACTTGGGTGAACAAAAGAAGCCTGACCCTGAACCTGAACAAGAACCTGAAGAGTCTGGGAACATTAGAAGACTGCGTAGAACAAAGAAAACCACAACTAAAAAAGAAGAATCAGATAAATATCTCGAAAGTATCAAAGTAAATGACCCAACTGATTCTACACCACCAGTCAAATCACCTCGTAAAAAACCCCCAAAATCTAAAACCACCTCTAAAAAAATTACGTTAGAAATTCCAAATACAAAAGTCACAAACCCAACCGCTTCGAGTCCAACAGATTTAAGATCACCAGATGAAGAGAAAGTTGAAGATACTGATAATCCAGCACATCGGACGAGGTCCAAGTCACCATTAAAAGGAAGTATCAGGGACGTGATACCAAAGACCCCAAAGAGAACAAGAAAGAGGAAATACGATAATGAACAGGAGAGAGAGGAGGAAGAGAGTAGTAGGGGAAGGAGGAGAGAGAGAAATTAAAGCAGGGGAAGGAAAGAAGAATGAGAAGTAATCATATTAATATATACAAGCTATAAATGTCTCTATTTACATGCATGCCATGTCTCTGTCTCGCCACTGCCTCTGTCTGTCTATCTCTGCCCTGCCTCCTATACAACATGCCCCATTAAAAATTCAAACGTACTAAAAAACACCATATTAACTATAAATGACCTAGTCACAGATATACCTAACCCCCTATACATTTTTCTATTAATTGTAATCTTAGTTGGTTTTTGTGGTATTGGTTGTAATCCATCTTTCTTTCTAAATATGTTTTGTACTACATTTTTTTGTAATAAAGATTTAGCTGTATCTATTGGGAAGATAACTATCCAACAAGTTATCCCAGAAAGACCACCAGCTAAAACAATTGCAAGAGGAGAGTTAGAGGATGCGTTAGAGTTGATATAATGATTCATAGAGTATTTGATGGTTTCATAAGCACAATAATATACACCAGAAGATAAAGAATCTCTAAGTACATGATATCTAAACCCCGAATATAGTCCAAATAATCCTTCGTATTTGATGATCTTCTTGAACGTACCTATTGTACTGGAGTTATCAACTCTAGTTGTAGTATTTCTTTCTACCAATTTTGATATCTGAGCAAAAATCTTTGTGAATTCAAATGGACATGCAAATAATGAAACCCCAGCACCTGCTAACATCCCGGAAAAAAAACACACGGGGATGTTTTTGATGAAAGGGTGGGTTTCTGTTGTAGACTGATAGAAAATCGTATCATGAACCAACGGTTTACAATAGGTAAATATTGAAACATTTATAGATTTTGAAGCAGATGATGAAATTAAAGGTGCCCAAATTCCTCTGAAAAATCCTTGAACTCCTTCGGCTTTGAACGTCTTAGTTACACATTCGAAATATGTTTTGAATTCTGGATGGGTTTGAACTCTTGTTTTGACGGTATCTAATGGGAATCCAATGGTTGTAGATATAAATGAAGCTCCATAAGATAAGGCAGTAGATTTATAAGGTTTTAGGGATTCAGGGAAGATATGGATAGCATTGTTATAATCTATTTGTCCTGTTATAGCAGGAAGGGTTGATCCTGTTGTAGAAGAAGACATTGAAAAGGGAGTATACTCGGACTTTTTTCAGATCTCTTATCAGTTATCAACGTGCGATGGCCTGAAAATTACATTTACCGAGAATTGTATAGGACGAGAAGGGATGGGACGGGACAATGTGGGTAGGGACGTGGGATTGGGACGTGGGACGTGGGATTGGGATGTGGGACATATGGACTCGGGGTTCTCTCTGTTACTAGTAGACTCTCTTCTCTAATCTTACCCGTTTATTCTTCTATAAACCTTGCCTACCCCGGAGTTTTTTATATACTGAGATTCCTCTTCTCCCCCTCTTTTTATACTATCCTCTCCCCCTCTCTTTATATACTATCCTCTTGTCTCTTTGTCACTACATTAGGCTCCTTAAGCCCATTCCATCGAGGAAAACTGTCCAAGTGTATCCCAAAACAATCCAATATTCTTCCTACTGTTTGCTCTATTATATCATCAATTGTTTGTGGTTTTGTGTAAAATGCTGTAACTGGTGGGAATATAATAACATTTCTATCTGCAAGTGCTTTCATATTATCCAAATGAATTGAAGATAATGGAGTTTCCCTAGTTACTAAAAGTAATTTTCTTTGCTCTTTTAATGTTACATCTGCTGCTCTAGAAATTAAATCATCTGTATATCCTGTTCTTATACCTGATAAAGTCTTCATTGTACATGGTACTACTATCATTCCATCGTGTTGAAATGAACCACTTGAAATTGGTGCACTTACATCATTTGGTGAATAGACATAATCTGAAATACTCTTCATATACTTCATATCATAATTTGTTTCAAATTTCATTGTAGCAACTCCCCATTTAGATACAACTACATGGGTTTCTATTCCTTTGATTTCTTTCAAAATTTCTAATATTCTAACTCCTAATACAACTCCTGTTGCTCCAGTTATAGCAATGACGAGTTTTTTGGGTGCAAATGGTTGAAGAAGGTCTAAAAGTCTTTTAACTTCGGTTGGATCTAATGATTCTTTGGGGTTGCTTTTAAGATATCCGAACATTGTTTGAAGTTTCGAATGTGGAAATCTTATTTGACACTTATTTGACACATTTTTGCAGCCGATTTATGCGAGTAACACCGATCGGTAATAAGTAAGAATCAAGGTGTTAAAATACTTTCTAGAGACTCAGGAAGATGTCGGAAATTGGTGGACATACATTCGTCTTCAATAATTTCACTATAAAAATTAATTACCCAAAAAGTGTTCTCTTTATCCTCTATTTTACCTCCTATAACTTCCATTACTTCTTAGCATCTGAGCCCCAATCGGATTAACCCCGAGGTTTCCCGATAATACTATAACTAGGCAATGTTATTCCTAGATTTAGACTTCAGAAATTATGAATACTGGGTTACGCTTTAGAGACTTTATTGAAGGTCTTAAAAAAAATAAAGATCTTGTAGAAATTGATCAAGAAATTGATCCAAATTTAGAAGTGGGTGCAATTACGAGAAAGTGTTACGAAGATAAGCTTAGTGCTCCATTATTCAAGAACTTGAAAGGTAACTCGAACTTCTTTAGTATTTTAGGATGTCCAGCAGGTTTAACAAATCAAACGAAGAATGATCATTCAAGAGTTGCTTTACATTTGAACTTACCATCGGAAACTCCAATGTCAGAAATTGTTCATTATTTAGCAAATTCAAAAAGAAAGAAATTGATTCCACCAATTGAAGTTGCAAAATCAGATGCACCATGTAAAGAAAATGTTTTAACAGGCGATGAGATTGACCTTGAATCATTACCTGTTCCACTTTTACACCCAGGTGATGGAGGGAAGTATATTCAAACTTATGGGATGTGGTGTTTGAAAACTCCAGATGGTAAATGGACCAATTGGTCAATTGCTAGAGGTATGATAAAAGATAAAAATCATATTACAGGATTGGTAATTAATCCACAACATATAAGACAAGTTGCTGATAAATGGGGGGAGATTGGTAAAGGAAAAGAGATTCCATTTTGTTTATGTTTTGGAGTCCCACCAGCTGCAATTTTAGTAAGTTCAATGCCAATTCCTGATGGAGCAACCGAATCTGAATTTATTGGTGCATTACTTGGAGAATCATTGCCTGTTATTAAGGCAGATACAAATGATTTATTGGTTCCAGCAACAAGTGAAATGGTTTTGGAAGGTACTCTTAATATTGAAGATTTGACACCTGAAGGTCCATTTGGTGAAATGCATGGATATTGCTTTAACGGACAAGCACATCCTTGCCCAGCATATAAAGTCAATCATATGACATACAGAAATGATCCAATTATGCCAATTTCGAATCCTGGGTTGTGTACTGATGAAACACATACATTTATTGGGGGATTGGTTTCAGCAGAGATTTTAAGTATTCTTCAAGAAGCGAAGATGCCAGTTTTAGACGTTTTTACACCATATGAAGCACAAGCATTGTGGTTGGCTATTAGAATTGATTTAAAAGGACTTCAAGAAATGAAAACTACTAGACGTGAATTTAGCAAAACCATTGGGAATCTTCTTTTTTATGGCAAACCTGCTTCGATCATTCATGAAATAATTCTTGTTGGGGATGATATTGACATCTTTGATTTCAGATCATTCATTTGGGCATATACCACAAGACACACTCCAATTGAAGATCAAGTTGCGTTTACAGACTGTCCAGCATTCCCATTGGCGCCATTTATTAGTCAAGGGCCATTAATAAAGAGCAAAAGAGGTGGTAAGGCAGTTACGAATTGTATCTTTCCAGAACAATACCAAGGGGAGATTGATTTTGTTAGATGTGATTATACTGGGTATCCAAAAGAAGTCAGAGAAGGGATTGAAGAGAAGTGGGAATCATTTGGGTTTTGAGGTGTGTAGTTAGTTGAAATTGTTTAAGAAGTGTCTACTCTGTTTACTCTCTACTCTCTACTCTCTACTCTCTACTCTCTACTCTCTACTCTCTACTCTCTACTCTCTACTCTCTACTCTCTACTCTCTACTCTCTACTCTCTACTCTCTACTCTCTACTCTCTACTCTCTGCTCTCTACTCTCTACTCTCTACTCTCTACTCTCTACTCTCTACTCTCTACTCTCTACTCTCTACTCTCTACTCTCTACTCTCTACTCTCTACTCTCTACTCTCTACTCTCTACTCTCTACTCTCTACTCTCTACTCTCTACT